>JAGFZM010000009.1:1429589-1487056 GCA_017657215.1 Limnothrissa miodon | reverse complement strand
AACAGTGCATTACAATAGTCAAGTCTGGAGGTAACAAATGCATGTATGCAAGGAATTTTCTGACCTTAGCAATGTTGCGTAAATGAAAGAATGAGGTTTTGGAGATGACTATTTAAAGAGAGGTCTTGATCAATATACACCCCAAGGTTCTTGACCTTTGTGTTAGGTGTGAGTGAAAAGTCACTAAGTAAGCTCTGATGATGGGGTAAAGTGTTTGTCAGGTTTTTAGGGCCAATCAACATGACTTCAGGTTGACAGTCAGGTTTCTCAAACCTGCAACCCTCCGGTTGCCGAACGGCACCTCTACCACCTGCGCCACCATCGCACATTACAGTTTTTCTCAGTCGCTTTGGTGCGTTTCTCAGATCAGAATTAAAATTCTCATAACTATTAGTTCAACCTCCACAACATTTAGTCATTTGTGCACATCATAGTAGCAATTTCTCCTTTCTCTGAACAAACTGCAAATGATTTTGGACATATCAGTTGCTTTCATACATTCCTCTTCTGTTTTTTGACATTTCCATTTGCTTATGTCATGTCAGTCAAAATTAATTATACTTATGGATGCTGAATAGTCGTTCTCAATAAAACTAATAGTCTTACTTTCATTGCTTGAGTCATTACACACAAAATTGTTGAACTAGTTATCAAATGTCAAATATTAGTCATCGGTCAAGCAAATTCCATACCTTTCTTTATAATTTTTTCCTGGAAATGTCTCCTAAATTGAACAATTGATCTCAGGTGAATTCTCAGCTCTCAGCTGTCACTCATGAGGAGGTGTGTGAAATTTTAGTTGTAACCAATGACAAACAACTTGTTCACTGTCAGTTGGATGAATCTTGTGAATCTCAATTGGCAAGCATATATGAACTGAGCAGGAGCTAGTGTGTACCATTTCTACACTTCTGTGACACAAAATGGAAGGTCAGCATCGTGGTGAGGGGTGAGGATGCGGGGAGGAAGGGGAAGAGGGAGAAGAGGCAGATAGGCGGATTCCTAATGAAATTAGGGCTACAATTGTGGACCATGTTGTCAATCACGGCCTCACCATGGAGGAGGCTGGTCGAAGGGTGCAACCCAATATTGGAAGAACTACTGTCAGTTCAATCATTCAAACATTCCGTAGGGAAAACGGGTATGCATACAGTAATTTACTGTACTGTACCATCTCATACATCTCATGTTACTGTACTGTATTTGTAATTTTACTTTAATTTTACTCTGCACCACATATGATTGAAAGACAACCTCATGGAGGTGGAAGAGGGCCCCTTTTTACCCCACAGCAAGAGGAAGCCATTTGTGCAACGGTCATTGCAAACAATGCAATAAAGTTGAGAGAAATACTGTCACGAGTTTAGCTCAAGGAGACCCAGGCAGACAGATTTTCACCACAACAAAGATTTATTATAGCAAATGGCAGACTTACACACGGGAGACACAGAACCCGGGGAGTGCGACACAGAACGGGGTAGTAGCGACAATGACAGACAAAGGACGGAACAGAGGCAGGGGTTTAAATACACAGGGCCAAACAAGGAGACAAGACACAGCTGAAACCAAGTAGGGAATGACTAGACTAATAACGAGGGAACAAGACAAGGAGCAGGTGAGGGGCGGAGACAAGAACACCGCAGGGATAAACAGAAGAGCACATGGCAAGACAAGACCAGGAAGTGACATGGAACAGGAAGTGACGGGGAACAAGAAACCAGGAAGTGACAGGGAACAAGAAACCAGGAAGTGACAGGGAACAAGACAGACAGGGCGTGACAAATACAAAGCGCTGTCACAGTTTTTCTCAGTCGCTTTGGTGCGTTTCTCAGATCAGAAATTCTCATTACTATTACTGTAGTTCAACTTCCACAACATTTAGTCATTTGTGCACATCATTGTAGCAATTTCTCCTTCCTCTGAACAAACTGCAAATGATTTTGGACATGTATCAGTTGCTTTAATACAATTCTCTGCTGTTTTCTAACATTTCCATTGCTTATGTCATGTCAGTCAAAATTAATTATACTTATGGATGCTGAATAGTCGGTCTCAATAAAACTAATAGTCTTACTTTCATTGCTTGAGTCATTGCATGCAAAATTGTTGAACTAGTTATCAAATGTCAAATATTAGCTGTCTGTCAAGCAATTTCTATACAATTTTTAATCTTTTTTTTCCTGGAAATGTCTCCTAAGTTGAACAATGTCTCAGGTGAACTTTAGCTTTCACTCACGAGGTGTGTGAAGTATTACTGTAGTTGTAACCAAAGACCAGCCACTTGTTCACAGTCACTCATGGAGGAATCCCATGAACCCGCAATTGGCAAGTAAAGAATACAGTATATGAACTGAGTAGGACACACTGTGTACCATTTCTACAATTTTGTAACACAGGTGTAGAAGTTCAGCATCGTGGAAGAGGGGGGAGGAATGCAGGGGGAAAGGGGAAGAGCCAGGAGAGGCCAAATACATTAGATAGGCAGCAGTGATTTTTTTTTTTTTTTTACCCCTTGTAGTCACTTACTCTCTTAACTACAGCACTGTCTAACGTTACTGTAAATTTGCACTACTGTAAAAATGCACTAACTGCTGTGCAAATGTTAATAGTGATGTGAGAAACGCACCAAAGCGACTGAGAAACTGTAACACGGTTTTTGCCAAAATTGAATTGAACCACCATGCTATCACCACAATAGTCAACGAGTTTGCTGAGCAGAAGGCACGCAAAGTTGACTTCGACGGGTGAGTGCAAGGGTTTTTCTTGCTAATTACGGCAACTGATCGGCTTATCAGGTTGTGGTTAAATGGCCCCTGTGCCATCATGTATGTGTCTGTTTGCTCTTTGATGAGGCCACTGTCTGCACTGACGCTGCCTGCAAAGAAACGTGGTGTGTTCAGTTGATTGAATTTGTATTCATTCAGTTGAATGAATTTGTATCTGATTTTGATCGTAGGCTGTGTGCAGGTTATGCAAATAGTCGCTGTCCATGATCGTGTGTGCGTTCTTCTTTCCCTCTGTGGTAGGTCAGTGTGTGTGTTGCGGTATATGCTGGTTGTCACTGTGCATGGTTGTAATATTGTGTAGGCCTATCCTTTTTTGTTTTTGGGCCTTGGGCTGTAGTGGTAGGCCCTATGGGAAGTGGATTTATGGTTTTCGCACTGGGATGGGACGCCACTGAGGAGAGGTGAGCACATACTGTAGATGCGCCCTGTTAAACCCCAACGAGCTGGACCGCATTGAGAAGAGCCGACACGAAAGCAATAGGCCACAGTGAGGCTGCCTCATCTTGCAAATTAAGAGTAAATAGCTATTTGTTGCAACCACACGCGTTTTGAGTATACTTCGCATAGCGGAGGAACTGGGCAAAAAAAAAAAATGGCAAATAATAAATTACCCTTCCTAAAATGCACTCTGGTATCTTTTTTTTTGTTGCCAATGGAACTGTTGTATAAAAGCATTATCGCATAATGCTTAAGTAATATTTTGCTTAAGTATTTATATGGTCCATGCCGCAAAGTAACTAATGCGCTCACAGGCATTTTTAGCTTGCCTAAACAAATAGCGTAGGCCACTGTTCAGATTTTAAGGTCTACCTGGACCGCATTGAGAAGAGCCGACACGAAAGCAATAGGCCACAGTGAGGCAGCCTCATCTTGCAAATTAAGAGTAAATAGCTATTTGTTGCAACCACACGCGTTTTGCGTATACTTCGCATAGCGGAGGAACTGGGCAAAAAAAAAAAACAATGGCAAATAATTTACCCTTCCTAAAATGCACTCTGGTATCTTTTTTTTGTTGGCAATGGAACTGTTGTATAAAAGCATTATCGCATAATGCTTAAGTAATATTTTGCTTAAGTATCGATGGTAATATTTTTTTCCTTTTTTGATATCGCATCGTGACGAATCGTATCGTGACCCTGGCATATCGAGGTGCATCGTATCGTGAGTTTAAGTGTATCGGCCCATCCCTACTATGTTCAGCACTGTAAACTGTTTTACAGTACTTTGTAGTTTCATGCAGTACACTAGCAATTCAGAACATACTCTACAATGTGTTTTACCAAATGCATGCATTACTGTTTGTTACTGTACACAGGAAAATTGTGAAGTGCATTTCTGTCTCTCTCTAAAGCGTGTACTGGAGCTGGAAGCCAGGGAACCACTGCACACATTCATACATGTTGATGAGGCAGGTTTCAATCTGGCCAAAGGCAGAAGGCGTGGAAGAAACCGCATTGGACAGAGAGCAACCACTGAAGTCCCTGGTCAGCGTGGAGGGAATATTACCATGTGTGCAGCCATCTCAGACAACGGCGTCTTCACCCATATCCCCCTTCTTGGTCCATACAATACCCAACATCTCCTGACATTTTTAGACACTCTTTACAGGGACGTAGTCCCTGAGAATGAGAGGGGTGGAGGCCAACTCAGCAAGTATGTTGTTGTCTGGGATAATGTCAGTTTTCACCACTCCCATCTGGTCAGAGAGTGGTTTGCAGCACATGAAAGAATGCTGGTTGAATATCTCCCTCCATATTCCCCATTCCTTAATCCAATAGAGGAAATGGCCCTGCTAGCAGCCATGGATGCAGTATGTGACGACATCACAGCAGAGTCCTGCAGAGGATGGATTCGCCACTCCAGGAGATACTTTCCTCACTGCATTGCGAGGGATAACATCAGTTGTGATGTAGATGAAAATATGTGGCCAGACGGACAGGAACGTCTGGATGTGCCAGAATGATTTACTGTACCTGTATGTTACAGCACTTTACAATACTGTATGTACTGTTACTGTATATTGTTCACATTTGTGCACAGCTCTACCAAAAGGGTGATTTTATCTGACTGTAGCATATTTTTCTTTTGCACAATGCTGTAGAATTACAAACACTTCTATACAGTAAAAATGTAAAACGTACGTATTCAGTGTCTCAGTTACTCCCAAAACTCCCATAACATCTACAGTAAACTTTACTGCACATTTCAGATGGCTGTACAAGTAGGGCATAGTGCTGTCTTGAGCATTTTCAGGTGTCACCAAATATTTTTGCAATGGAAAACACTGAAATTATAAACTGTCATAGTTAAAATATGACAAAGCCATTTGACTATCTTGTTCATAAAGATGGTGTCAAGACTTTTCATTCTGATGGCACTGACAGTTTCATTGACATGAATACTTGCTTTTGAGGAATGGATTATCAATTTTGAGCATGTGACATGCTTTTGCAGGCTATCCACTAGGTTTTGCAGTTTGCACTAATTGTTTTGAGAAATGCACTAACTGCTGTGCAAATGTTAATAGTGTTCTGAGAAACGCATCAAAGTGACTGAGAAAAACTGTATTTAAAAGAGCTGTAATTAAATTCCGAGCTGAGCCATTTTTACTCACATCCGCATAGGTCAAAATCGGTTTAAATACAAGGTGCCGAAAGATGACGTCAGTCAAGTGCTTTCATTCCATATATTCAGAAGTTCAATCAATATATTCAAGGTTTCATTCAATATATTCAAGGTTCATTCCATATATTCAAGGTTTCATTCAATATATTCAAGGTTTCATTCAATATATTCAGAAGTTCAATCAATATATTCAAGGTTCATTCAATATATTCAAGGTTCATTCCATATATTCAAGGTTTCATTCAATGTATTCAAGGTTCATTCAATATATTCCAAGGTTCATTCAATATATTCAAGGTTCATTCCATATATTCAAGGTTTCATTCAATGTATTCAAGGTTCATTCAATATATTCAAGGTTCATTCAATATATTCAAGGTTCATTCCATATTTTCAAGGTTCATTCAATATATTCAAGGTTTCATTCAATATATTCAGAAGTTCAATCAATATATTCAAAGATTAATTTCCTGAACGGCATGCCATATTATGTGTGTGTGTGTGCGTGTGTATATATATATATATATAGCTATATGAGCCTATCAGAAACATAATATGACAGGTATTTTGAATATTGCACTCTTTATTACTGTTTTATTATGTCTAATGTTATTATGTTCAATGTTATTAATGTAATATGACTGTTAGAGATTAGAGATGCAAATGTCATCATGTCATTCATGCAAGTCAAGACTTGCCTGCTCACCATGACCAGATAGGTCGTCATTGAGAGAAGAGAGTTTAAAGTAGGGGGCAATAGAACATCAGCTCTGGAACATCAGGTTTAGGTTAGGCTACTTCTATCAACAAACATTAAAATTACATGATTTTGAGGCATTGAAGCAGATGAATTGTAGACAGGACAATTTGACCATACACTGGCTCAGTCTGTGTATTAGCAAGGAAAATATTTATATATTTAGAGAAAGAGAGAGAGAGAGAGAGAGAGAGAGAGAGAGAGAGATCATTGTGTATTAGCCAATTCGGAAGTATTTTGGACCAGTAATAAACACGCAGTGTCTCCATAGCCTATCGGATGCAAGAATGCAATACGCATGTAAATGAAAATAACGCGAGTCCTTTCACTAATCCTTGTATATCCTTTTTATCTGGAGACTCATAGCAGTCAGATAACTATGGGATATCCAGGCGAGAAGGCAATGTCATATTGCTGAGATACTTCTAAAAACAAACAAAAAGGCTTTATTTATATCGGAATCGGTGCAGTCGGGGAGCAACATGTTCCTAACGTCTGTTTTGAGTTTCCTGGTAGCAACATGTGGATTGCCCCTTGTTTGGACTTGTCCTTCACAGTGTAGTTGTTTTTACCATAACTTGAGCGACGGATCCAGAGCTAGGTGAGTTAAAAACAAACGTATTTTCCTTGCTAATATACAGACTTAGCCAGTGTATGGGCACGCGACAAATTTAAATTACAGTTCATTCAAGAGTATCACTGAACATCAGAAAACGTCTGTCATTTCGGTGCACGTGGATAAGTACTGTGATATATCACTGAATGTATATTCTACAAAGGCAACCGTGTACCTGTTCGAAATATCTTGCCATTTTTAAACATCTTGTTAACTAAGTGCTTAATTCTTACTCTCAAAACAGTGAAAATAATTGCGCAACCCCCCCCCGTCTTTCTCTCCTCCAGGAGCGTTATATGCAATGATCCAGAGATTTCACTGGTGCCTGCCAGCTTTCCTGCCGACACATCCAAGCTTAGGATAGAGAAAACTGCCATCAAACGAATTCCTGGAGAAGCATTCAGCTACCTCTCAAATTTGGAATTCCTTTGGATGTCTTTCAACGCGTTGTCCTTGGTCAGTCCGGACAGCTTCCGAGGTCTCTACAGCCTAGAGGAACTGAGACTAGATGGGAATTCTTTACCAACGTTTCCATGGGAATCACTAATGGACCTACCCAGCCTGAGACTTCTTGATTTGCATAACAACCAGATATTATCAATTCCTTCAGAAGCAACATTATACATGAAAAACCTGACCTATCTAGACCTTTCTAGCAACAGTTTACAGACAGTGCCATCAGATGTTCTTGCTACTTGGTTAACAACAAAACCTATCCCAGGAGCGGATTCTAAAATGATTTTAGGTAAGCTTTATCCAGGTATACATGGTATACTGGCATAGAAATATGATTCTGCTTGTAATGTGATATACTTTAAGTGTGAAATGTAGATGGAATTGAGGATTAATTAAGTTAGTTGTTTTATTAAACTGTGTCACAGGTTGGTTAACTGTGTCTGTGTCCTAGGTCTTCATGATAACCCTTGGGCTTGTGACTGCCGTCTGTATGACCTGGTCCAGTTCCAGAAATCTCCATCTCTACTGGTTGCATTCATTGATACACGGTTGCGCTGTGCTGACCCAGAGAGTCTCTCAGGTGTGCTGTTTAGCGATGCTGAGTTGAGAAAGTGTCAGAGTCCTAGGGTTCACACCGCTGTGGCCCGGGTCAGGAGCCCAGTTGGCAACAATGTCCTCTTGCGTTGCGGCACGATTGGCATTCCCATCCCAGAGCTTGCCTGGAGAAGAGCAGATGGTAGACCTATGAATGGGACAGGTGAGTCAGCACATTAGCAAGCAGCTAAGAGGCATTAGCATGCCACACTGTTCATGTTAATCACAGAGAGCTTTTGCCAACTGTTGTAACATGTTGTAATGGTCTTTGGTCAAGCTTACTCAACTCAACTTCTTGCACTTGTGTTTTCACTTTCTTCTGTAGTTGAGCAGGAGAATTCAAAGGAAGGAATTGTTTGGTCGATTTTAAGTGTTCCAGCTGTTTCATACCGAGACTCTGGGAAATACGTCTGCCAAGCAACAAACTATGCTGGGAGTGCAGAGGCATCCATTTCTCTGATGATAACAGAGTCACCAAAGACAGAAAACCAAACAGCAAGTCCAAAGAAACCAAAGGGAAAGAAAGTAAACTCTTTGTTAAAAGCAGCCTACCAGGAAAGGCTTGTTGGAAGATATGTAACTCCCACCCCCACTCCAACAAGTCCCCTTATTGAGCCCACACATTACACAGGCCCCTACCCTGGTGAGAACTACAGTACCACTGATGGTGGTGGCAGTTTACAAACCACTGGTGCAGATGGCTTACTGGAAACAAACCTGAGCAATCTTGCTGCAAACACGTCATCCCTACAACAAGATCCAGACCGAGTTGTCCGATCTGTGAAGGTTATTGGTGATACAGACTACACAGTGTGTCTGAACTGGAGAGCCCCAAAGGCCAAAAACACCACTGCCTTTAGTGTACTCTATGCTATATTTGGAGAGAGGGATATGCGCCGAATTAATGTCAACCCAGGCAACAACAGAATTACTATTGAGGGCTTGATGCCAAAGACAAAATACATTGCCTGTGTGTGCGTCAAGGGACTGATTCCCAAAAAAGAGCAATGTGTAATCTTCTCAACAGATGCAGCTGCCAGTGCTAATGGAACCCAAAAGCTCATTAATGTTGTTGTAATCACGGTTGCGTGTGTGATAGCAGTCCCACTTACGGTGATCGTTTGCTGTGGAGCACTTAAGAGAAAAATACAAAAATTTCTGGGAAAAAAGTCAAAGGACATTCAAGACTCTTATGTTACATTTGAGACCCTTTCCCCTGGTACAAAAGCCAAAGGTCTGGAGGGGGAATACTTGACCAGACTAAACCCTGAGGAATCAAACAGACTTTTGTCCGCCAGATCCAGTCTAGATTCAGAATTGACTGCCAAAATAGAAGGACAGCCAAATGAGTACTTCTGCTGACAGTGTCCTGGATCTGGTTATCTCTCTAGGACTTTGACTCAGCATCTGAGTTTGCATGTGTGGGGTGTGAGTCTGGTATATGCTGCCAAAGGCAATAAAATATTCCCTGACAGATTGTAATTTGTACTGTAAATCTCTTTTATCTTTCTTTTATTGCTATGTTGAAGAATGTCATTCGAATCACCTTTTTATTTGAAATGGTAAATCTGTATGCATAACGAGGAATTCATGAGTCGTTCATGCACAGTACTTGTTAAGGCAAAAGCAATCACTATTGTGGAACAGCAAACTTAAATTATAAATCAATGTAAGTGTCCATGTGTGAGGCATGTGCTGTAGGTCAATACATTTGTTTCACAATCATAAAAGGTATTTGTGTTGCGTATGAAGTATGAAACATGAAACAACATTTATTAGTATTGTGACCCTGTGGAATTAATTCAGTTTTAGTACTTGATAAACATATACATCCCTAGATTTCCTGTTTACTTCTGTATTGGTTGTGCTACTGAATTACTAAAATCATTTTGTATGTATACAGTGTGAGCTTTAAGTCATTTATCAGCTGTATATTTAATTATCAAGTCTCCGACAGTCTTGGTTAAACCAGTGTGACACACTCTCTCTAGCACACGGATCTCCAATAGGTACGTCAGGAGCTGCCAGTAGCTTGACACCTGCTGAAGTGTAGGTCTTAAAAGTGTCTAAAGAAAGGTAAATACATTTCATTACATGGCCACAAAAGCGTACAGTGTATTACACCTCTCAAAATATCTATGAGTGTACCAGTCTGGTACAAAATAATCCAAGTTAACTGCTTGCTCATGTTGGTAAAGCACATCAGATTTAGCCTCAACAATTGGAAATGAAGGGCCATGAATTTAGTGTTGCACTATGCAGAAAGATGTGTAAAATGGGTTAACATTTATTTTTTTTATTTTCTAGCTCATTTATTTATTGGCTCATTTGTAATAGCAATGAAAAATAGTAGAGTAGCTCACAGCCACACTGACTTTGTCCAAGTAACTCTGACAAGATTGCTCTGGCATTTTACGAAGGCCTCTTGAATGTATTAGAGAGATGTTTAGATACTCTACAAATCTACAATTTTGTAATTTGACAGCCAATCAAATTTCATTATACATATTTCAAGTTTTCAGTGATGTTACATATAGTTAAGGCAGTAACAATGTGGTAGGGAAATTCGTGCTACATGATATGACATGGCTTAGCAAGTGACATGCTCAACCTAAATAAGTCCAATCAATATGTTCATATGACTTTTTCTTTGCAAGGTATGGCTCTGCAGGAGCAGTGTCACTAAATGCAAGCTGTCTGAAGTGGTACAGAGCTTTTAATGGGCAACAGAGCAGTAGGCCTAGGGCAGCGAAAGGAGAAGTTGCTATTCAGGTTAAAATGGAGGAGGAAGAAGAGAGAGACTGACATTGTCTGACAGGTTGAGGAGGAGTCAGAATAGCTGTTGTCTCGGTAAGAATTTGTGTGTTTGTGCATGGTTGCCTGTGGATATTTGGGCCCTGTGGCAGAGAATAATTTTGCCACCCCACCCCCCCAAATGTAGCAAGCTAAGTTAGTTTAACTACACATTATCTACTTTTTAATGTACAAAAAGGCAGATAATAATAAATTACTCAACCTTCTTCTAAGATTCTATTATTGATTAAAATAACAGCTCTCTTAACAATATACAATAGTAACTGATTAGTATATATGACTGTTCACTGTAATGTGACCATACATTATGGTCATTTTTTAATTATGGCACCACTGACTCGTCAAATGCATCATATTATTGCAAGGAACTGATCTTCTATGAATAGCGTAGATAGAGGATTTTCATGCTGTGAAAATGTAGCTTAAGCTACCACACTACATGGCCAGAAAAAATAGCTACTGAAAAGCTATCAGATTCAGAATATAGCTTCAATACAGCCACACTACACAAAAATGTAGTTAAACTAGTAGCTTCGCTGGCTCATTCGCTACTTGTAGTGAAGCTACTACCCATCACTGGGTATAAAACTGTAGAAATTACAGAAAATTCTAAAAGTGTGTTTTCTAGGCCCCCCATTAGTGTCAGTCTATTAGAGCTATCCTACAGTAACTCTCTTTTTCTAGCCCCAATGCTCAATTTTTTTTAACCCAGTCCAGCCCTGAATTTTAATGTAGGTTTTACTGTTTTAATGTATCTCTGCAGTGACTAAATTACATTTAATGTTTTAATGTATCTCTGCAGTGACTAAAAATTACACGTGTGTGACATAATTTCTGTATGTTGAGTGTTAAAGCCATTTCTTCTGTAGAATTATTTTGAACTTGAACTTAGCAAAGTTCTTCTTATTCAATGTTGTATGTTAAATTTGATTATCACCTCAGCCCCGTCTGATCTATTTGCTACTGTCCGATTTTTTTAGTATTACTATTGAGAAATTAGGTTACATGTGAGCCCTGACTTAAGCTGTCATGATTCCCACTTGCTGCCCCCCAAACACACACACATGCACACACACACTCAGAGTTATATAGTTTATATTTTAAACTAAAACTGAGGTGAATAACTGGCTGTCTCATGCCACAACAGTAGACTGTTGTCCCAGTTCTCCAAAGTACATCAAGGATTTCCGTTGGCTTATAGGATTATTCCGATCACACCTAGACATGCCCTGCTTGGAGACGGTGCACTCCTGATCTATAGTTATGGATAACAAGAGCACAATATTTGCAGTAGCTGTGATACTCTATCACATCTATCCAATTACCTCACATTGTTTAACTGGGTGTACATGTACAACCGACCGTCATGGTAGGTAAGTCTTTCTTCAGGCTTTTCAGGTGCAAATTGTCTGGAATAGTTTTGTATTTAGAAAACTCAGTACTTATAAAGTGTCAAAAAATAATGAAGACAGATACAACAAACATTTAATACATTTTAATACAGATTGTGACTTGTAATTTTATGAGTCTAGCTGCAGATTTAGCCTACCTATTGACTGGAATAGCATACTTTGCTTTCTGTTTCAATTATTGTGTCATAACCTCATTTTACTCAGCCTAAGAAAAGCACCAGATAAACATAATATATACACAGCACAATGAATAACACCTATTCTTGACTTGTATACCCTATGTTTAGTGATCATCAAACTAAAATGCCTCTTTATTGTAGGTCTTTGCTCTGCATGGTTGCCTCTTTAAATAAAATTCCTGAAAATATTCCCCAAGATTTTATGAAGATACGGATTGAGAACGCTCACTTTATGGAAATACCTCGGGCATCTTTTTCTAGATTACATGCTTTGGAAAACCTTTGGCTGAATTTTAACGAGGTCAATGTTATTCACCTGAAGAGCTGGGAGGGACTGAGGAATTTAACTGAACTAAGGTTACAAGGAAACAAACTACGATCAATACCATGGACAGCTTTTGAAGACACGCCTAGTCTGAAAATATTAGATTTGAAACACAACCGTGTAGATGTCCTACCTGAAAATGCCCTAAAATATTTACCAAATCTGACCTATTTAGACTTATCCTTCAATCAGCTTACAGTCATATCTAAAGATGTCTTTTTGAACTGGCCACTATACCACAAGATGGAAGAAAATAGAGAAAAAATGCCCAATGTGGTCCTGGCACTGCACGACAACCCTTGGATTTGTGATTGCCGCCTAAAGGGCTTTGTTGAGTTTGTCAGAGCAATCAGCCCGCCTATAATTTTAATGAACTCTTACTTGTCATGTTCTGGCCCGCTGCTGCAAGCGGGTAATTTTTTTCACGAGATCGAATTGAAGACCTGCATGAAGCCAGTGGTGACAACATCTGTTGCCAACATCACGCTCCCAGTGGGTGGGAGTGCAACTCTTACATGCTTAGCTATGGCTAGACCACAACCTACTGTTTGGTGGACATATGGTCTCAAGATATTAAGAGGATTTAATGGTAAGGTTAAGGGTTTTCACGACATTATCTTTTGCGTAGCTTTATTCTGACTGGAGATAATTAAATACACAATTAATCTACATGAATAGGCTCCATGTAAAAATAAACAAGCTAAAACTTAAACCAAATTATTTATCTAACACCCTAGTGGTTTATTGTCTGTAATGTTTAGACATGTTTCTGTTGAATTTTAATTTATTGTAGGTTAGAAAATCTTAACATTTCACTGTCAGTTGATTCTAACCATGACCTGACCCTAAGCTGATCACTGATTGTAAACCTTAGCTCAAGCCCTAACCATAAATACCACTGTACTTGCCTTAACTTAAATCTAAGCCAATTTTTGCTGTCACTTGTTGTCAGTGAAATAAGTAAACAGATATAGACTCATAATGTTCACAAATTATGTAATACTTTCTGTATGTGATAATGTTGTGTTAAAAAACAGAGTCCTTTACTCAAGTGGATGAAGACACCATGAAGTCTCAGCTTGCCATTCCTTCTCTACAACTGGCAGACAAGGGTGTGTACACGTGCACTGCCAATAATTTCCTTGGAAACTCCTCAGTTAGCATTCTGATGGATGTGACGTCATCTGATATCTCTTCACCACTCTACCCTTCTTTACCCGCTGCAGCTGTGGACGAGAATGTGTACATTGAAATCCGAATTGCCAAACAAACAGTGTATGGCATCACTATTGATTGGTATGCAGTCTTAGAAAATCCTGCTGAGACCTGGTTCACCATCCATTTTGGGCTGTTTGACAGTGCTAAAAAGGAGATGATCTATATTGGGCCTGGCATCAACAGCTACTCAGTTTCCGACCTGCTACCAGCCACAAAATATGAGATTTGTGTCAGTCTTAAGAACCAGGTACCAAGGTCTGGTCAGTGTATTGTGTTTGTGACGGGAAATGACATCAGTGAAATGGAGCAGAGAGAGAAACTCATTCATATTGTAGTAATTGTCTTCGCTATGGTGCTGGCTGTGCCTGCAGGAATGTATGCCTGTACCGCAGATATCAAATTTAACTGTTATGAGCGCTTCACAAAAACATGGAGGAAATGGAAGTGGTCGGCCAGCTTGGACAAATCCAGTGATGGCCAGGCCTCATTTGACAGCATCCAGGCGGGCAGTGATGAGGGCCTTTGGAAGGACTCCAGTGAGGACAAAAAGCCCCGCAGGAGGTCTGATGCTAAAGATGACCATAGTCCCACAGCTGAGGTCTGTTAACACAGCCACAACCTAATGTGGAATTGGTGGAATTAGCATGCCTTTTCTATATTCTGTGAAAGCCTTCCCCACTAATTCATTCAATCAGATTGGATCTAGCCAAGGTTGTAGTATTTGCAGTAGCATAATGTGTTATGTGTGCCCACACATAATTGATGTGAATGATCTTTGTTTCCTATTCTTGTTAAAATTTCTGAAAATAAATAGTAATGAAAGACTTCAATAGAATGAAAGACATCAAAGCACTTTCTTACACTCTTTATGGGCACTGATGTGTTCTTGCAAAGTTTTGTCCTACTGGGATGGACATGGATTTATTGCGCAAGGGATTTTTTTTTTTTTAATGTGGACAATATGGCTGCATTGGTATAAAAGGAGATTATGATCTTGTTTTTCTAACCCATTGCACCAAAGCCATGAGTCTGTTGAAGTCTTTATCTCTGAAAATGTTACTATTAAAATTAACAAACATCTTTTGACTGCTGACTGACCAACTCCACTATGATATGTTGTTAATGTTTGAAATAGCCCACTGTCCAAACTGAAAATAATAGGTAAGCTGAACAGGAACTCTTTAGTACAAGTCAATGCAGATTTGGTGTATGTTATGTTACTCATATTATTATGAGTAGTAGTATTTTTAGCATTCAAAAACCATGCTTAGAACTATATGTTTTCTGCTATGTCTCAGCATATGTGGTATTAAACAATAAATGAAAGTAGAATGTCTAGTCTTGTTGATGTTCACTTGGCTTCAAATTTCCATTAGATAAAGTTGAGTCTTGCTGTATATCCATTTCAGAGTGGGCTGAGTGTTTTTGTTTTCGTCACAGCTGTGAATGAACGAAAGACTTTAAACAGATGTGTCCCAATGGTCTCTGTGCTGATACCAGCAGATGACTCCAGCTTTAATGCCTTTGGAGAGGAGGGCCATTGTTTACTTAATGTAAAACGTGAACAACAATCCTGGCCTAATTCCTCCCCCTATTAAAACCCACCAGTGGCTCATGAGCTGTCCCCAATCCCATGCTCATCAAGGGGATCTGCTCGTTTCCATAAACATGGCAGTCACTCAAATAGTGCAAGAGGAATACTTCTACTGCAACTCTCACTGTCTAGAAAGGTATAGGGATGTTCATGTATGTGCCTATTAACAGTGTTTTAGAATGAGCCATAATGGCTGACTTGATATAACAAAATAATTAACCTATTAAGTGTGCTCTAGCTGTAGTCAGAAAATCATCCTATCTCTAATAATATGCTTACAAATAGGCATGTTTTGATTTCTGTCCCTTCCTTTTTATCCCAGTGCATCAATGCACTTTACAACTTTGTAATCCTCTCTCCCAAACTGAGTAATCCCACTCACTTCGTACATGCCATAATTCCTCTCCATTTGTGCCTTTCCCCTCTTAGTATTTGTGATTTGGATTCCAAAGCAGTCTCAACACAGGGTTGTGTAAGTTTTCAAATGGAATTCAGAATGTCCATAACATGGAATCATAAAGACATAGCTGTCAGCAAGGCTCTGACATTGTTTAAAACATCCTAATTACTGTGGACAGAGTCTACTCTGGAAACCAAAATTAAATCACGATAAGTCGATTGACGAGCTACAACTTTATAAATGTCATTGGTCAAACTCTTTTAAAGCAACACGCCACCGTATTTCAATAATAAAATATGTTCTTCCCCTAACTTAGACGAGTTGATACATACCTGTTTCGTCTCTGTGCGTGCATGCAATACCTCTGGCGCGCGATGCTACTTTGTTGGCATTTAGCTTAACCCAGTTCTTTCAGTTCATCCAAACAACCTTGGCGTTAGAAACAACCAAACGCATCCACGTCTTTCCTATTTACAGGCGGGTACCCGAATAGTTATCTAAGGCAGTTGTGGTGACACAAAATGAAACAAAGCAATTTTCTAAGCAGATAACAACGAGAACTATGCATGGCGGAGAAACACTTGGGAAATAGGAAAGACGCGGATGCGTTTGGTCGTTTCTAACTCCAAGGCTGTTTGGATGAACTGAAAGGCCTGGGCTAAGCTAAATGCTAACAAAGTAGCATCGCGTCCCAAAGCGATTGCGTGCACGCGCAGAAACAAGACGGGTATCTATCAACTCATCTAAGTTCGGGGAAGAACATATTTCAATATTGAAAATCGGTGGCGTGTTGCTTTAAGTTTCATCATTTGTTGGTGCTTTAGTGCTCATGTAGATAGTCACCATATATTTTCAGATGAAATCCAAGCACTTCAACAGAATATAATTTTCAATCTGTTCCCCTGTTCTATCTGTTCGTCAATCGACTTATCCTGATTTAATTTCAAGATGGCGGTGACCGGGAAACTCTGAGAAGGTACTGTCTTAATAAACTGTCTTTTTAATAAAGGTCCTGTACTCTTTCAAAATTCTCATTGTCTCGTTTTAATTGTCAGGGCCCTCAGAAGTCTACCAATGAAGTGTGGAGTTACTTTGAACCTTGTTAATGGTGTAAAAATAGCGATTTAGCTGCATAGGCAAAGTGATGCCCTATAGCTTGCAGTGTAAGGTTAATGAAAGCTTCGGCTAAAAACGGTTTAATGCAGAATACTGGGGGTGAACGGAGGTGGGCATTGGATATATGTTTGTACTCGGTAACATCTTTCAATACAGTCCAGGTCCAAATCACACCGGCCTTCTCCTTTAAATCAAAAATTACAGTCCAATAGTGTATATATCAAAAGTTAGACACCGTCTCCCAATCAGACAAATCACAACTCTCAAGGTCTGTTTTGTCTGTGCTGTCTGTCTGCGTCTCCTCGACATGTAATTACAACTTTTGGGAGGTGCACGGAGGGTGATGCAGAGCTTTGGCAAAGGTGTGCGGAGCTACTCTGTCGTGTTGGTGTCGTTGCAATGCAGAAGAATAAATCCAACTAAAAATTTTAACTACGGTTTGGGATTCAAGACAAATATCTCCTCATACATACAAAAAACATAGGTTTTTGTTTACATGAGCTAGCTAGCAAACTAATCCATTGTAAACACACGTGGCACCCTGTGCTTAGTTTGCGCAAACAATATTTTATAGGTTCATTGTTTTCCTTAGCATTTTGTTCTTTACATCTGTAACTTACAAGTGTGGTGCTGCTACTCCAATTTTTCTAAACAATTACTTTTTTTTTTATCTGCATGGCTTTAATTATCACTGTACCGTAACTGCTGTAGCCTAACATATGGCAACAACACTCCACATTCGAGAAACACTGCGACGCAGAATTAGAATTCCAATTGTATGGTGCCTTGCAAGGTTTAAGAGCAGTGAAGCCATAGATGTTGTGTAGTAGCAGCCTGACATGATGCTAAAGACTACAAGTGAGACAAGTCACAGAGGAAACATTAACTGTTAGATTTTGCTATAGTGAAGGAGTCAGTTCAAGGGCCATCAGGAAGCTAGGTCAGTTTTGTCAGTTTTTGCCTTTGAAGTTAATCACAGTCCATTTAGGAAAGTGATGGTGATGTAAGGTAAAATTAACTATAATCCACAACTCGTCTGGCTTGGGCCCATCACAACAACAAAGCGAGATGGCTTGTGTTTTTCTGGAAATGTTTGGACTAAAAGTGATATTGTCATGTTTGGTCTTTAATTAATCCTTGTAATGTGAGCAACAATCTAATCTAATGACAGTTATATCCAAGTAACTATATTGTATGACTGACTTCTCACCTCTGTATTGGTCCAAGCCATCTGACCTATTACATGAAGGTAAAAGCACCATTGTTTTGTGAGTAGTGATAAAAGAAACATTGTTCTGGGGGGCTCTTGGTCTTTTCATTCTGGGGCCAGACTGCTTATCAGAACAGCTAAATGAAATTATGCAGGAAAAGTTGGAGGAACAATTCGGTAGCAACAATCCTACAGCTGTATGGGGAGGTCTGCAGCTACAAGAGACACCCCTCCCCCCTCACCAGACTGCTAATCAGAACTGCTAAATGAAATTATGCAAGAAAAGTTGGAGGAACAATTCGGTAGCAACAATCCTACAGGGAGGTCTGCAGCTACAAGAGACCCCCCGCCCCCCCACCACCACCACCACCACCACCACCAGTGCAGCTGCAGTCACCACCACCAAGCTGACTACCTCTCCTCCCCCTAAGACACAATACACCCTCATCATAAACAAAGAGGAGGTCTGTCGCCTCTTTCAGAAACAAAATGTCTGGAAAGCACCAGGCCTAGATGGCATATCTCCATCCTGCCTCAGGGCCTGTGCAGTCCAATTAGCTCCAATCTTCACACACATATTCAATAAATCCCTGGAGCTATGTGAAGTTCCCTCATGCTTCCAAAGCTCCACCATCATTCCAGTCCCCAAGAAACCCGCTATCACTGAACTGAATGTCTACAGACCTTGACTTCAGTCGCCATGAAGTCCTTCGAACGACTGGTGTTCTCCCACCTCAAAAGCATCACAGGCTACCAGCTGGACCTCCTGCAGTTCGCCTACAGACCCAACAGGTCAGTGGATGATGCAGTTAACATGGAGCTGCACTTCATCCCAAAACATCTTGACCAGCCAGGGACCTATGCCAGGATGTGGACTTCAGCTCTGCATTCAACACTTTCAGACTAGAAATCCTCACTGCCAAACTCTCTCAGCTCACTGCTATATGTCAGTGGATCTCCAGCTTCCTGGCAAACAGGAGCCAGAATGTGCACCTGAGAAATACCATATCTGGATCAATGACCGCAGGGCTGCGTACTTTCCCCACTGCTGTTCTCTCTCTACACAAATGACTGCACCTCCATGGACCCAACTGTCAATCTCCTGAAGTTTGCAGATGACACCACTGTCATTGGGCTCATTCTCGATGGTGATGAGTCTGCATAGAGGCAAGAGGTTGAAAGGCTGGTGCTCTCAAGAAAAGAGAAAAAACAAAACACAGCAATCCTCACACGCACACCAAGGGAAACAACCCCCCCCCCCCCCACACACACACACACACACACAAAAACAGACACATACAATTCCCAACAGAGCTTGCCCCCCTGATGACCTACCCCACTAAGTCACAGCCTACCATAACCGAGAAAGTTCTCAAACCCATGGTCATAGACAAGGTTTCACACCAGAAAATATTAGGAGAAGTCACACATCAAAAATGAGTTAAGTACACTGCACAAACAAGCACACAGGCCGTACAGGGAGAGCAGAGCAAGGGCAATAAACAGAAGAAACACAAACACAACAAAAAAAATAAAGACAACGGCTGGGGATAGGATTAGGAACAAACATAGCAAGGGATGTACAACTAAGAAGGGGATACTATTCTCACGGCAGCCACATAACAGCGAGCTGCCGATAAAGCACCAAACCTGGGCCAGAAGGGGAAGAACAAATGGGAAGGCACAGGGATAAAATAAAAAAGGGGAAGCTAACACTTGGCAGCTGGTATTCTTTACCAACTCACGCAACGTTGCTAGCCTACGTTGCTAGCCTACGTTGCTAGTAGGCTATCTGGACTATGCTAACCGGCGTGACTTAAGCAACGCTGAAAACGTGAACCAAACAAGGCTGGCGCTAAAATTACGCTAAAAACAGATAACAAAACAATAAGACAGGGGAAACAGTGATCAAGCCCACAAACAATCATTACATCTCGTGATAAGTTGTCACTGGAGAGGAACCCGGGGAGAAAAGGGGAAAACTGACCCCTTGAGAACGCTGCTTTTACACGCAAGCGGGGCGGAGCGGTCTTCTGTGTACGTTCCTATGGGAGACGGTTGGCTGTGACGGTTGGCTGTGACGTCGAACAGCGACGTTCAGCAGTGTTTAATATTATACAAATGAAGAGCGGTATTTGCGAGCGCAGACCAATCAAATTCTTTTATAGACTGCTGCCACGCCTCATTTCCTAGAGGTTCTGACAGACGTCCTCATGTGCTTTGGACATTTAAAAATGGACGAAAAATGTATTATTGCGATGTCCAATCACCATATTCTATATGATGCATCCCAGTACCACTACAGGGATGTTTTGAGAAAACAAGCAACCTGGGAGGCAGTGGAAGAGATTCCACAAGCAGCGTAAGGTTCCACAAACGACACGGCTACTGAACACAGATTTCCAGCGACGACCGCATGAGTAGGCTACCAAACAATCCATGAGCACTTAATAAAGAAGGGGAGTTGCGTGCTAATTACGTCTCGTCAATCCAGGTGCAGGACATTAACATAGAGAGCTACAGCGGTTCACCGGACTACATACGGATGGACCAAAGAAACAAATGAGTCTATGTAATTATGTGTGTTATACTGTTGTACTAGCCAGGCTAACGCCGCCTAGTGGTAATGGTTAATTTCATTAACCTACATACTAGTCAGGGAACTCACGATAAGCTTTGGTTAGCTCCGACAAGAAATCGTGTCGGCGAATCAGCGAACAGATCGGGGGCTAAAGGCGATGACGTTGAACTCTAGCGCCCAATTTGAAATAGCATACGTCACGACCAAGCAGTAGCCATTGGTTGAAGCAGAAAGTATCCCGCCCACCATCATGAAAACTAATGCCTATGGCTGGTTCTCAGACGCTTTGCACGAAGTGAAACAAAGTGAAAGCGGATGATCATATCAGGCTACTGTTGTACGGCATGACACATGAAAGGTTTTGTGGCAGCATAAGTAAGGTATGGTGTATGGCACACTGACACTACTTCAGGGATGGTCTTTGGCCTCTAAGACTTAGACAGGAGATAAAGGCAGAGACAGTCCTTCCTAAAAAAAGAAGTTGTAGCTTACTTTCCACCATTTAATTTTTTCCATTACATTTTTAGAGTGTCCACTTGTTAAATCCTGGGGGGAGCTTATTCCACAAGACACACATTAGTAGGGCTGTAACGACCAAATCCACGATTTGTTTCATATAACGATTTTTGACTCACGATTCGGTTCGTATCATGATATTTTTGTATATGATTATTTATTTATTTATTTATTATTTATTTATTTATTTATTTAGGCGGGGGTTGAGAGAAAGATAAAAAGATACTTTTACTAAATAACATTTAATAAAATAACATTAAACGGAACAAATATGCTAACATTAAACTGAACACCAGAGAACAATATAGGCCTACAAATATATTATTAACTATATATTTGTATTTATATTTATATATATCCCTTTGAAACCTACCTTTTCCTCTCCCTGTTTCTTGACAGATTGGCTTGGTTGTTGTTCCTACACAAATCATGGAAACAAATGTCACTAGCAGGTGCGTGCACTATTGCACATCTAACAGCTAAAACCAAGGAGTCCACTGTAACCTCACAACAAAAAGGCAAGAGTCAGGAATAAAAATAAACTTCCTTTATTGTTAAGTTCGAAAGGTCATGGGTTAGAGTCAGTCTAGTAAGGAAGGGGGGAGGGGAGAAGTGGGGCATCAGCAGTGGGAGCTGGATGACGACCGGGTGGCAGTGCACATGGCACTTTCAGCATGGGGGGGGTGAGATGCCTCAACAGTGGTGGTTGGGTGGCGGCCAGGTAGCAGCTTACACAGTACGTCCAAACGGGTGGCCTCGTCAGTGGAGATTGGGGGCGATTTACACAGTGCGTCCAGCAGATGGCCTCGTCGGCGGTGGTTGGGGGGCAATTTACACAGTCCGTTCAGCAGGTGGCCTCGCCAGCGGTGGTTGGGTGGCAGCTTACACAGTACGTCCAGCAGGTGGCCTCGGCAGTGGTGGTTGGGGGCGGCTTACGCAGTGCGTCCAGCAGGTGGCCTTGGCAGAGGTGGTTGGGTGGCGGCTTACACAGTACGTTCAGCAGGTGGCCAGTACACGAAGAAGAGTCGGGGCCAGCTCAGCATTCCACTCGAACGGATGGGGCTTACCCAGCCTACAATGAGCGCAAGACGACAACACAGCAACCAATAATACTCATGCGCCTACAAATATATTATTAACTATATACAAGTCTTTATTTCTTCGTCGCTTGTCTGGCTCTCATAGGCCTACACTGCGTGTGTTTGACCGCGGCCACGTCAGCCGGCAATATCTTTGATGCACATTGTTGTGTTCACCACAATGTATATTTTACATTATACCACTAGGGGGCAGTATGACAAATTCATGAAAGGTAATTAGACAGGAAGTGATGTAGTACTTGACATACTACTTGCATGTGAATGGAAATATTGTACCATGCTGTTCTGAGTAAATATCTGTTACCATCTTACGTGGTATTCAGTTCTTCTAAGATGCATCGGATTACGGCCTGGGTGCTGTGTTCACACAACTACATCCAGACCGTACAGAACGTACAGTGGCATTCGCGTCAAGGACCCTGACACCAGCTGAGAGGAAATATTCTACAGTTGAGAAAGAAGCTCTCGCTTGTGTCTGGGCTGTAGAGAGGTGGAGGACCTACCTGTGGGGCCGGAGGTTCACACTTCGCACCGATCATCAGGCCCTGACGACGCTCCTCTCTACAAAAGGTGCTGATCGTGCAGGGACCATTTTTGCATCATCTGTTACTACTGAGACAGTGTTGGGATTTCTAAGAAGTGTCTTTAGCCGCTATGGTAACCCCGAGTCTGTGGTCACAGATAATGGGCCCCAATTTACATCTGCTGCTTTCTCCACATTCCTGAAAGACCGGGGAATCACTCACATCCATTCATCTGTGTACCACCCTTCCTCCAATGGAGCCATAGAGAGATTCAATAGAGTCTTCAAGGCTTGTGTCCAAAGTGCAATACTCCAGAATAAACCATGGAAATCTGCAACGACTGATTTTCTTCAGGCATATCGGGCCACCCCTCATGCAATGACCAATGCATCACCGTTTGAACTCATGCATGGACGCAAAATGAGGACGAAGCTCAATGTTCTTGCTCCTCCAGCGGAGACAGCTCGTGACAATGAGGTGCGCTTCAGAGTTTCTCGTCGGCAATCTCACATGAAACAGTACTGTGATGCCAAACGGGGGGCTCGAATTCCATCTTTTCAAGAAGGGGATAGTGTGCGAGTACGGAAACCGGTGCATGTTCCAAAGGGACACCAGAAATTCTCCAGGCCAATCAAGATCAAGCGGCAAGTGGGTCATAGCACCTACGTCTTGGATGATGGAACAACCTGGCATGCTTCCCATTTGGCTTCTGTACCTGCCAAGCCTCCAGAGTCTCCAGATCAGCCAATGACTGGTCCGGAAGAACCAACCGAGTCAAGGCCTATCCAAAATGCAGAATACCGTCCAGCCAGAGCACATAAGCCACCAGACTGGCTTAAAGACTATGAGACCTAAAAGAACTAAGACTGTTTAAAATGTAGTATACATTCTTACATCTTTGGTGAATATTATATAATTTCAGAGCATTAAGCAGTCTAGTGTTGACATACTTTCCCAGGTTATTTTATTTCATATTAAGGCTAAATTTTGATTGTGCTCTAGAGATTGAGACCTGATAGTTAAAAAGATTTTGGTTTTCATTTTCTGTTTTGAAATGAAGAATTAATTTTTAAGTAAAGGGGGGATGTTGTGTTCACCACAATGTATATTTTACATTATACCACTAGGGGGCAGTATGACAAATTCATGAAAGGTAATTAGACAGGAAGTAATGTAGTACTTGACATACTACTTGCATGTGAATGGAAATATTGTACCATGCTGTTCTGAGTAAACATCCATTACCATCTTACGTGGTATTCAGTTCTTTGACTTCCAAACACTACACACATCATCTTTTCGCAGCATTACGCTATATAGGCTTCCATTGAAAAATGTACTCGATAACCAGTCTGCTGCTGTACTGGTTATATCACTGTAAAGTTGACCTTCTTTGTCCACAACAGCCATGAAAATACCTTCTGGAGGTCCCTATCTGGCTCTTTTCGCAGACTGTCAGACACTACTACTTCATTCTTTTGGCAAAAGAGATTGCTGGCTTGTTACCCAGTTGTCCCCTCGTGAGTGGAGACACTGAATACATTTTTTAGTCTGTGTTCCAACTACACCACCAGTTGCAATACTTCCAAATATAACTGCAGACTGGAATCCCTCAATTTGGTTACTAACTTCTTTTGCCAGGTAGTACATAGCTAAGTCCATAACATCACTTGTGAGGCAAAAATCGGGGTGTAAAATGCTATGCAAGTCGCATTTGGGAGGGTTTTGTACAGGAGTTACTGGTAGTTTGGATTTAGGATCCTTCCCCTGCCAAACTGGTCCATGTTCTCCTTTTCTTTGGCCAGATGTAGCAACTGTAATAAATAGGTCCTAATACAAGAAGAATTTCAATTAATTAATGTTTGATGGCACTTAAACAAGTAAAAGCATTTGAATCAAAATCCCTTTGAAACCTACCTTTTCCTCTTCCTGTTTCTTGACAGATTGGCTTGGTTGTTGTTCCTACACAAATCATGGAAACAAATGTCACTAGCAGGTGCGTGCACTATTGCACATCTAACAGCTAAAACCAAGGAGTCCACTGTAACCTCACAACAGAAAGGCAAGAGTCAGGAATAAAAATAAACTTTCTTTATTGTTAAGTTCGAAAGGTCAAGGGTGAGAGTCAGTCTAGTAAGGAAGGGGGGAGGGGAGCAGTGGGGCATCAGTAGTGGGAGTTGGATGACGACCGGGTGGCAGTGCACAAGGCACTTTCAGCATGGGGGGGGAGAGATGCCTCAACAGTGGTGGTTGGGTGGCGGCCAGGTAGCAGCTTACACAGTACGTCCAAACGAGTGGCCTCGTCAGTGGAGATTGGGGGCGATTTACACAGTGCGTCTAGCAGATGGCCTCGCCAGCGGTGGTTGGGTGGCGGTTTACACAGTCCGTTCAGCAGGTGGCCTCGCCAGCGGTGGTTGGGTGGCGGCTTACACAGTACGTCCAGCAGGTGGCCTCAGCAGCAGTGGTTGGGTGGCGGCTTACACAGTACGTCCAGCAGGTGGCCAGTACACGAAGAAGAGTCGGGGCCAGCTCAGCATTCCACTCGAACGGATGGGGCTTACCCAGCCTACAATGAGTGCAAGACGACAACACAGCAACCAATAATACTCATGCGCTCCAAAGGTACACTTAAAGATACACTTAAAAAGGAGGGGAGGGGGGAAGAGAGGCGTTCCAAACCCCAACAGGGCGATCATGCGTTGAGACAACAGACATGTTCCTAGGCCGCTCACCACATCCGTAGTCCGAATGAATAATAACCGCTGTTGGCCAGGCCCCTCGGCAGAGGTTGGTCCGTACTGCCACATAAGTGTCACTTTCCTGTAGCCTTTGCCACCACTAGGGGTTCCAGCCCCAGCTAGTGGGGACCAGGTCAAGACTTGACCCCGGTGCTTCCACCATCCCAACCAATATTTCATCCGTGGTGGTAGTAGTGGGAGTTTGGCCTGACGCACCCACCGCAGGGAGCCATGAAAGCACATCAGCATTGGTATTCTCCCTACCTGGTCGGTGCTTGATTTGATAGTCGTAGTTGGCCGGCTGCGCCACCCAACGCTGTTCTACCGTCCCTAGCTTGGCTGTCTGCAAATGGACGAGGGGGTTATTATCAGTCACCACCACCACCTTAGCACCCCACAAATAATCTTTGAATTTTTCACTCAAGGTCTACTTCATTGCTAAAAGCTCTAGTTTAAACGAGCTATAGTTGGCGTCGTTACGCTCAGCAGGGTTGAGACTCCTGCTGGCATAGGCAATGACCGCTCTTGGCCCTGTTGTTGCTGGGCTAGCACAGCCCCCAACCCCGCATTGCTAGCGTCAGTGTAGAGGACGAATGGTTGGGAAAAGTCAGCATATGCAAGGATGGGGGCCTGGAGTAGTTCCTGTTGAAAAGCAGCCTCGCAGTCGGGGCTCCACAGCACGGCGGGGGACCCCTGGCCACGGGAGCGACCTGTGCCTGCCAGCAGAGCATTGAGGGGCTTGGCAATCTTTGAAAAATCTCTGAAAAACCGCCTGTAATACCCCACGAAGCCCAGAAAGGACTTCACTTGCCGAACAGTCTTTGGAGGTTCCCACTACCGTACCGCTGACACCTTCTCTGGGTCTGGGGAAATCCCTTTCAGTGTCCTCATGGTCCCACTGAGCCCTGCTCGCATGGATCCGCCGACAATCTGCCTGGATGGCTTCCCACTCACGAGCCTCTGTCGGGGGTGATGCCTGGCTTGGTTGGTTGCGGAACAGCTCTTCCCAGCATGCCGAGTGGCATGATTTTGATGTCAACTCAATGTATGTACTCCCAATCATCTGTAAATTGATCTAAAGTGTATTTTACTCCGGTAATTGCTTTAGCTTATGCTTACTTCTTGTAACTTTTGAAGGGCTCCATATGCCGCCATTGCTGTCAAACATTGTTACCATTGCAGTGAATGTAGTTGTCGCCACTCTCCCATTAAAGGCACTCTACATCCACCGACCTGTTTGCCTGGTAGGCAAATTGCAGGAGGTCAAGCTGGGGTCCTGTCATGCACTTCAGATGGGCAAATACCAGGCGCTCGAAAGATTTCATGACCACAGATGTCAGGGCGACAGGTCTGTAGTCATTCAGTCCTGTGATGGTGGGTTTCTTGGGGACCGGGATAATGGTGGAGTGTTTGAAGCAGGAAGGAACTTCACATAGCTCCATGGATCTATTGAAGATGCGGGTGAAGACATTAAGGGTCTGGAAGGGTAGTAAGGAACAAGTAATTCATGGAGCATTTTGGAGCAAGGCCATTAAGAGCTTTGTATGTTAGAGTAGGCTTTTTTTAAATTATATTTTGTAGATTTAATAGATATTTTAGTAGAAAAAAATATGTTTTACATAGTGGATATAGACAGAGATCTGGTTGAATGAATACTTTTTGTGTTAAGTGAGCACAAAAGCAAACTAAGTAAAATCTGTTGGTGTGATACAGTGTTAGTAAGCTGTTTAAGGCCTGTCATCATGATCTCAGTTTTATCAAAGTTTGAGCATAATATATTAGTCAACTTTCTTAACTCTAAATACAACACACTTAATTATTCCAAATTCTTCGACCTCCTTCCTCTTCTCCTCCATTTAAATAGGGGCTAATGAGTGGCCAGTCACTCTTTGGTCTGTTACTAATCTACCTAGACACCCTCAGTTTTTCAACATTGTTTTCATTTGAAGATAACACACAATTGCAAACTTCTGAAGACCAATTTTATTGAAAAACCATACACTCATTGAAATGGTTGGATATTTATGAAACTGTACCCATTGGAGAAAAAAACACGATTGTAACCCAATCAGATTTGGCAGAGCATATTGTCATACTGACATACTGTAAACCGGTATCCACTGCATCAGAAATTATCCAGTATATCTCAGACCATTTGAAACACAGGCCAAATGACCGAACAGCATAGTGTACAAAAATGTACATTAAATGGTTAGTTTGGTATCACATAGACAATGACGGTGACCCTTTTTTCATTCTGATTAAATTAATTAAGGTAAATGATCATGTGTAATGCATTTTTTGCATGTTCATCCACCTGGATCTGTAGGGAGCTACAAGAAACACAAAGTTCACCTCCTGTCCTGATTCCTGAGGGAGAGAGATACTGGAGGTGGGCATCACTGAGACATGGAGGCCTGTGTTCCCTCAGGGGGCAACCAGCTGTCCTTTGTGGAGGAATATCCTCACACAGGTCCCTACTGTACACCTGGATCAGCTCCTCTGCAGGGGATATCTGCCATCATTCAACATTACACCAATATTCCACAGCTGCACACCTTCATATGAACAAGATTAATTAATATTGGCTTGCCATCCTTCTCTGTTCAAATTTCATCTTCAGTTCTGAGACCAATGCATTATTCACATGATTTTCTCTTGTCTTAATTGGTCTTTTGGTGGGTTTTAATACCACTGTGCTGTAACTGAACTGGGGAGCTGCCCATTGCCGTTGGCTTGAGTGGGAAAGGCCTTGGGCTGGAGATGGAAGTGATGGAGGAAGCATTGGAGGGGGTGGAAGGCTGTGATAGTTTGTGTTGACATTGTTGTTACAGTTATTGTTCTCGCCATTTTCAGGATAGTCTTTCTCTTCGAAGTTGCTTCCATGGTTTCCTGGTCCTTTAAATCCCCACTGTCTGTGCTTTGGTCTTCTACGGATGATGCGACGGCCAGGTAAGATCTTGTTTGACTTTTTGTTGCGCACAAATGTAACAGTAGACACTATGACTGTGGCAACAAGCATACTACAAATGACACAGGCAATCATACCCAGGATTCTTATAGGATTGTCCCTACTTTGCATTAAAAAGGACGCGAATGGTCCATTGAGTTGAGTCTGTAAAAGAGCACAAAGAGAAATCATGTCCATGAGACTGAGGTGATAAGTTTATCATTTGTGTAAGACACAGAGGGATTCTAGGAAAAATATCTATTAATGACCAGAGGTTCCAAGGCAGCACAGTGTTTTTTAATGAATTCGCCATTGAAATACATTAGGAAAAAGCCTGATTCAATATTAAGACAAGATCAGAAGGGTTGATTGCCATTGAGACCCATCATCACAAACACAACCATCCATGTGAGCGGTGAAAATGTGTTAAAAACACTGTCCACCTGCTAGAACACAGATCTGTATGGAGATAATGAATGTCTTAATGTATCTCCAGGAAAGAGATTATGCTTTTGCTTATCTATCTGTCCATCTGTCCGTCATTCAGTCAGTCAGTCAGCAACAGACCAGCAGCAGGAACCGGGGAATAACCTATTACATTTGCAGTGAATCACAGTATGGATCCAGGAGTTCTTCTAACTAGTTGTACAATTCTCAGATTTGGTGTTGACACAGGTCTGAGAGCACTCCCAGTTTCAAATGCATTTGTTGTGATTGTGCTCCTGTACTCTTTTACAGACATAATGTTGCTGTATCGCAACATTGATGTGAGTGAAAAGACATCACTAGTCTCAGTTTTGTATTCTGACAAGAGTTGAGAAAAAAAGAAGTTGTGAGGATGTGTTATGTTCAGGGCCTCCGAACAATCCTTCTGATCTTGCCCTGTGGTTGGACCCGTGATTTTTTGACAGATTTCCAGTAAGTTATGGTGGAAATGAACACTGTTAAAGCAATGGCCAAGGAAACAGTGCTCAAGCAAATG
The DNA here is from genome assembly GCA_017657215.1 of Limnothrissa miodon. Lineage (NCBI taxonomy): Eukaryota > Metazoa > Chordata > Actinopteri > Clupeiformes > Clupeidae > Limnothrissa > Limnothrissa miodon. Next base: position 1,457,563 of record JAGFZM010000009.1, on the reverse strand, counting down.
TTGAAAACGGTCCATGGCTGTCTCCTGAGGCTCATGAAGTATGTTACTGCTCTTGATTTGATCTGAAAATGATACAACAGTAAATTTACTTAATCAGATCCTCTAAAGGCACTTCATTAATACAGTGTGCTTTTATGAAACATATGTTGATATTATATTGAATTGTTTTTATTATTAACTGTAAATTACTTAGAAATATCCTGTTCAAATTAGAATGTTACACTTGTTCAAGCTTGACAATGTAGAAATCTAGTATTTAGACATAACAATGTACTGCCAGCGATACTTAGTTCCTTCCTTGTGTGAATGTTGCTCTGTACAAATCCTAGATGATTAGAAGAGTAAGGTATTAAAGGTGAGGCTGATCAGAAAGATTAGAGCCTTACTGCCTCAGTGATGTCAATCTTGACCACAGTTGTGGTGCTGAAGGAGGGAGATCCTCTGTCTCTGGCCTGGACCACCACAGACCAGGTGCACTCCTTCTGGTTGGTTATGTTTTGGACAATGTCCATGGACTTGATGTAAGGTTTCAACATGATCTCCCCCGTGTTAGAGTTTATGTCAAAGATGTTGTCTGGCTCAGTTTTCATGATTGAGTACTCAATGACGTTATTGGGCTCCTCTGCATCCTCATCCACTGCCTGAAGAAAACACACACACACACACACACACACACACACACTACTTTGGCAACACTATTTTAACAGTCATGCTAATAAAGCATTTTTAAATTTGAATTTGAGAGAGAGAGAGAGAGAGAAAGGAGTCAATATTTAAGTATGTTTTGTGGAAGGAATGATATTAGCATAGTGATTATCAACTCACCTCTATTTTGACTGGGGCTCCAATGACCATGGTTGTCTCTAAAAAGTTGTTATTGAATTCTGGTGGGTGGTCATTAAGGTCAAGAACTGTTACAAAAACCTCAGCCAAGCTATACTTTCCTTCTGTGTCCTCAGCCTTTACATAGAAATTGTATTTGGATTTGATTTCAGCATCTAGGCTTGCCCAAGGTTGAGTATATATGATTCCTGATTGGGACTGAATAAGGAACCTTGAAATGGGCAAAAAGAGATCAGAATGTCAAAGAGATTAGATGCTTTTTAACAAAACAGAAGAGTCCTTGTTATTAATTTGGTGCTCATCATACTGCAAATGATTTGGTTTATTGATAATTTATGAGATTAGCTCCGTAAGTGTTTGTGGTCGTCTCACAGCAAAGTCTACTGTGACATTGCATGGTACAGTAATTACAGGTGTCACTGGCTCTCAAGAACATTCTATTTTCTTCTCCAATCCTATTAGGGCATTAAGGAACACAGAGACACAGGGGGCAGTTTGTCTAGTGGACAGAGCGTTTTGTGGAGAAACACTTGACTCGTGTCATGTCAAATCATCATCATGATTACACACACCTATTACTTTACTTTATTATTTATGTACAACCATCTCTCTTTTTTATGCACAATAGAGAGACAACATCCATAATTTCACTACATTCACATAAAAAAGTATGTGACAGTAAATTCCTTGAATGCTTGAATCTATTCAAGAGAATCTCTAACTTAAATGTCATATACTGTCATATACAGTAGCTCTGTTAGATATGAATACACACAATTTTTTTTGTTAAAGTTTACATTCCATTTCAAACTAGAAGTTTCAGGGTTCTTTTTGCTACTAACCCTTAATGCCGCCACAAAACCACTCATCTGTCTTGCCTTACAATTTTCACTCTGTCTCTTCTCCTCTCTCTTCCCTCTCCACTTCTCCCTCTCTCTTCATTTAGCCTACATCTGTACATGTTTGCACATGCAATATAACACATACATTCCCTGAAATCTGATGGAAACAGCTCTAACTCATCTCCTCCCATGCCATTCCATGCCATTACCACCCTGCTGAGAGTTATCCCTGCCTTCCACTGCCTGATCCTGCGCCTCTTACCCCCTGGATGGTGCCCAACCAACTTTACCGAATATGCCACCCTGCTGAGGGCCTCTCCTTTCTCCCACTGCTTGATTCGGTGCCACTTGCCTCCTGAATGGTCCTCAACCCATTCCACGGTCCATCCCACTGCCGCCCTGCTGAGGGTCACCCCTGCCTTCCACTGCTTGATTCTGCGTCTCTCGACTCCTAGGTGAGCTGCCTCCAGCTGACCCTGACATGATTGATACAGCTTCCAGCAGGCCCTATGGCTTGACTGCTTTTCTTATGATGTGTGTCTTCATTACTATGATAATTCTGTGGTTAAGACCTATTAATACCATGGACTAATCACCATCTGAGAGACTGAAAACCTGCCATAGGCAGTAAGGGTAGCCTACAGACTGTATGGGTTAGCCCCTTGAGCCGTTGGAACTGCCCAAGGTTTCTTCCTTTACCATAACAAGTAAAACCAAAAAACAATGATAGGGAGTTCTCTTTTGCTCGTTCCCGAAACTTAACGAATGGATAATGCCTATTATTCTGAACTTTGCTGAACTAATTTATACCCAACCCTTGAAAAAGGGCACACCACGGGCGTGGAGCTCGCTCCCAGCTCCCTGTGACGTCAGCAAGCTTACTTAAGCTGCGCATTCGCTTGATCAAATCCTCTTCGCCATTTTCATGGACAAGCTTCCTTGTCGCTGAATTTGTCTCTCTTGCCAACTTAGCATTTTACCAACCACTGCTTTTTTCAAAGAAAAACGGGATTTGTGATGGGTTGAGGCGGGTTTGTTTCTCAGTAGGTCAAGCAATGGTGTAGAGGTGGGGTCCCTTTATCTATTAGTCAAAAAGACTTATATAGGAGACATTTTGGTTGAATCAATGTCTCTTTTTTATAAAAGTGCAGAGTAGAACAAAAAAACTGCAGGTTGCCCTGCAGTACAAAACACAGAAGCCCACAAAGCCTAAGATTTCTGAAAGGATCTCTTGTAAAGCCTGTGTATTATGGGAAAATATGAAAGGAAACAGTAATAAAATAGAAATATGTGTGAGTGTGTGTGTGTCAGAGGAGATGGGGGTGAGAGAGATACTGAAATAGACAATATTGCCACTGTGGTGTGGTGTGTAGAGGAGCAGTACATGTAGGTGTAGTGGAGTTACAGAGTTAGAGGAACTCTCTGGAAGGCTACTTACAAGTCTGATCCAGCACCGTAGATAGAATACTTGACTTCACCCCACAGCCCAGAATCTGGATCTGTTGCCTGCAAAGAGTGACATGTTAGGCAATATGTTGATGGATTGACTGTTCTGGACATGGATACAAAAATACTGTCATGAATTGCAGAAGTGTTTGTATGGCACTGTATTCTGTGAGGACTTTGGCTTGAAACACTTACTGTTGCTCACTAAGCCCCAGTCTGAATGCTGAGGGCATGGGAGAGGTAATGTGCAGGGTGCAATTTGTCAAAAAAAAAAACAGAGGGGGGGGGGGGGGGTTTTTTTTTTTTTTGTTTGCTGAATTTTTAACAATCAATTGTTAAAAATTGTTGTCATTTGTGAAGTTTGGCGCATGTGTGTTTATAAAGGGGTGGAGCTAAGAGCCAAGCATTTCAGAGGAGACAGTAACTATTAAGCCACGAAACCGGCGTCTTCAAATCTTTCCACTCTGGGACCTGGTTTCAAAATTGATCGTTTACAGACCCCCAAAACGCCGGCTTCGTCTTGATGATACGCCGGTTTGATAAAGTATTTGTGCGTTTAGGCCTGGCTTCGTTTTCGTGTGGACATGGCCTTAGATTTCGCAATATTTTAATCAATGGTGCGGTGTCAGATGCCTTCACGTGCATCTAGCGCTGCTAGACAAATAGGAGCAGCGCAAGAGAAAAATGACAGCTGTAAACGGTGATCTAAATAAGGAGGTAAAAATGACTGGCGGTTCTAGGTAAAAATGGTCACATTTGAGTTTTATCATACACTCACCAAAATCCAATGTATGATTTAATAAATCCATTTTTGAAAAAGCCAGGGGGTAATTCTAGTGAACCTTATGAACATCATCTTCAATGCAAACTCAAAAAGACATGAAGCATTTCATTTTCTGTGCTGGCCACGATGAAGCTTATTTGGGCTTCAGAACCATGGATAAGGTCCGATCACACGAACATGTCAGAGGATTGGCGGAGATTGTCTCCTTGGACTACCGGTATTTGTGTGCATGGGGACGTTCACGAACAACGAGATTCGGGTCACATTGAAAGTTAGAAGGCTACTAACAATGTAGATTATTCCTGTGTAAGAAACTGTCACAACCTGATATCAATTTCAATTGTTATTTTTTAATTATTGATGGGGTTTTATCCCCGTAGGATAAAATTCATTCAGCAGAGGTAAAAGCCAGAGGTGGGGATGATCCTACCCATCCCCCCCTACAAATCGCACCCTGGTAATGTGTATAGGACCAGGCTCATCCTCCATAACAATCAAATATTCAGCCAATACATCTGAGGCAAAGAGCAGCTGGCCAGACACGCATGCCTCTTCAAAACTTGGGGATTTTGCTCGCATTTTAGATCCTACTCAGTGCATACAACTCAATTCCTGCAAAAACATTTCTCAGAGTGCTGGAATGACAATATTCTATGTGATCCATTACCATCACCTTGTAAATACATTCAAACTCAATCCAGACAGTAATTTTGGTAACACTCAGTTTTTAAAAAAGCTTGTGTAATGTATTTCCTGATGTCTACATAGATTAGCCAACATCAGTGGGTTTTGCTTTGCTTTAGTGTTTGGGTTTGTTTAATTATGTGTTGAAATCAGAGAAACACTTACTGTTACTGCTACAACATTGGATCCTCCAGGAGAGTTCTCTGGGATTCGAGCAATATAGTACTCTGAAGAGAATTTAGGGGCATTATCGTTGGTGTCTAATAGGTGAATCACTACATCTGCTGTTGCACTGAATCTCTCTGGTGTGTCAATCTCCACTGCAAGCAGCTGAAATACAACAGCATTTTCAATTAGTCTTTTTATCAGATGTTGCAAGTAATGTAAACACAGTAGGCTTTATACAACTGAATTGATGATGATATCAGTATATAAACAATAATGTATTTATTTCTAATTCATATTTTCAAATATGAGTGTAAAGATGATGTTACCTTGAATGTGAGAAACTGTGATTTCTCATAGTCTATGGCTGAAGAATCCTCTACTAAGATGGTGACTTGAGCCTCATTGAGTACAGTCTGGGGGACCACACGTAACATCTGGCCAGGCCCAACTAGTCTCAAGTTAAATTTGGCATTAGTTCCCTGCAACACATGGATTGAGATTAACATTTCATTTACTTAAATGTGAGTAGAAATTGTCATTAGACCATCATTAGAACTGTCATTAGAAACTAAATTAAGTAAATGAAATTGATATCTTGGAGGAACATTTCTGGGTATGCAAAGAGTTTCTAATTTTCAGCTTTTACATTTTTAGATATTCCTTTTCATTTTTTCGGTGCCTCTAGAAATGCTGACAATAGCACTACCAACATATTATCTCCACTATAACTTCATGATCTATTTTGAGATGTATTTGTAAAACCAGGTGCTTACTGATATAATGCCTTACATAATACTGCAAGAGCTGGGAAATGGAACACCTGCTTGTTTGGGTTTACTCAGTGTTTTTATGTAACATCCAAAAGAGCACTTTCATCAGGAATGGGAAATCTATCCACAGCGTAAACATTATGAACAGATTAAGCTAAAGGATAAATTCCATTAGTCTATGAATGATAGTATTATAACATAAAATAGACTTTCATTCAGAATGGGCTGAGATGAACAATGTTAGCCTCATGCTCCTTTGAGGCAAATTATTCTAGGTGGCATCATTAAACAGAACTGATTTATACAACTGAAATAATGATAGATGAATGAATAGAATTTTTAAACATGTTCTCTGCCAACCCAAAAGCTCCCTTTGTGTACTCCACCTGATCCGAGTCATTGACAGAGATCTTCAGTCCCCTCAGGATCTCTCCTTCAGGAGGGTGTTCATACATGGTCAGCTCAAACATGTTCTGAGGTCCATTTTCTCCATAAAAGGTGGGAGGGTGGTTGTTGAGGTCAACAACCCGTATGGTCACTGTTGTGATGGCATAGGTCGTTAGACCTCCCTCAGGGCTCACTTCTGAAGCCTGGGAGAGTGAGGATTGCATGAAAGTCCGATGGAAAGGTCAGCAAATTACTTTTTTTTAAAGACTTAAAAAAACAAAACAAAAGCAAAAGTTCTACAGTACCAGGAAGACTTGCTTTAATGTATGTCCTTCATTACACAAACCACCACCTCCCTCCCCACTACCACCACTTAGGTCCACCAGTCTAGGTAATAGTCTCCCAGACCCCCTGCCGCCACACCAAATATTTTGAATCTATTTATGTTTCTCTTTATCATTCTCTTTATCATTCTCTTTATCTCTGTATCATTAATATTCATTAAACCTTCAAACGTTTTTCTTTTTGAGGCTTCCTGGTAGAACATAATTTTACAATGTGTGCCGTACAGCATAACCAACTAGACTGCATTTTCTCGGCAGAAACTGCAAGGTGGACTTGCCACAAACAACCCCCCCCCCCCCACCCCCCCCCCCCCCCCCCCCCCCCCCCCCCCCCCCCCCCCCCCCCCCCCCAAACAGCCCTCCACAACCCCCCCCAACCCCCCTTAACATCCACCCAACACCCAGCCATTCAATTCAATTTTATTTACATAGCGCATTTTTAGAAAAGGCATGTCTCAAAGCGCTTAACACAAAGAGGCCCAATGAGCAACAGGGGCAAGGCACACGCATACACACACACACACACACACACGCACACAAGCATTTCTCCCATTCATTCCAATGGAGAACCCCGCCCGCCCCCGCCAAACCCCCCTCAACACCCACCCACAAACCCCCCTTCAACACCCTTTCAAAACCCTCTCTCAAAACCCCCCCAACACCCAGCCACCAATCCCCTCTCTCCACCCTATCAAAACCCCTTCTCTACCCCCCCAACACCCCCCACCCACCCAACACACTCACATTTACATACACATACACACACAAGCATTTAATTCCAATGAAATGCATATTGGCCTCATCCATTAAACTTTAATAATCATAATCATAATGCATCATTAGGCGTTGCTCATTAAAACAACTGACTTGACATGCCAAGGAGACACTAGAGCCCGTTTAGGTTCATCTTTGATTTATAATTGGCTTATGACTTACTTCAATTGGATTCTTTTTAGCCAGGTCAGAAGGGAGGAAGGGGACCTGAAGTAGGAAGCACCAAACAACAACAACAACGTGCCAGATAAACATGGCAGCAGCAGACACTGGCTAGAGAGCTCACCTTGACTTTAACATGAAACATTTCCTTCCTTAGATGGGCAGGGTAGGCACACAGAGTAATGCAACCACTTGTCTTATTGATGGCAAACACCCCATCTCCACCTGGGTTAAAATTTAGAAGAGATTTTATGCATCTATTATGAACAACTTCAAAGTACAATTTTCCATATAATTTGTGAATATTTATTGATTTGTTAGCTGCTCACCAGAATCAATGGAGTAGTGGATAGGATTAGGGTTTCCTACATCTCCATCTTTGGCAAACACTGTGAATATTTCTGAACCCTAAAACCAAAACCGAAACAATTTGAAATCTTTGCATTTAATGGTAAAGTACTCGTAATGGTGGAATTAATTTGACACTCACTGGTGATGACACTTCATAGACATATCCAAAATATGGGGTACCAATAAAGACAGGGGGCGTATCCTGAGTGTCCACCACATTGATTGTCAACGTAGCAGATGAGGAAAGGATCTGGTGCCTTCCCTTGTAATTACCACCTCCATCCTAATAGCACAAACACACCAATAAACATGGAATAGAAAAACAGATACTGAAGAGTCAATCCACACACACCCCGAGTTTGATTCTAAAAGGTAAATGGAGGGTAATATGGTACACTGTAAAAAAAAAACATGGTTTCAACTAAAAAATTTGTGTCCGGGCTGCCAAACTATTTTCAATCGAAAATTTCAGATAATGAGTTCTTAATCACCACAACTCTTTATCTCAAATGTGGCCAACTAGAAATAGCAGCAGCAGCCTGGACACTAACTTTTAAAAGATTAAGCCATGTATTTTTTTCAGTGTAGTGGCAAAATGTGATCACCTTTAAGCTGTGTTTTTAATTATTTAGTTGAGTTATTTAATTGTCACTGACACAAATAAAGATGTAGCTGGTAAAAAATAATGTAATTCCAATCATCAGTGTAATCGTACCTTTGCTACCACTGTGACAAAATGTGTTGTGGACTTCTCAAAGTCCAGAACTTCTCCCTGCTTAATGCGAAGCACTCCACTGTGCCGGTCTACTGCAAACTTTCCATTTGTGTCAAAGCTCTGAGGATGAACAGCACAGGCAGGTTTATAAAATGATTTAGAGAGTGACATGTCACCTCAAATACCCCCCATTTTATCCATGTTTCTTTTTATATGGATGATAAAAGCAGCTCATCTGGTTAACCTAGCCGCTTTAGAGGGCCATGGACTATCAATCATGTGTGTAGCATCTGCGTCAGTCAGGGGTGACCATACTTTAAATGGGCAGGTAAAAGCTCCTGGCTCCAGATGTTGTGTAACACCGTGTCACCCATTCCCAGCTGTTTCATGCCTATAATAGCCATCATGCATGGAGTGCAATATAACATACCCAACATTGCCAAATGGTGCAAAGCTGTTCTCTAATCCATCAGTACCTTACAGAAATGTAATTGTAATTTAATCCCTTGCTGTATAGAGGACTGCCCTTTTCATCCAACAGCACATGTGCTTATACAGTATTATTACTTTGATTATGACCAGACTGACCTTTCAATCCTTAATTTTTATAGGGATTTGGAGCCAGAGACAGTCATTTAGACAGGGAAAATATCCATATCACTACTGTCAGGATTTCTGTAAAGATATGGGTCAGTGGAAGTGAGCGGTTTTAGTGCCAGAGAACATTACCTGGAGAAAATAGGTGAGGGAACCACCAGAGCCAGTATCTCGATCTATTGCCTCAACTTTGTAGATACTGCTGCCAGGCAAAGTACTCTGTAAAAGGATTTAGTAACAATTACAGTATATATAGCTTGACCCATTACAATGATTACAATGTGTATACAGAGTACAATCCAAATTCATAATGTTGGGATGAAATAACATTTGAAAAAACTGTCATCTGTGAACCTCTTGAACTGATATTTAGTTGCAAAATAAGAGAAGTGTCATTCAACTAGTTTTAGTGCTAAATTCAAAAGGCAGAATTACTGCGGTAAAATGGGCAGCTGATTACCAGACAACAAGCTGTCAGCAAGGTATCATAGAACGCGTTTTTTCAACCATAAGAAATTGTTCTTTGAGGCTCAATAATAGTGTATGCAAATTTGTGCGTCTGAAAGTGACTGTTTGCCAGACTAACCTCAGGCACATTCACAATTGCTGGCATATTCTGGAACTGTGGTTTCTCATCATTGACATCCATCACAAACACTTGGACCTTCTCAGTTACCTTAAAAAAGAGGAGAAAGGACAAGATGTATTTTTTACAAGTATATTAAAGCTACTGTGCCACAGATGTCTAAATGTCTAATTGTAGTGCTATTACTTACTTTATTACGGCCATCTGTAATACTGACAAAGACTTCAATCTCATCTTGCACCTATTCATAAAACAATTGAAAAAAAAAAAAAAACTGATGCAATGCTTTGTACCACTAGGGTCAATATAAAATCCACTGATATTTTTTTGAAGGTGAACCTCTCTGTCCAGCTCCTCAATAAGGGTAACTCTTCCAGATTTGGGATCAACTTGAAAATATTCCTTGGATCCTGGTTCAAAGGTTAGTCCATATCTAACTGGTTGGCTTTCTGGATCGGTTCCATTCAATATATATATTTGTGTTCCTGAAAAGAACATTGTTGAAAATATTACAATTTTTTGTATGTATAACTGTACAATTGTCCCCTATGCCATGCTTTTACATATGACCAAAAAATTCTTAAGTTGCATTTTAAGTATTTTGAACTAGTAACAATGACCCATGATTGTGATTGAGCTACAGGCAATAGCTACTGCTATGGAGAAATTGCCATGGATAAATTCTTTACATCCCTACAACTAATCTTATATTTAAGTTATCACATTTAAGACATTAAAACTATATTTTATTTTATCCCTCATTCCCTAAAATAATATAACTTATAGCAGAAATTAAACATTCATTGAGACTCTCAGTATAGAATCATTGTTTAGCAGTCATTATTGTGTGAATCATGACCAAGGCATAGAGTGGACATCTGCACTGACATCAGTTTGCTTTAATCTTTCCACAAGTCATCTGCCTCACAACTCAGGTGCTCGCGTTTTATTTTTCATGTCTATTTTTCAAAACAATGTAAATAAAAATCTTACCGACTGGTGTATCTTCTGAGAGACTAAACAGTGCCAGATTACCACTGTTACTGTTTGGGCCATTATCAAAGAAATATGGAGCATAATCGGTTTGTGCTGGGAAGCAAAGAAATAAGGATTCAAATGATATAATGTTTTATAAAATATTTCTTTCATTTAGCCCTCACACTTAAATCTAACTATATTTATGACCCTCTGTTTTATCCTCCTGACAAGGATTAAAGGGGGATTACATCACGTATGTTAAAATAACCCCTGAATTGAATCAAATATCACTTTTCCCAGGCAACACTGCTTTTTGCTAGTAACTTTTTAATAAACAATTCATTTAGATCTGACACTAAAGAATCAAATAATATCAAAAGATACTCACTTGTTACTGTTGCAGCATTTAGCACACATATTAACAGAACAAAGTGATTAAGAGTAAGCATACATAGGGTCTGAACATAATAGGACAGTATAATAACAGTTCAAGTACAATGATTTATGAGAAACTAAGAATCAGGAATCCTCATAGTTAATAAAGCTAATAAGAATGAAATTCTAAATGTAACTCACCAGAAGTTAACTGTGTAAAAACAAGAAGGGAAATAGTGATGGTATTCAAATTCCTCATTGTTCTAAGGCAAATCATGGATTCAAAGCTAGATGAGGCCAGTACTAGTTGTAAACACGCTATCCTCTGCAGGTGGCGTGTGGGATGTTGGGGAACTAAAGCATATGCTGAGAGACTAATCCAATGACACGTCTTAGCTCTTTGCACATTTTTAGAGCACACTTATTTAGAGTACCTGAAGAATTGAAAACCTCATCTTTGCAGTGGTAGTGCGGCAAAAAAAGCACCTAAAAAAGAGGCCTCAAACAATACAAGCACTTTACCTTAAATTCATGGAGGTATTATAAAACCTGGAGAAGGTCCCACCACCATTCATTTCAGTGAGAAATGCTATGCTAGGGAATTCAGTCAAAATTGAACGATTTTTTCATAATTTAAAATGGAGTTTTGTGAAGCCTATTTCCGGTATCATTTTACTTGGCCAATTATGTGATACATTACATATTGACGTAAGGTTGAGCAGTAAGCTATATGGATGACAGAAATTGGCCATTTACACAGGATGTTTCCTTTGTTCGCGCATTTTTATCTTGCCCTGCCTTTAACAGCACTCCCATGAACTTCATGCCCACCCCGAATGTGTATGTTAATGTGATTTGTTGGCTGAATTGACCTTTTCTGGTGCTGTTTGCAAAGATTCTACAAGAAATGCATAGTGAGAGCGCATCTTATGTGTGTGTGTTTTTTTTTTAACATGCTGTTTGTCTTGGCCTTGTGGGTCTAAATCCAGTGGGCGTGTCTTGATAGGTGTCTACTATGAATAAATTGTTATCAACATGCACACGCCATGGAGCTCGTGCCAAACACTAAACTCGTGCATGAGCCGAGTTTTGGGCACCCACTAATCAGCATTTGGAAAATGGTACCAGATCAAATGTAATTTATGGAAAATGGCGACAAGGAAGTGGCATGCTAATTGGCTGAAGCTAACCAGTCAAATCCTGACCCCCTGCTAAAATTAGTCACTCCCCTCTGATGAGACTCTCTCAGATGCTTTGGGTGGCATGAGGATTGGTCTCCAGGACTGCCCCTTTATGTCTGTGCCACAGTCATTCCTGACTTTTTGACATTCTTATTGGAGTACTTTACTGTAATTTTAAGATGTTAAATCTCAGCTGTGAGCCTATATCAGGCCCATCAATGCCCACTTTAATATTTTTAGTAAATTAAGACGATCTGAAATATGAACTGCTATTTAAGCCAATTATATTCCATTTTCATATTTCATATTGTTTAAGGTAACATCAGGATGGGATTGGGATGCTATTTTCAGTATTTTTTTTTGTAAAGCATTAAAGCATTACATTTAAATTAAGCATTAAATGTAAAGCATTAAAATGATAAAGTGTTCCAAATTAAGATATTTTCACTTAATTTGCACTAGTACTTCATCAACATACTGTATGCATTACCATCATACACAATACTAAAGAGCACTTTAGCACACTTGGTTTTCGAGGAGAGTATGCTTGCAATGTTACCAATGCTACCTTCAATCCTATGCAATTTAAGCACATTTTATTGTGCTTGAGGGAAAGTATACAATGAAGCAAAAGACTGAAAAGGGTTATGGAAATAATGTTTTAATGTAATTACTTTAACTTCATGCAAGTGCATTATAATGTATACCTAATGTTTTGAAATTTCAGAAATATACATCCTTGTGTTAGGGGAAAGGGTAATAAAAGTACATGCAATGCAATGTATTTATTTTCTCTTCATGCAAATATTAATACAGTGTTAAACTGGGGCTAAGTAACATTCTGTTTTTCTCTCTCACAAGCTCCCTCTAAACACCGCTGTATTGCATTGTATTGAACTGCATTCTATTGGAGGTGGACCGCGCTGCTGAAAATTGCAAGTGCTGTATCTACCGCTATTGGCCACAGTGGCGCATTCTACACCGTTCGTTCGCCGTGTAATGACTAATTTTAGCATCCTAAACAGTATGAAACGGTTTTATTAAATGAAAAATGTTGCATAGTGGGCCTTTAATATACATTTATATTTACATTTATGCATTTAGCAGACGCTTTTATCCAAAGCAACTTACAAAAGAATATAACAATCAAGCTACATAGAAGAAACCTTAAAGATCATAGTGCTAGGAGATAGTAGTGCATCAGTGCAGTTAAGTGCTAGGACAGAAGGTGTTCTCTGAATAGCTGGGTCTTTAAGACCTTTTTGAAGGCATCCAGAGACGCCCCTGTTGTGATTGTGCTTGTTACAGTAGATCGTTCCACCAGCGTGAAAAAACACATGTGAAGAGTCTGGATTGCCTTGGGCGAGGTGCTGGGACTGCCAGTCGACAGTCATTTGAGGACCGGAGTTAACGGGAGGTAGCATAAGCCTTTATGAGACACTTAGGTAAGAAGGGGCAGATCCTTTAAGCACTTTGTAGGCCAGCATCAATAATTTGAATTTGATGCGAGCAGCCAGAGGTAGCCAGTGAAGCTCAATTGGCAGAGGGGTAACATGCGCCCTCTTGGGCTGATTGAAAATGAGACACGCCGCAGCATTTTGGATCATCTGGAGTGGCTTGACAGCACAGGCTGGAAGTCCTCTTGGAAGGGCATTGTAGTAGTCAAGGCGTGAGAGGACCATAGTTTGAACCAGCAATTGTGAAGCTTGTTGGGTTAGGTATTGTCTTTCTGATATTGAATAGTGGAAAGCAGCAGGCCTGGGCAACAGAGGCAACATGATCATTGAAGGTTAGCTGGTCATCAATCATAACTTCTAGGTTCCTTACTACTCGTGAGGGAGCAAGAGACAAGGAACCAGAGTTGATGCAGATGTTGTGGTGAATAGTTGGTTTGGCAGGGAGGACCAGCAGTTCAGTTTTTGAGAGGTTCAGCTGGAGATGATGGTCTTGCATCCATGCAGAGATGTCAGAAAGACAATCTGAAATTCAAGCTGAAGTGGTTGAGTCATCGGGTGAGAATGACAGATAGAGCTGGTTATCATCGGCATAGCAGTGGTAAAAGAAGCCATGCTGGCTAATGACTTGGCCCAATGAGGTGGTATAAATGGCGAAAAGAAGTGGGCCCAGCACAGATACTTGGGGCACTCCTGTAGCAAGGTCGTAAGGTGCTAGCCAGGACACATTGAACAGTCGCCCGGTGAGGTACGATTTAAACCAGCAGTATGCATCACCCTTGATGCCTATGTTTCACAGTATAAATAATAGAATACTGTGGTTTTCAAATGCAGCTGTCAAGCGGAAAATGAGGAAAAGTAATCCAAAAGTAATTAAATGTAAGTAGTTACATTACTTTGTTAAAGAAATTGAAATAGTTAAAAATGTATGTATTTTAGATATTAAGATTTAATTAAGAATTATTAAGGGTTTAAATTTCACTGTGCTACAGTGAATGCTTCTCATAGCTTTAAGATGGTCTCAGTTGGTGAGGCAGCTGAAAAAAAAAATAGCCTGTCATTTAGATGCATTTGCCCTCATAAAGTCATTATTTAGGTTATTAATGTCTAATATGAATGATGTTCTAATATATTAGTAGAGTTTATTTGTGTAACACTTCACCCAAAGTCTGTATTCATAAAGTATGACATTCATTCAAACATCCATAAAGGAGCTTTTGATGACACCATTTTGGGATTGGTGGAGTATTTATGACTGCAGTCATAAGGTGTTATGTTCTAAGGCCCTACTAAGAATATACTGTACCTTGGGTATTTCAATAATTAATACCACTTCACTGCCATCATTTTGTCAACCCAACAATGCCAGAAGATAGTAATAGTTTATAATATGGTTCTTTATATAGAGTTTAAGTAAAACATCCTCACTGATTACTGTATTTTAATTGGTTTCCTGAGAAACTGCCTAATCAAATGGTGCAGTTTAAATACCAGCGTTACTTACATTGTGTCAAGACAAATATTCAAAATGTGTGGATAAACAAAAGCATAATTGAACTTTAAAACAGAATGTATGTATGTACTCCTGTTTAGGGACCTACGGGAGATTTATTGGGTGGCATATTTGTTTGAAGCAATTTCTGAATTCCTCTTGGACAACTACAATCCACTATATGGCTCACCTGCAAATTTACCTTCATCAAGATGTACTGCTATGGCTTTGCTTTGAGGTTTAATTTTAGTGAAACAGGCAGATGGCTGGCAAGCAGATTACCCGGCTGTAATCCTCTATCATCTTGTAGTGCAGAGAGCCAGTCTACTGGGAAACACAAGAGAAGAGCAGCACTGTGCTGCTCTCATAGATGCTGCTTCAAACATAGTCATTGGAATACTGTAGAGTGTCCATCATTTCACTATCAATGTGTCAATCAACCCCAGGTTCAGCAGGTGACATCATCAAACAGTTTGATAAATATGCAGGACACATCTAAAACATTTAGCCATTTATTTATGCTGTAATCCTCAATGTATCCTCAATCCCCATATGTTCTGTATGTAGTAATTCTGTATTCAAAGAATAGAGCTAGGCTATATTTTGCGCTTTTCATGATGAGGCTTTTCCACAACCCAGGGGTAATAGATTAGACAGTCTGAGTATCATTCATGCATCAACCTTTCGAAAATACATTTACTTATTTAAGAAATATGTTTATTTGAAATTGTTATTTTTCTTTATATATATTTTCTTCTTTGTAAATCTGACTAGCGCATGATCTGATATTCCTTAATCTGAAGTAGTTTTCCTCTGATAACCATGTTATGGTTGTCCAATAAAACAAGTCAAGCTAAACCTAATGTTTGACTGAAAAAGAGACTTACAGTAAGTTCGGTTGATGTTTACACACACTGTCCTGTATGGATTTGTCACATGACAAGATCAAAGAAAAAAATGGTAAGTGCAATATAAATCAAAACCCATCTATATCCACAATTTCACTTTTTACTTAAACAAGACCAAAAATAAAATAAAAACATTTGAACCTTTGTGAAAAATGAAAAAATAAACTGCAATGGGCCTATGGTTTTAAGGACCATGTGAAATGTAGCTGTCAACAAAAATAAGGTCACAAATTCACTGCACTCTGTGCCTAGGCTAAATGCAACTGTTTGAACAAATGCTATATTAGATTTAACATGATAATCCAGACATGGTTTTATACCATGAAGAACTTCCTGAAGAAATTACTTCAGATGAAACAGCGTACCACCAAAGACACCAATGCCAATGACTGTTAAGTGCAAGTGAGCACCTAAGCATTCACATGAAAAGAGCTGCTATTAACTTAGGTAAACTGATACTGCATATTTCATATGTTACAAGGTGCTACAAACATGGAGGTTAACTATGCATCTGTGGAAGTGACCTCTTCGTCAAAAAAAAATTGACCTAAAAAGAAGATTGTTTGAATTAAGTATGTCAGAATACATTTCAAAAGATAATCATTTTCATAACTCTTGAAATTAAGTGACCTGTAGTTAATTGATATAATAAATACACACAAATTCCCACCATAGCTTAGGCTTGTAGCTCACACTGTCTATAACCCAAAAATCCCATGCAGTAAAAGCAGAGAATAAGCCTGTATTCCTTAATAAAAGCTTTACTTTGGCGCCTCCATGTGGCTTACAACAGCACGACTGTTATTACAATAATGAAATTCTCTTCCTTTGGTCAGATACAGCCTAGTGCTACATCCTCAACAGGAAACTGTAGGCTAATTAAGCCTCTCTATGATGCAAATAAACTGTTATACTGATTCTTTTTCTTTTTCATTAATGGGCTTAATAGTCTAAAATAATCCATCTAGTCTAGGCCTGTAGGCTAGTTAAACAAGACTATTTCTACTTACATCTCAATCACAATTTACTTCAAACCTGATTTGCGACAGACTGATGACAGTCTGAGGGTTTTAGGAGGCTATTATGGGCCTATCTGAGACTAATTTGTTTTGGTGACCTAGCATCTCCAAATTAATTTGGATAGTAGGTGATAAGTGTTACTTCCACCAGGCAGCCAGGGTGGTGGGGTAGAAGCCCACATTAATTGTGCTCTATGAGATGTTGCAGGACTTTAGCACGATTTTATTTTTAAGTCAAATCGTAGGTATTTCCCCTTGATTGGCAAGCTTTCTGTCCCCTGAATATACTATGAAAAACCCCAGTCTCGAACAACAACACAGGGGCTGTAATACTCAAACGAACTAACACTAAAACAAAACTAAACACAATTCAATTCAATTCAACTTTATTTATATAGCGCATTTTTACAAAAGGCATGTCACAAAGAGCTTAACACAAGAGGCCCAATGAGCAACAGGGGCAAGGAAAAACTCCCTAGCAGCGTTTTTTGTTTTTACTTGTTATGGTAGAGGAAGAAACCTTGGGCAGTTCCGACGGCTCAAGGGGCTAACCCAACTGCGTAGGGCAGGTTTTCAGACTCTCAGATGGCGGGTAGTCCACTATTATTCCATTAGATACACATTACAAGAAAATGTTGGTAAATAAAGTAATATAGGAGTCCCATTAGAATCCCAGGATATAGTCCCATGTCATTAGGCGCAGTCGAGCCAGGGGCCAGCTAGAGGCTGTATCGATCATGTCAGGGTCATCTGTGAAGCTGAAGGCAGACCGCCCAGGAAGCCAGAGATGCAGGATCAGGCAGTGGAAGGCAGGGGTGACCCTCAGCAGGGAGGCAGTGGCATGGACAGTGGAGTGGGTTGAGGACCATTCAGGAGTGCCGCCGGATCACGTTGGAAGAAGGTCCCAGGAGGTGCAGGCGCAGGCAGTGGAAGGCAGTGATGACTCACAGCAGGGTGGTAATGGCATGGAAAATCAGAGAGGAGATGAGTTAGAACAGTCTCCATCAGATTTCAGAGAATGTGAGTTATATTGCATGTGAAACCATATACAGATGTTGGCTAAGTGAAGAGAGAGAAGTAAGTGGAGAGGAAAAGAGAGGAGGAGAAAGAATAGTGAAAACTGTACGGGTTAACAGATGGGTGGATTGTGGCGGCATTAAACTATAGCAGCATAACTAAGGTATGATGTATAACAAGCCAACACCACCAAAGGAAATGGTCAGTGGCCACCAAGCCCTGGACGGGAGCTTACAGCAGAGGCAGTCCAGGGCCAACCAATCAACAATAATCATGGTAAAGGATGCGCATTAACTCATCTTCTCAACTCAACCATCTTGTTGTTGAATGGTTTGTTATTGTTTTTTATGTTTAATTTCAGATCCCCCTATCGCTAGCGTTTGTTTGAATACACCAGAGGGGTTTTCCATGAAGCAACCGCAACTCCTGGCTAACTTAGATGAACCTTGCTAATTTTAGAGAGAGTTTGGTTCCATTACTCCTGCTAACACTAATCTTGGCTGAGTTGCTGGGGTAACAGTGCTTCTGAACTAACACTCCATGGCAGGTTAACTTTCAGGTTTATTTAAACCGGCACTAAGCAACATTCTGTTTTTCTCTCTCACGAGCTCCCTCTAAAGCCCGGTGTATTGCATTGTATTGCACTGCATTCTATTGGAGGCGGTCCGCGCTGCTGAACATTGCAAGTGCTGTATCTACCGCTATTGGCCACGGTGGCGCATTCTACACCGTTTGTTTGCCGTGTAATGACTAGTTTTAGCATCCTAAACAGTATGAAACGGATTAATTAAATGAAAAATGTTGCATAGTGGGCCTTTAAGCTGTGTCCCAGAGCACCTGCAGCAAACGGAGTCTCAAACAAAAAGTTCCTCACTCTTCTCGCTTCGTTATCCGTGTTGTCCGCAAAGAAGAAAGTTGACAGTGTCAGAAGAAATTAATGTATATCAGATTCTTGTTTAGTTTAGTTGAATTTCCAATAATTAAAATAATATTTTAAAAGTTGTTGTTGTGAGGACCTCTTGAAATATGACTGCATATTTCTGCAGGTGGGCGATTCCGCCGAAAGAGTGCCATTTCTGTCCCCAGCATATAAAATCAATATAAAAACAATAAATAATGTAATATAAAATAAAATGTATTATTAAACAACCATCCATACACATGATTCATTGTAGAATTTTTAAATATTTATTTTTGAATTATTATAAAAATGCACCTGAAACACTGTTTTATAGCCTTTCCTGTTTGTCCCCAGAGTGCAATTCAACACTTTACCACAATACATCATACATAAAATCCTTCCAAAATCTTTTTTTTTTGCATTTAAATGTGACCTCATACTCTATCTACACTTTTCAATAACACTTTTAAAAGGAAAACATCATTATATTTTGGTTAAAATTCAGATTTTAGTCGTGTCCCCAGGTTTTCACTCAGTGCTATTACCTACACATATCCCTCCCCCTGAAAGAATGGGAACATCCCACCAGTGACATATTCACCAGGAACTTCTCTCATGTAGTTTTCAAATTTGATGATATTGCAACTGAGTATAAGTATCTAAAAGTTATATCCTGTTACCTTAATTATCTCTAGACAGTATTTGTTGATAACAAAAGTAAAATGTTTAGTTAAATCTTAAGAATGTGCTCTGTGCACTAAAAGTATTAGCATGCCATGTTGTCAGATTTCACACAATTGCTAATTTCATGCTAAATCCTCATTGCTGTTACCGTCATTGCTGTTACTCAAATAACAATGTGTGGAGGTAACTGGAATGAGTGACCTGTTTTATCTTAATGAAAAGAATACAATGAATGAATGAATTAATTAATGTTTTAACATTATCTATTAATTAATATTAATGAGCTTACAGTACATGATTCCATAGCCTGGGGTCTGTGACACTCCTCCAAATTTAGTGACCAAGTCCAGTCTGGCCAAGCTTGCTATCTCTTGCTATCCCTTTCAAATCCCCCTCAGACAGGGAGCCAATGAAAATCAAGCAAGGCAATGATGCAATAGCTCAGTCATTGGCCCCCTTGGGAGCTAAGTCAGAGGGAACAGTGGTCTAATTGTAGCTTTGACCAGTAGTATACAGAGGTCCGCAGCATGGCCAAAATAGGGTCTAACCGATTTTTCTGGCCCACCAGAGATGACATTCTATGGTATGTGTTCGATGACATTGTGGCCATCATCCCACCCCCCAAGCCGGTCACATCACGCCACATGGAGGTTGAAAGAGATATCTGGGCAAAGCTTCTCGAAGAGGTCAGCAATGTTTCAAAACCTATTAAAGTTAAAAATTTCATGCTGTATTTAGACAATGTAAGAATACTTTCTAATGAATGGGAAATGATCAGAATGAAAATCCAATAACATAATATCTTTGGTTTGTGTCCATTTTACAGATGGAAGACTAAAAAGAGAGTGAACGAAGATGCCTCCAACACTTGTCTTCTCACACACACAAACACACACACACACCAAGACCTCTCTATCCACTCTCACACTCAAACATCCTCTCAGGACTTCTCTCACTCTCTTGATCTTTGTCAGTTCATAAGCAGGCAACGAGCCTCGCATATCGTGAAGACACATTATGAAGTGGAAAAACGGTGGCTTTTATCTTTAATTTTCACCAAATAACCTATAGCTTGCATTTGCAGCATTAGGCTACATGTGTGTGAAATTTAGCCCATCATTATTCATATCATCATGGACTGGTACAGATCAGCTAAGCCTATAGGTCGGCTACAATTGACATTTAGGCCTACTTCTGAACCTTACGTTGTGTGTAAGTTTTGACACCTTTTTATATCTTATTTTGCACACATTTTGGCTCAGAAAATGACCTTATGTGACAACTCTATCAAACAAAAACACCGTTACTTAAAAAAATTTCACAAGAGGAAAACTTCCATATTACACTACTTTCATCTGGGGCAGACGAATGGCCTCGAACACGGGTCTCTCCAGTTGAGAACTAACTAATCCTCTCCCCCACTGGCAAGTTATCCACACCTCGCATCAAATCTTAAACTTGTCAATTTGCCACGCGACATTTTTTTAATTGGCGATCGCAAAAGTATTTCCTTTACTACTTGTAAAAGCGCTTGTGTAGTCTTTGTATAGCTTTTGTTCATAGCTGTTGAAAAAATAAACCCTACTTTTACTGTCCATCTTCGACATGATCGCGTTTTCGACTTTCGCCTGTTCTGGGCTTGCGCGCGTAAGACAAAGTTAGATAAGCCTGTTTGGAGTTCATTCTGATGAAGCGCGGCTGAAATATGTTAGTGGAATGGGTTGAGTCGCATGTTTAAGTCGAGGCTAGTTCAAACGAGGCTTACACAGTTAAGCGCCGCTATCATTTGCGACTTTGATGGAATACCCCACAAAGTTATTTTAGTCCTTGAGTTGTCGTTCGAGACCGGGTTTTTTTTCATAGTGTATTCAGGGGGCAGAAAACCGATCAAGGGGAGATGCCAACTATTTGAGATAAAAAATGAAATCGCGCTAAAATCCTGCAACATGTCATTGAGCATCTTTAAAGTAGCCTAACAAAAATGACGTTGATGACTGTCATAAACACCCCAGAGAAGGCCTACATACCCTTTCAGCCAGTTTAAGGTATTCTGGTACACATTGACATTTTAAAGAATGTCCTCTAACTGAAAACACCCATGCACATTTTCTAGCAGTAGGCCTATCAGCGGTCTGGAAAATGTTTTGGTAGGTTGTGGCTTCTCAGCATCCCTATAGGCTACAGCCGGCGACGCGCAGCACTTTTCAAGTCAGAAAACCATTCCGGTACACGTGGGCTACACGTCGCTCAATAGCAACGTTTTACTTAAAACAGAAAAGTCCTTGTGAGGGGGGGGGGGGTACCTTATGATCACGTGATCGTTTTTCTAGGACATCAAAGTAGAGTGAGCACGCTCCCTCTAAGCGCTTATAACTCTGAAATAGTTGCCTAGGTATAGTAGGCCTATCATCAGTAAAAAGTATATGACGCATATTCTAGAGATCACAGTTTTACTGTCTTTAATTATCATGTATTCGTTTACCAGATATTCACGGTGGTGCGGTGGCTTTTAAAAAACATTGACAAAGCTGTTTTCTCCAAAATACCGTGGAGGTAGAATCATTCAGCTTTGAAAGATGGCTACCTCAGTTTTCAATTATACTGAGTTTTCACGAGACAGATCACTTGTTGGATGGACTAAGGATCAGCAGCCCAACTTTTAAGGATACAAAGGAACAGTGTGTCCTGGACCATGTGGGATGCTGTAAGGCGCACCTCTTGGCCATTGACGAGCTACGGGGACTATAAGAAAGGTAGTAATGTTTAGTAGAATTAACTCTGCAATGACATTATTTATTAGACCAGATCATCTGACTTTGAGAAGCAATTTATTTTCAAGAAAAGAAATGACCTTTGCACGACAGCTTAAATAAACAAAATTTGACGATTTTTAATTAGCTTAACGTTTTGTATGACAATGATAGCCTAGGCTATATCACATCAGATTTGAGGTTAAGGTTGTGTGTCATTAGGCCTGGGTAGTGTAAGGTATCACCTCAGATTTGAGGTTAAGACTTCGTGTTAGGCTTGGGTAGTACAGTATGTTGCCTGTAGGCTAAGTGATGACCAGCTGATCCCATGTCAATTAATTATTGGCATAATTATGATAGTAATATCTCCCCACCAGCACCCCCCCCCCCCCCAGCTGCTCAGCTCAGCTCAGCTCAGCTCAGCAGCTCAGTTCAGCAGCTGTCACTGGTGAATAGGTATCTATCTCTGAGGAGAGCTCAAACATTCTAGTTCCCTGGGGCATGCATCAAGAGGAGGCAGAGGACATAATGGAACAGCAAAACAATGTTAAGCAACATTAAAATGCCCCTAATGCAAACACCTCTCCTGTGGTGCCCAGTAGTGGGGTGATATTCCTTTAAATTTTTAGTACCTTTCTATCTTAAGATAGAAAAAAAAATATATATAATAATTTTGGCTAATCACTGAGCTGGAAACTCTCTCCCACAACTCATCCTCAGACACAGGCCTTTGTACTTGAAGGATTGGAAAGCAGCCATTAATGTAATTTGTACAGTGATGATAAATAGTGTTGTGTCTGTTTCTGCTCCAGCAGATCATCAGATTTGTCAAATGCTCCAGTGATTCTTGAATATGTACAAATCTCAGCTCCACAGCTCCTCCACTAACAAGTTGATGACTGGAGAGTGATAAGTCTATAATTGGTTTCTATTTACCTACAGTGAAAATACACTTATTACCTCTTTGAAAAAATGTCTCTCTTTTAAGTGATATACAGTAATTTGTAATATATAGTAATTCTTACCTTATAGATATTTTTATGTATTTATTGAGTTTGTGAAAATGTATTATTATACAATTTCTAAAGCAAACACTTAGTTGTTATAAAATAAACAATTAATACACAACAGTGCATATCTTTTATGATAGGGCTATGTGTGGCATACTGTCGGTTGTCTGAAATTGCTGATACATAAGTTCACCTCAGTGTCTCCATTTGTCCTAATAAAAACTCTGACAATATGGAGTCACTAACAAGAAGGTTAAAGAATGCTACGTATTATTAAACGTCAATAAGGACTATTAGACCATTTAAAATAGTTCTGGATACAAGTATTTTCAGGGAAGTGGATAATTTACAAAAATTACAGAATTTACAAAACTCACAGAACATCTCTGAACAAGATGCCATCTTTGAAATGAAATAGAATTCATTATATTAGCGCAGGATGACTGAGGTATCATAGAGGAAGAGTAGACATAGGCTATTCCATTTATTTAGTTTGTTCTAGATACCAAAATATATAAAAACGTTCATCATACTCAGTTTTTAGTGACTCTGCCTAGTAGCAGTCCCTAAGTCACTAATGAATAAAATGGGTTAAGGGGAGAAGGCCACTACCCATCCCCCCAGTTCAAGCATTCCAAACACAAACATGCTACTCACAAAACAGCCAGTGAGAGTGAGAGGCAGAGAGCACTAGAGTTGGAAATCTAAAACCAGCCTTGAGGCTTTAGGGGGTCAGTAAAGGGTAAGCCTACTGTGTACTCATTAAAAACACTAGCCTGAATGTCTGACAAAGAAATCATCATGCGAAACAGGCTACATATCTCATTAATTACAGCTTAGCTTTGTTTGTCTTTTGCATTAACAATGTTGTGAGCAATTAAATTCAATTGTAATTATACAGCGCCTTTTACGTTAGTATTGTCTCATTGTACTTTGCTGCAACAATACACCATGATTTGCTATAAATCCAAGTAGATATAATATATAGATATAATATTTTAACAATTTTTAAATATTTCTGACACAAATGTCCAGACATACAGTTCACAACAAGGCTCATGACCGTCATGCCTGCCATTTAATTGTATTACAGCAACGTTCATTGAAGGTATTGAATAGATTTGGTTCTTGTTTTTCTGTTTCAGGCTGTATGTCAATGCCTTAAAACACTATGAACTTCAAAAGACATCTGAATGAAAATATCCCAGGATAATTGGTAAATGAACACACTACCATCTCAGTAAACACCACAGTCAAGGATGAGAAACAAATATGGAATCCTCATCGTTTGCATTGTGGCACTGGTCATCCTGGAAAAAGAAAACAACATTATCTCAAGGTTTGTGCAGCACATAAAGTAGGCTACAGAAATTACATATCTTCAGAAAGAGCAATGTGCCTTTATTAATAAACCTGTGTAATTATATTCCTGTCAGGCTTTCAGATAAGATGACACTCGGCCAGCCGCTGCAAACCCCCCAGACCGTGGCAGAGTTCACAGTGTCTGCTCCTATTGTGCTGGAGGACAATGGCGCAGCGTCTCCTACCACACAGCAATATCCTTCCTCCGATTGGCCAGACAGGAATGGTCAGAACAGCACAGGGGCCAGCAAGGAGGTGCCGGGGGGTCGCAAGCACATCCTCCTGCTGGCCACCACCAGGACCGGCTCCTCGTTTGTGGGTGAGCTTTTCAACCAGCAGGGAGCCGCCATGTTTTACCTGTTTGAGCCTCTCTGGCACGTGGAGAGGAAGCTAACTCTGGACACAGGGGTCATCAACGCCTCAGCCGCATCCTGGGCCTATAGGGACGTCCTTCGGCAGCTGTTCCTGTGTGACTTCAGCATGCTGGAGCGCTTCATCAGTCCCCCTCCCGAGGAGCATGTGACCCCAGCCCTGTTCCGTCGCGAGTCTAGCACAGCACTGTGTGAGGAAGCTGTGTGCTCTCCGGTGGTCAAAGAGGTGTTTGAGCGCTACCGCTGCAGGAGCCGCCGCTGTGGGCCCCTGAACCTCACACTGGCCTCTCTGGTCTGCCAGGCCAAGCAGCACCTGGCCATTAAGACGGTGCGTATACGGCAGCTGGACACCCTGAGGCCTCTGACTGAGGACCCACAGCTGGACATGAAGTTCATCCAGCTGGTCCGAGACCCCCGGGCCATCCTGGCCTCCCGCATGGTGGCCTTCTCCTCCAAGTACCAGAACTGGAAGACATGGGCTGTGAATGGTGAAGTGCCCATTGAGGATGAGGAGGTCAAGCGCTTGCAAGGAAACTGCAACCAGGTCAAAATGTCTGCTGAGCTGGGCTTGTCCAGGCCCAAGTGGCTGCAGGGGCGCTACATGCTAGTGCGCTATGAGGACATCGCCCGGTACCCCATGCAGAAAGCAGCAGAAATATACAAATTCACTGGGATCCCATTCACAGAGCAGGCCAGGGAGTGGATCCTTCAAAACATCCATGCAACAGAAGAGGCCAGTGGTGTTTACTCCACCCAGAAAAACTCCTCCGAGCAGGTGGAGAAATGGAGGTTCAGCATCCCTTTCAAACTCACCCAAGTAGTTCAGCAGGTGTGTGGGCCAACCATGCAACTATTTGGATACAAATTTGTCAACAGTGAGCAGACACTGCTCAACAAATCTGTCAGCTTGCTTGAAGAAAGACAATTTCATATAACTCAGTGACAGAATATGTGTGTGTGTGTGAGTGTGTACTGTATGTGAGAATGAGAGAGAGAGTGCAAATGCTGGATGTGGGTTTGCTTATGGACATTGCAGATTTCTTATTTATGGTTTATAGTCAAGGAACAAAAGGGATTTTTAATGATTTTGGATATCAAAGTTTATTTAAGGATTTTTTTTTCTGATGTGAGATTATTGAGGAATCAACATTTATATTTTGTTGGATAGCTACAGTATATTTAAACATTTAAAAGACATGAAACATACTACTGTTACTCTAGATGTATTTTTAAATGGAAATTAAAACTAAGACTAAATTGAATCCAAACTTGAAAACAAATTCTGTTTGTTGTTCAAAAGGTGCTTCTTATTCTTTATGGTTTATTTAGACAAACTCGTCTTTAATCCTTGGCCTCCCAATATTAACTGAAAATGTGCTAATAAATATATAATATAATATAATATATAAGATATATAATAATGTAACACAAACACAAAAATAGATTACAATAATGTGTTTTTCTGTCATTATTGAGACTAATTTAGTTGCTAACAGATATTATTGTTAAAAAAGACAGCAACAAACTATACAGACTATTTTGGTTAGGACAAAATCTACAAATAGTATATCTAATTACATTGTTTTATTTACATTTTGAGAACATATTGACAACCTAAAACACAACAGAAAATAATAATTTTATTTTATATTATTTATAATAATTTTTTGACGCATTGGTTAAAATATACATACATTTACTAACTCCAAATCTCGCTCATTCTGTGTTGTTTGTCCCTAACCTACCCTTCAGTAAATGGTCAAAAAGGGTCATTTAGACCACACACATTCCTGGAAAGAGAGGTTAAAGCAATCTTTGTCAGTACTTCAGCAATTAAACAGGCTAATATAGAAGCATTTTAGCTTTTGGACATATATGGCAAATAGTCTTACATGTTTTATTGATCTGGAGTTCAGTGAAGCAAACATCTGGATCAACTATTTATCTATTTTCTCCTGGAAAAATACATAAAATGCTCAGTCTGCATTAATGGTGGAATGCTATCAAATTCCCTTTCATTCCCATGGTAACACCTATCTGTACATTTGAAATGATACATTTACCATCACCACACACATGGGGACAGTGAACAGACTCTGCATTTGGATAATTATACTTGAAAAAAGAGGTCTTATTTAAGTTTCCACAATTTTTAAAGGATTTTCAGTGGCGTGAGCACTAAGATTACCAAAGTCCATATAAGGCAGCATTGTAGGAAGCAACAGGAAACATGCCCCTCGTCTGCCTGCCGTGCCCTGTCAGGATGTGCCGCACCCTACTCAAATGCCAAATAAACACACACACACACAAAGATACATACTCTCTATGCTCTATGCTTATACACGTTCATGCTGAGGGCTCCCCTGATCACTCACTCGTTCAGTCACACACACACACGCACACACACACACACGCAGCCAAAGAAGCTTTTTCATGCCCACTTCCTCAACACACTGCCTGCTCTATTCTCAGCCAGGGAGGCCCACAGCTTTTACAAACATCAGCCACATCTGCAATCAGAGCCTTGCCTGTATTCACACCAAGCCAAAGCTATAAGACTGAGAGTGTAGTAGAAATATCTCTCACAATGTCAATGTAAAACACTAGGTGGACACACCTAGGTTGTTTAGGAACTTTGTAGATAAAAAGGTTACTTTTGCCACCCCACCACTTTTCTCTGTGTGCGTGTGAGTGAGTGTGTGTGTGTGTGTGTGTGTGTGTGTGTGTGTGTTTGTGTGTACTGTATATGGGCATGTGAGTAAATGGTCAGCAGTTCAGGGCTGGCAGGCCCTAGTTTAGTTGAAGGCAGGCTCTGTAGGTGTTTACTCTTTGTGTGCAGTGGCTGCTCCCAGACGGTCCCCTGTAGGTAAATAAGCTGGAGGCCTTGCTGAGAAAGAGAAAGAGAAAGAGAGAAAGCCCTGTTCAGACCAGCCAGACACTGCTGACCTCTGCTGTCTACATAATGTAGCTTTTGTGCTCCCCCTCAGTGAGGCCCTTCAAAACTCTTGCTTGATTGCAG
>JAGFZM010000009.1:1413663-1429579 GCA_017657215.1 Limnothrissa miodon | reverse complement strand
CTTCTGCTGAGTGTGGGGGATGTCACTCACATTTTGTACTACACACATTTAATTATACAAATTTAAAGCTCTAGATGGGTGAAAAAAGAGTAGGGGTCCATGCCTTGATTTAGCATTGCATTGAACCTGTGTAAAAATCAATTAGACCATTTGAAATTTGTCGAGCTGCTTGGATATGACTAAATGGTCTGTGTAAAGAAATTTCGGTCTGCTCTCTGATTGCATTTCAGATCCTGCAGATTTTCAAGCAAAATCTTGTTATTTTGATACACATGAATATTTCACAAGTGGAGCAGGTGTTAAATCTGTGGCTTTGCTTCCAAAATGAGCACTACTTTGGCAAGTGCAAACAAATTAATTACATGAATAAATGTAAAACAACAGCTTTGAAGTGTTTCAATGACTGACTTCAGGAGGATTATTATTGGCAATGGACATCAATTCTGTTCCAGTATCTCCTCCCCTAGTATAGCTGCACAACAAAGTAATGCAAACAAGTAACAAGTAAGTCTATTATAGTGTACATGCCGAAACTATGAGGAAAGTTTCATTAAAATAAAGAGGATTACACTTCATGAAGCATTATATATTTCATAATCATTAAATATGTATACATGTGTGTAAACATAACTATTTTGTTTAGAATAATGTTTTGATTACAGTATACTTAATAATAGTCTAAGTGAAAAACATCACCCAGGTAACTATTTTTCATTATACAGACATACAGGGACACATACTGTACATACAAGGATACATACATACATACTGTATTTCCTCAATCAAAACAGAAAATGGGATACCAAAACTTGTGTGTGATGGTCAAGGATTGCATGTCAGTGTCTTGCAGTCGTTGTGGCAACCATTATTTAGTCATTCTTTTTACATTATATTACCAGCCTCAAAGGCCATTTTATGTAAATTTTGAATCCAGGCTTTTTTGTCACAAGCATATGATGCCAGCTTTGCCCTTCTGAAGTATGAAACCAAAAGTAACTGCCTAATAAGCCTTACGCAATCATGTTAACCACCTGTCTGTCAAAGCCATTTTTCACAGCTGGTGTTGGTGAGAGTTTAGGACAAATACAAAGAATACATACTTACCTCTTCATGGCACTGATTTAACAAGGTGCTGGAAACATTGAGGGGTTTTTTCTTTGTTGATGTTATAGTCTTGAATGTCTTACACGAAGCATAATCTAATCTAGTCCATATGGAATTTGATGGCTGCACATGTTGTGTGATATTTGGTGTCTATGACTGCATATAACCAATGAAGAATATCATTGCATATTATCTGCACATTTCTTGAAGGAGTCATTGCTAACAATTCATTTTATTTAATTCAAATTCATTTAAAGGAAAAAAAGATATTTAAAGGAAGAAAGTGTCAGATGCCACTTTCTGCCATAGGGAAAATACAGTGAGAAGTGGATTTTTAACAGAGTTGGGGTTTTTTATATCAGTAAAGCTATTTACTTGTAACATTCTTCAGATCACAAAAGTAATTCAGAAACAATAAGAATTCACCACCACAAAACCTGAATTTTCTAAACACACAAAAAACATGTCTATGGTAAAACCATGAACCATAAATGTGTGAAAACATATTATGGTTTATGTTGTTTAACCTGTAATCCTTCGAGGGTAGGGCAAAACGTATTACTTGTCATTCATCTTCAATTATTGTTTAAAATATACAAGAAGATAAGACTGGTATCAATAAACAAAATGTATTATGAAATCTTATCAAGATATGCACTTTAACAACTGATGTAAAATAAGTTGTTTTGTCATCTTCCTCTTAATGTTAGTGGCCGAAATGTAAAAATGTATTCAATGTTCAATTCAGGCCTGTGTAGAAAGGTGATATATATTAAAGTTCAGTTGAGCTGATGTTACCTTTCAATTATATGTTAAACCATCCGGGCTACTGACCTCACCTCTTGGCCTATTACTACTTTATACAATGGTTTTGTGCTCCTTATAATGGTCTGTTGGGATTGGAGCTTGGGTGAACCTAGTGCAGGCTGGGTATTATGACACAGAGGATCCAATGACTCTAATGGCAGCCTCCCTAATAGTTGCATGTACTTATGCAATTTCAACAAAAACAACAATAATGGTGATTAATGTGCATGGCCTTACAGCTAGGATGGTAAGCTGAGTGGGACACACAGTGCTGACATCGCTGATAAGTTCTTATCATGGTGATTTGACTCTGATGGGAATTAAAGTAGAAGGAAAGGGCTCCCTGCTGGGTCTGTAGATAGAATAATTTCTGTCACAGACACACACACACATACAAACAAACAGACAAATTCACCCTCTCTGAATTGTACAAAGAAAGAAGGAAAAACAAATAGAGAGAGAGGAAGAATGGCAAAGGGAGAGAGATAAAGGGAAGGAGAGAGATAGAGAGAGGAGGGGAGATGAGTGAGCCTAATGCAATTTACAAAAAAAGGCTATAATAACAATGATGGGCTTTTACCACCAGCCAATGCACCAATGCATATGTTAATGTTTGTAAAGAGCCTCCTGCAATACACAACATTGACTCACAATAGCAATGATTCCACTGTAATCATTAGCCTACTACAAAGCCTGACTAATTCCACTCACTTCAAATGTCTTTGAACTTGAGAATAAGAAATACAATTACACTAAAAAGCTAAACTATTCTTTTACAAGCAGCTAATTGTCCATGATAAAATGTCCTCAAGATAAATAAAGTACATAAACAGAGAAGTTTTCCAAAGCTTCATTTTAAACAAAATACTATGATTGCCTGCAGCAATAATAAGGCACTGGTAATATTTTAAACCTGCAGTATGCACTAAAAGTACACAGCAGATCAAAACATAAGGAAGCCATGGACCTCAGAGTGTTTCGGAGTGTCCTTTCCTTCTTTGAAAGCTGAGAAAAATGACGTTATTAATATTCCATTAGTGTCTGTTGTGAATTCTATCTGTCTGGTGTCGCCTTTGTATCAACCAGCAGTAAAATATTTATACACCTCTAATTAATTGGCATGGGAAGGCAGTTTTTTGTAGCAACAGTGTAAATTAAGCTCAGGATTAGACTAAAATATTCAGTGTATTAGTTTTGTTCGTAAGGGGTAGCACATGAAGTTATGAAATAAGGGTAAACATCTAGTGTATTAATGTCTGTTCTTGTCAATTGATAATCTGAGATTAGTTGGTGAGAGCAGACATTGAGGGATGGTTTCTCTGTCTCTGGTAATTGTTCAGGTATGGTTGCCCTTTTATTATCTTTTCCATGTAGTTAACATGTTATTGAATCCAATTATCCTCACCACAGGGGTCCCTCCTGTTATTCAGCAGGAGCCCCGAACCATCTAACAGGCATCCTCTCAACATGTCTGTCATCAGGGATTTTACACAGTTTGCCACATATACAGGGATAACAATAACAATAATAATAATAAAAATAATAATAATAAAAAAAAAAATAATGTTACTATACGCACTTTACTTTATTTGGCATGAGCAATTGGGTATATAAAAGTACCAAAAAAAAGATTTATAATGGTTTGTGACACTAAAGTATTATAAAATAAGCACAGCCATTAGAATGTATAGTGAGATATGAATACTAATAACATTAGTTATAGAACTGCCTTTGTAATTATTCACAGTGACTGATATTCTTTGTTAATCCTTTACCCTTCAGAAGATTCCTCCCACACCAAGACCCAAAACCAGATTTGCTATTCAAACAGTTATATGCTATTAATTATTGCTCTAAAATGTTGGTGTAGAAATATAATTTAAACTACACAGATCAACATATTAGTACATACATTTAAAATTCAATATCTAGAATTCAGACTTGGAGAAACTACCGTACACATTACACAAAAAATGTTAGGGCAACAGTACCAAAGATTTTGATGCAACAGTGTGCTTTGTGAGTGTGTCACAGAGGTGAGATATGTGCCCTAGTGGCCATGCACTTAAACAGTATTCCAGTGGCTGCAGTGCCACAGAAGTAAGATATGTGCTTTTGTGACCATGCGCTTAAACAGTATTCCAGAGGCTGTTTAAAAAAACTCATGGGACACACCTACTTTTTGGATGGGGGTGGGTGGACAAAAGCCATCGTTTCCTCTGAGATATCCTGTTAAAGCTATTCTGGAGTCAGCCATGCATGGCCCCTCTCTCAAAGAGTGGTGCAACATTATTCAGCTTCCTCCTTCTGATCCTCAGCCCTACAAAAAAAAAACATGTAATCCACAGCTCAGTGGCCAGAGAAAAGGCCAAAGCACAGAGTGTCCGTGTCAGATGCTGCACAAAACGGCCAGGGGAACGTAGTTTCATCTTTAAAGTTACATTCCATATTCAGCAGACTACTCAATTGTATACATTAGTTATTACAATATGCCAAATGTAAAACACTGGCCTTGCAGCAATGACTTCTTTCTTTTTCACTTTAACTTTATTTTGGTGTTATAAGTTATTTCATGATAATGAAATGTTAAAAGCTATGGAGTAAGGGTGTGCCTTAGCATGGATTCTAATCAAAAAACACAATGTTAACAGCACTACTCTTTATCTTTGTCCTGAATAGTGTAAAAGGACCGACTATGTTTTATGTGAACAAAGCAATGTCCTAATATCCGTTATAATTAACACATCCAGCAGTGTAATTAAATGAAAAAAGGGTCTGAATAGTAAAAATAAGCATCTCAGGGGTAAACCTGGTTGAATTACAGAATGAGCAGCTTGCAAAATGTCTCCTCACTCAGATGAAGAAACATTTAATTATCCCCTGTGGAAGAGATGCCCCATTGTTTAAAGCTAATTTGTCCCTTTTGGCGACTTCCCCTGGCCCACAGGCTTGTCAGGCTCATGTTTCCCTCTTGCATCGCCTGTGTGAGCCCGGCCCGAGACCCACCACCCCTGTGAGGGTTTGCACCCAGACGTGCTGACAGGCGCAGGCCCAAATGAGGGCAGGAGTCAGGACAGTATTTTATTTGTTGAAGTGCTAGCCAAGGAGTTGGGCCCTTAGCCCTTTGCTGTGGATGAAAGTGAGGGCCGGCGCAGCCCGAATGGATCAACCAGGTCAATTTCTCCCTACTTTGTCCTGTGTCGGATTTGTGTTCCCTCCCTCACAAAGGCTACCATTGGGGATGGGTCATCAGCTCAGCTGCTGAAAGTACTGTGTCTCCCCTCATTTGATATGTTGCAATAATAGAAAGCCAGTAAGTGTACTCAAAGCCTTACTCCTTTATTTCTCAGTGAAATAAGAGAAAACATTCCCTTCAGTGGAGCTCAGTGCCAAAATGAAACTTTATCCAATGACTTAACACACAGACCATTTGGATGAAGAAAAACAAATATTTACCATACAATTATTTTATATAACAAGAAACAGCAAAGAGAAAGGAAATGTTCAGCTTACCATATAATGGAGCCATCTTTTATCCCAATTACCACTTTTCATTATGTTTGTACAATACCCTTACATTCACTCAAAACCAAAGGATTGAATTTAAATTCAAATGCAATTTGAAAAGGGGCATATATTTGCATAGGGAATTTAAATTAAGATCTAATTATGCAAATAAATTATGAAATGGGGCAAGGGATGGCTTTGGACTCAGTTATTGGCTCATTTCGCAAGACAATAGTCACTTGATAGTCTAAACGACATTGTGTTCGTTTAGCTTGAGACCCACACAATGGTGTTAAATATTCAAGTGGTATTTAATTACGAAAAAATGAGGGGCTTATAAATGACAAGAGGTGCTTCTTAAGTACAGCAAGACAAATTCCCTCCCAGTGGAATAGGGTTTCGTTCATACACACTCTCGTAATTCATTTTACATGAACTTTGAAAGGGAATCCTTTTGTAACAGGATAACAGTGTGAGCTAAAATGCTTGCAGAGGCCTGGTCACTGCTGAGTAAATAAAGCCATGATCCCATGTAGGAAAAGAGAACCATGTTTTTGCAGGCTTTGCAAGCCAAATAGTAAAAGCAAGTCAAAAAGCCAAAGCAAGAATATTAAAAATGCACCCAAGTCCATGTATTTTACTATGTTAATATGAGATTAATAAATAGAGATCTAACCAACACTATACTTCATGTGATTCCACTTCAGTTTACACATTTCTAAACACTCTTTTCAGATTTTGAATGTTCTGTTCTATGCGTAAGCAAAAATATGACTGGGATACTAAGACTGATTTTAGGGCTGTAGCTCAGAGAGTATCAGTGTACATCAGAATAGGTACATCAGTGTGTAGAGACATCCAGTAGGGGTCCTCCCTTAAACAGGGAGCACTCAGGGTCCTGCTCACAAACCCACTGTTGCCAAAACCTCTGTTTGTGCTCTCGTCAAGCAGCTTCATAATATGTTTCCTCTTTTTAATCAGCATCAGTTTCACATCTTACCATTAACAGCCCCAAGCATCTCCTCAGAACTCAAAGACAATTTGATGTTGGAAAGGATTAATGAGAATTGTTTCTAAAAGAATGAATAAAATGATCCGTCATGGCAAGCTTGTCCTAGAGAGGAGAAAACAGTGGTTCATCTTAAATGAACTGTTAAAACATTGCGTTGATCCAGTGAAAGTCACAACATGTTTGATAGTATAATGGTACAACAACTAATAATAATGCCTAATGCCGGGGCCAAAAAAGGAGTTGGCTCCGGTGCTAGGTGCATGGCAAGTAGGGTGAAGTAAGTGGCAGAAAGATGTTAATAATGAACCTTTTTTGAGGAGGCATTTCCTCACTTTGGCTCAGATTTCAATGACAAAATGCAGCAGACTTGCTGTGTCCGTTGTCTCTGCTCTGGGTCAAGCCAACAGCTTTCCCAGGACTGAGAGTAAGGCAAGTGTATGGTCAGCCAAGCTGAAAATGTCCCTTGTCCTCAGATGCTATGTAACATTTCATTTACCAGCTGTTTTTTCTTTCTGACAATTTATCAAGAAGATTCGCCAGTTTTCTCTCAAGCCTTTCATCGCACCAGAACAGAGTGCCTTTGTTTCTCTTTTATCTGTGAACAATTGTGTTGCTGCCATGCTTCCTTCAGGGGAGGCAGGCACAGAGGGGATTTAAAGGCTAAAGTAAGAGGTGTAGTGCAGTGGTGAGCTTTTATTTAGAAGACATTTAAATGAATGTCAAAAAACCCTTCACCCGCTTAAGGCCAATTAGTGTTTTCAGGCTGGCGATTTGTTTGTTAGCGTGTGGTAGCTGTCGACTCAGCAACTCTGGAGTGAAGAGGCTGGCTTGGACTAAGCACCATCTAACTCCTGTAAAACCTGACAAAAACACTGGGCTGGCTGAGGTCAGGCTGATTGGAGGGGAGGCTTTGACAGTAAACTTCAACTTCTCATGAAACTCAGATTAAGGAAGGACTGTGAGGGTGGGGTGGCTTTGACGTGGTGTGGGTGGGGTGGCTTTGACGTGAGATTGAGTCATGCTCTGTTCTGTCAGAGGTGGCCCTTCAGGCTGTCTCACTGTAAAACTGCCAAAATATTTCAAAACAAAGATAAAAGACAAAGAGAAATTTTGGAAATTAAAATACAAAATTTTATCTAAAAATAAAATTCCCGAGACCTCATTGTTATTCATTTTAGAAAAGTTCACTTTGCTTGCTATTTTAGTTATTAATAATCAAATGTATTCGTTTGACATGAGCTCATCAGATTTCATCCACTATCACTCATGCAGAATTTGACAGACTATAATACAAAGCAGTTTAAAGATGTGTGTGGCATCACATTATTACAAAATAAAAAAATATATAATATTTAACACAAAATGAATACATCAGACAAATCTTTGTATCATGAAAGTAATTTCTATTTTTGTTGTGCCAACATCATTTATTTTACTACTTTAATAATTTGTTGTTGTTGTGGCTATCAAGGATACACAGCTAGGAAAAAAGGAAGATTTAAAAATACGGAGGTTCAGTCATGCAGACTCTGTCAAAGTACTGATAATTGGTAAAGCACCCAAGCAAAGAGTCTGTATGGAAATGAAATCAAATCCTCTTTTTTCACAATACATTGATTTATGCTGCAATACAAGAAAAATGTTTGAAGCAGGTTCAGATCACACCCAAGTAGAACAGGGACATGTATCTCAGAAATGTATATAGTTATACGAAATATTTCAGACAGCAAAAATGAACTAAGGGATTAAAGAATCTTAACAGTGAAGATTTCCCTCTTTTTGATAGTGGGCATGGCAGGAATCAAATGCATCAGATTGGAGTGACATCATGAAGTGACTGGCTTCAGATCAAATCTCTTTGGCGCAGGATTATTTTCTAATCTACATGGAGATATTTGAAAGACATGTTTGAAGTGCCACACTATCACAGTATTTTTATTCTTGTGGAAATTGTGTTATTTCGATGTAGGTTTCTAAGTGTCTGTAGGTGTCTCAGCCTTGCAGTAAGGACTCTAGCCTGGTCTCAGCCTCTGTGTTTTTGGCATGGCCTGTGCCTCCTAGCTCCTGCCTGGCACTGGTCAAAGAGGCTCAGGCTGCCTGCCACGCGCCCACAGCCTTCCGCTCAGACAACAGTCTGCCCTCAGGCTGTTTGTCTGCCCCTGGGGTTTTCACACACACACACACACACACACACACACACACACACACACACACACCACACTCACACTCACAAAAGACTAAAAGTGAAACCAATAGTTTATTCTCCAGCCGTGGGCCCCGCAGTACGCTCCAAAGGGGTGCATTGTAACACATTATCAAGACAATGCTGCCATATGGAGAACAGAAGGGACTCCAACTTGCCCCCTTTCCCAAAAGCATAGGCAAACATCCCATACTGATATGCAGAGTGCTGGTCACTTGGGGACAGCATCTTTAGCATAACAACAGGATGAATCACAGGAGACATTTTGTTTTTCTATTAAGGCTTTTCATGCCAAGAGGGTCAGAAATTCATTGAAGCTGCACTATTAGAATCAGGCCTGAGCTAGTGACAATAGCTTTTTTGGATACATGAGCTTTAAATCCTATCAGAGGTAAACAGTGCTTTATATTCTCTTTCCTGCTGGTAATAAGCTTAAAGGAAGAATAGAAAGAGAAAGGGGCAAATGAATTTGTCAGTGTTTTTATTATTTTTCTCGGCAAAAGCTAGATGCATAAAGTCAACTGAATAAAGACAGGGCTATTTGCTATTGCAGTTGAAATGTACTGTAGGCATCTTTGCTAAGCACCTGCCATTTCACTAATTGGCAGTTTAGAAGTGAGCCCAAATCATACAGAAATAGGGAATTTTCTGTCTGAGAAAGATGTAAGTTTTTATAGATAATGTGACTGCCATTTCAAAGACATGTAAGTGGGAAAATGAATCAGTAATTTAATGGTGACTGGGAAACAGATCATCTTGACAACAACAATTTGCTTTTTCAGTTTATAATATTCTTATTTATGTAATGTGCATTTTCACTACATTCCTTTCACTAAATTTACAAGAACCACTGAATGTTTGTAACATAATATTTTATTTCACAACTAAAAATAACATCTATGCATTGCATCTAAATGAATATACGCTGCAGATTAAATTTGTATGAGTCATTGATATCACTCCCTTAAAATTAAATAAAACATTATTATTTCCCGTCTGTAGGCTATATTATGTTACTTTGTGTAATATGTAATATTTGATGACCTTGATGTGAAAAAAATCAGAAATGGATCAGAACCAGACTGATTTGTCTTCATTTTTTAATTGTCAATAATCGTTCCTTGATCCAAAAGGAAAAGCAAGAGAAGCATTCTGTTCTTTGGACTAGATTACAGACCACAAAAACACTGAGACAAGCACTAATATGTCTCACAAAGGCAATTAAGGCAAATGTTTTACAATACATTTATAGCACTTGCCCTTAATGTTGGCAACAGCCTACTCTTTGCTAATCAGGGTTTTTATTAAATAAAATTATCATAAGGACAATAATATAGTCTATTTGTTGGGTCGGTCCATATATGACCCGGGGTTATTGACAAATATAACCCAACTATTGGGTTATTGTATGTAACCCAACCCCCTGACTTGGCTCAACCCAGTGTTGGGTCGGTCCATATATGACCCAGCATATGGGTTACAGTTGGGTTGATTTTAAACCAGACGTTTTTAAAGTGTACCTTTCCTTTGCTGCTCATTTCATGTAGCCTACAAAACACTGAATTGGAAATGTTACTCTTAAACAGATTGTGGATACAACTTTCCATTTGACAAACAGCTGAGCAGAGAAGTCAATCTGTTAAGATGGTAGCCAACTGTACATTTTCATCATTGAAAACAATGAGCCAAGCTGTAGTTGAGAAGAGTGTTGAGAAGCCGGTCACATAGCCAATCTGCTCTTAAAGACCAGGCCTAATGCAATCATGCAGCCCTGATGCACAGGCCCTAATGGAGTTGAACACCACACATTCATCTAGCACTACCTGGCCATTACTTAAACAGATTCATCTATTACTCCAGCAAACAGCTCCATCTTTCCATCTTTCCTCTCGCATGCTGAGTGTTAGTGGAACTGTTTTATTTTGACTCACTAATGAATATTTGACTTTTGATGTGTGCTAATTCACACATGCTCTGTTTTTAAAAAGTTTTTAATGGGTGCTGCCCATTGTAAAAGTTCTGAAATATTCTCCCCATTGCTCTCTAATCATATTATACATGTATTTCCTCAGATCATGTCACAGCCATTTGAACTTTGGATCTGCATGTTAAATTATGAAAAAAAAATTATGAAAGCAACAGATAGCGAGGAAATGCATACACATAGCACAAGTTGTGTAGGGAAACTGAAAGAGGAGCTGAAAGAGGACTGAAAGTCTATATGATAACTTTAGGAGATACTTTTCAACTCAATAATTAATTTGAGCACCCATACACCTGTAAATCCATACACAACCATGACCCATGGCCTACTACTTTGTCACCGAGATGTTTGCTTTAGATGCTTTAGAGAATAATTTAAAGGTACTTATCTGCTCTGTGGGGACAATTGAACAAGCTAAATGAGCTTGGTGTCCATTGTACATGTATCTCTTCAATGGAACATTCCACATACTGTCTCTCAGCGCAAGGCAAACACAATGAATTACAATCAAACAGGCCACCAGGAAGACACATCTGCCACAAAAGCTGACAGAGGGCTTTATTTAGCCTTTGTATTGCTCTGCAGTTAACCCACATCATGGAATATCACAAAGAGCAAACCGTTTTTAATAACCAGAGGGTGTCAGCCTGCAGTGGGAGGCAGTCAACTGCTTCAGCATAACCAAATGTTACGGAGGAAAACAGCATGTCACAGTGCCATTTGACATGGTGAAATGAGATTAGATGGAATTCATTTCTAAGTGGAGAAAATTACAGGCATACTCCTGTTGCCCCCAGCAGCCCTCACCCCCACCACCCACCAAAGCCCTACAACAGAAGCACTCAGGCATGAAAGCTGACATGCACGCGGATTGACCTGACCACCACTACCACAAACCGCTGGCTTCAAAACACCACTGCAGTGGCAGCAAAGCTCATTGTTTTTAAACCTCAGAGAGATGACTGTCATAGACATATAGTGTGTGTGTGGAATCAGTGGCTTTCAGTGCTTTCTCGAACAAAGGCACAGTCAAGAGCTGGACTAACATACGTTAGAAGAACCTCCAGGTTTCATTATCCTGTCAGGTCTTATGCTCCTGCAGATATAAAGCTGTACCTTTAAAGTGTAGAGTTGGTTCCCGCTGACACAAATTTAATAACTTCCTTCATAGGATTACTCTGAAGGATTACTCCATATTCATAGTGTGCTGGTCTGGTCTGGTATGGTCAGAGAGCTGACTGGTGACCTTTGGCTCTGCTATGGTTTAACAGGCATCTCAGCCAGTGCAGAGGATCAGGATGACACCTTGTGAAAAGGCTTCCACCTTTGTCCATACCCAGAGAAAAATATGTGTCAACCCCCCCCCCCCCCCCCCCCCCCGAGGAGGTCTGCTGGAGGGTGAAGAGGTTAGGGAGTCCTTGGAAGGGCTGCCATAATGAATGCTAATTATGCTCCCATCTGTGAGGTGGGCTGTGTTATGTAGACACCTGTTCATTAAGGAGCGGCTTGAGATCAACAGAACTTTTTTCTTTTTTTGGCAGCTTAAGAAACACAAATTTTCTTCCAATGGCTATTAGTAATGCTGCATTTGATGATAAAAGGTGGGCATGGCAAACATAATCCTGTTGGAATTCTCCAAACCAGCCCCCAGGGTGCGTCTTTTTCATTCAGAAATCTCCTGCCTAAGAGGCATGGCCAAGTGCAAACACATCTTTGGAGAAGAGATGGCATGGTATGTTACGCCAAGGCAACTACTGCCAGTGCTTTGCCATTCATATTGGACAATTGTCCTCTCCTAAACCATTTATCATTAAGGGAGTTCATCTGGATAGCAGGAATTGGATTACATTCAGAGCTTCAGTGTCTAATCAAGCAAACACTATTAGGTGGAATGCTTTAAGAGACAGCCAATAAAATCAGCACGGCTGTTTTCTCATCCAGCCGGGGTGCTGTCAGTTCTGTGGTCCTAAGAGCTGATCTGCCATTACAGAGGTATAGGAAACAAATGAGGGCAATTCCTCTGCCAGCTTCCCATCTCGTTTGTCAATAAATCCTCCAACCCTGAATGGAGAGAGGAACAAATCCTGCTAGCCCACACAGGAGACTGTCTCTTTCATTTGAAACTTATTTAAAACAAATTCAATGTCAGATTATATCATTTAGTCTTATCATGAGGTAAAATAAAAAAGAAAAGTAGTGATAAGATTGAATTATCTGGACCATTTCAACAGAGTAATATATTAAATGAATGTTAAACGAATGATTATGTGGCACTTACCTGCCCTCTTTAAATATGCCACCTCCAATGTTACATTATATTAAGTAATGAAACAAATGACACCAAGGCTGGAGAGATGTAATTACAGGCTGCGTGAAATATAACTGTGGAGATCTTACATTTAGATCTCCTGAGAAACTGGGTCTGTGGGTCTGTCAAGACTAATGTCTCTAGATGACATGATGAACTTGAGGAAATTCCCTTTCATGGTGATTCCTGGTGAGCAGGCAGGCTCGTGGACTGATGATTAAACTCCCTCAGACTCATCTATCTGGCCCACGGCTCCCAGCTCACATGCAAGAGTCAGAGGATTAGCTTCGAGCACATATTTCAAGGCACTCACTCTTCCAATTACCTCAGCATGGGATGTAGCTCAGAAAAGTTGGTGATATAGCCCAATTATGACCCTGACTGATTGAATTTCGAAAATGGGATTTAACGCAAAGACATTGGCCTTGTGTCATTAATCTGTATGTGTGTGTGTGTGTGTGTGTGTGTGTGTGCGTCTACAAGTTTCGCAACAGAAATATGTTTTTCAAACATTTCATGTGTCACTGACAGATGCCTTCTTAATGCTTAGAGGATCATTCACTTATCAGTGAAAAAACAGACCTACTCTTCTCTACAGATAGATTGCCCTTCTTGTCCATTATGGTACATCAATCTATCTCATAATTAGGTGCTTTATAGAAGACATTGTGTAATGTCATCTTGGAAATTTTTTTCTTTCTACCCCAAAGAAATAGGGCATCAAGTTTGGGATCAAATCTGCTAACACACTGTGAACTTCCTGATTCTGACATATGCTCAGGTGAATTGAGTCCTCCGGCTCCAATCTGCCTTCCTGTGATCTCAAAGACAAATTGAGGGGGCCATCTCTCTCATTACCAGATTCCAAACACTCGCCATATGCATCGCTATTATTAGACAAGGAACAGAAGACATCCAATTTTCAAAGTTAAATTAACAAGTATCACCCTAATTGGTTAAAACTGTTGTTTAGTGGATAACATCAGAGAGGGACTGCAGGAAATAATTCAACAGATGGCTTAGTCTTGTGTCTTGTATTGACACCTTAGACATTTAATGAAGTAATAATTGTTTTTCTAATACATAATGGGACTATCACAAATTACAGCGGAAATGCAAACAGATTAGTGTATTGAAGATAGATAAACACACATGGCATTCAATGTCAGTGTTAAGTACCATGAAAAACAAAACAAAGTGGAGGACACAAAGAGCGTCACATAGACCAGCACATAAACAATGTGCCTGAGGATGCAATTCTCCTCCACTTGTGTCTTGAGTGCTTGGGGTGATTAAAGCTGGGTAAGGGGCCATAGGTTCCTAGCTACTGTTGTGTAGGGTCCATGACTACATCTCTAAGAGTTTAATCTAATTCCCTGGGGGTTGCTGAAGGCTCTGAGTTGGCACACTGGTGAAAATCCTTTAGTAGGCGAGCCACACTAAAGCAGGCAAGCCATCCAGCGCTAGTGGGCTGGATAATGGAGTCTGGGGAGTGTGTTGTCATAAGGAAGACAAGGGAGTGAGCATCTCTTCTCTTTCTCACACATGGTGGCCTGAGGCTTCAGCTGGAGATGTTGGAGGAGGAGGACGGACAGCCTTGCATGAGTCTCCCACTCACATTTCCCAACACCACACAAATACATCAAGAGGCATTTGGAGAATGAGAACATTTCTCACTTTTTGTAAAACAAACAAACAAAAAAGATGTTGTCCTGGTTTTACCACAGATGTTACGTGCTTAGCTGTTTCTTAAATCTATTTACATTTATGATATACACTGTGATGGTTTCCTATTTGCAGGGCTCTTTTTATCATTTCAGGTTATGCTGCCATGAGATTCTTGAGTTGTAATTGGGCCTCATTCGGGGGTCTGTCAGAGCTAATACACTTACACTTTATTCTCTGCCTTTTTGCAGAGCAGCTTAGAGAGAAAAAGTAATATATTGCTTGGTTAGTAATCATTTTCATAGGAGGCATTTCCATACAGTTTAATGGAGTGAGATCCTGTTTATATTACTTACAATTCAGTGAGAAAACCCATTCATGCATTGTCAAAATTAAATCAGATTAATATTTAAAATCCTTAATCAGTCAATATCATCAGTATGTTTAGCCATAATGACTGTTTAATATTTTACAACATGCACTGTTTAGCATATTCTTCCCACAGATTCAGAATGGTTTTATTCTCAAAACCTAAAAGTCTAAACAGCAGAATAGGTAGAGTTGGAAAGGGAGGGAGAGAACTACTGTGTATATTTATCCTTGCTGTTCATGTACCTGATGGCTTGCTATGTTCTCCATGCGCCCATTATCTCGTCAATGAGCGCAGTCCAACGAGATTCCAGCAGGACCATAAATACTTCCCCTGGAACACACACAGCTTTCACATCATCTCCCCGCCACGACTTAATGACTGGGAAAAAAACACAATGGCTTTCTCTCTCCTCTCCTCTCACTGCCTGCTTCAGTGTTTTCAAAGAGCTAGCAGGAAAACAAATAAATAAATAATCCCAATTAGAGACAGATGATATATGTAGTTAAAAAGGTACATAAAACTATAATTTCCAAAATATCTGTAGTGATGGATAGACAATGTAATTGTATTTTAATGGATGAACACTGGTTGAAGTAGCAGGGAGTCCTGGCCACCATACCTAAGCATATGAATGGAAAACAGTGACTGCATAAGCACAGGCAAGGTGACATACAAATGTCACGGGTGGAGTGGACTGTATAAACTGAGCAGACTATATTGGGGCCTTATTTTGGTTTGGTTTTATTTATATATAATTGTGGTGTTTTTGTTGTGTGTCCACTTTGCACATTGAATTCTGGAGTGTTGATTTTGTGTGCTTGTATTGTATGCCGTATTTGTAGTGATCACACTTGCACATGCTGCCCTGTTTGACTCTGCACATGGACAAACCTGACACTTCCTGTTTTTACCTGCATGCCCATATTTGGGCGTGCGCTTCCTCCCTTGCTTGC
>JAGFZM010000009.1:1352380-1403663 GCA_017657215.1 Limnothrissa miodon | reverse complement strand
GCTGCTGGGACCTAAGCCCCTTTGTTACCTATTGCCTACTAGGTGACACAAGCACAGTGCTAACTTCATGACAAAACAAATACAACTCTGGGCCAAAGGAACTTCTCTAAG
Source organism: Limnothrissa miodon (assembly GCA_017657215.1). NCBI lineage: Eukaryota > Metazoa > Chordata > Actinopteri > Clupeiformes > Clupeidae > Limnothrissa > Limnothrissa miodon. The sequence goes on along the minus strand of JAGFZM010000009.1, from coordinate 1,403,552 downwards.
ATCACTACCAGAGTGCTAACTTCCTGACAATACAAATATCTCTTCCGGACCAGAGTATTCAGTAAGATGCTCTGTAAGCTCACTTGCTTTAGTCCGAACCAAAATACAGTGGGGTTTTTTGCACACCTTAGAGCTGTCAGAAAAACATATATTTAACATTTTTCATGCATCAATCAAGGCAGTAGCAAAGTTATTAGAGCAAAAACATATGGTTTCTGCGATCAAAATGAGATTAGGTTACTTTCACAATTCAAATGAACTGCACCAGGATTTGATAGGAATCTATTCCAGAACACCTCTTTTGGGTCTCGATATACTTGTGTGGTTCCCAACAGAATTCGGGTTCTTGTTTTTACACTAGGCCCAAATGGTCAGAACCAAGTGCGGAAACAAAATCGAGTTTGTTTTAAGGAAACCAAACAAGGCAGGTGGGAATAAAAAAATTCCCAGAGGAACTTTACTAGCTTTACTAACACAGCTCTAACATCATGATAATACACATATTGTTCTGGGAGCAAAGGAAAATATTCTCTGCAGTATTATTCTATTTGATGTACCACAGGCAAGTAGTTTGATGTGTTTATTAAAAGAATCAATTAGACACCATTCCAATGAGCCCTAAGGACAAGGTTATCCTCAGACTCATTGAGACAAACAGTAAACCACATTTGACAAGCATTTCCATATTAGACTGGACAAGAGGAGAACACTGTAGCCTGTAGCCTGACCACTAGTGAGAGGAGGTCAAGCGAACTATCTGTGGCAAGAGTCTCTACCATGCGTAACTCCCTCCTTTAGAAAAAACAACCTACTGTTGGTTTATGGGGACAGTGACTTGTTGCAGTGCTTGTTGCAGTTTGACCACTACTGTGGATAAGTAGGTACATAAAGCACTAAGTAATTTAATAAATGAATCGAAGGCACATGACATGAGACACTAAGACATGAGATTTGGCGCTTATAATTATTGGACAAATGTGAATACTGGAGAAACTAATTCCTTCACACATGAAGACTTTTTCCTTCAGTGAACAGCTCTGACACAGAGGACAAAGTGTGAGGGTAATTTCCTTAGTGCTAATCAATGTTTACACCCATGGGTTCGGCCCTGCAGGGTCACGTGGGTCAGTATATAATCCACCAGCTGACGGCGCTCTCTCAGTAGAGGGAAATCAGGACAACCAAGTACTCACCTCTCTTCCTCTATCGGATGACCTTCTTTCCCTCAAGAGTTTTATTGTGTCAGTTGGAATCTCACCCCATCTCTCTCCCGCTCCCGTTCTCCCACTTTCCCCACCTCTCCCTAATGGGAACTATGGAATTACAGCTAATTAAGGATGTAAATGGTACCGAAGAGTGACAAAGAGCCGGCTTGTAATTCTGCACTAAATTGTCTCTTACCTCAGCAGAAAATTTATCACTGGAGACAATGTCAACTTTTACAGGGGGAGGGTTATTTACATTTTTGGCAGTCATTAACAGGGGAAGCATTAGGCGAGCTATGTGCAACCATGATGTGCAACTGACGCACCTGATTGGAGATAATCTGATAAGTTCCCCTTCAGTAGCCACCACAGCATCTCAGAGGGGAAAGTTGTGAAGTAGAAAAAGGAGAGAGAGGAAGAAAAAAAAAAAAAAAGAGAGAGAGAGAGAGAGAGAGAAGAGTTCTCTGGTTCAGAGAAAACACATGACACCTCTGGCATGTATCTGAATGCCAAACCTGCTAATCAGATCAACACAGCTGAAGATAGGGCTGTCCATGGAATAAAAAGGTTAGTGTATATAGTCACACAAATACAAAAGCAAGCAGTGGAGTGCTAGCCCTTTTCAACAAAGCCCATGGAAACAACAAAACCTTGCTTGTAATTTATTCTGTGTTAGAAATGACAGCCAGTTACTCAGTGGCAAGACATTGATCTGACAAAGCCAGTAGATAAGCAAACAATAAAGAGGCAGGGAAAAGGATGTGCCTAGTGAAGTGAAGAAATGGAAAGTGCAAGAATAAGTGCTAATTACCCTCACCCATAATTCATCAGGTTAAAAGGGGAGAGGAGGGGAAGTTATGTTGTTGTCTGTGGGAAACTAGTTCCATAGGTCAAGAATGAGGACCTAAGGAGTCAATTTACAGCCCTGCTGGTTCTGAAACAGAGGCCTTCAACGCATTGCCAGTGTGTCTGTGGTTAAATTGGTAAATTTGTGTTGCGATAATGAGAGGTCCCTGGACATTAAAGCGGTCCCAGTCCAATAAAGTTGAGAGATCCTGCCCTATTGAGTATCATGCACCATTGAGGAAATACTTTGCAATGGCAGGTGTCTGTGTTGTTACTAACTCATAATTGTTATGATTTTACAAATTCCTGTAGCCCTAATCTGTCACAGTTCCTCAGTGTTGACAATGGTTCCTTAACAGAACGTTTTCTTTGCAACTCATTTGCTACATAAGCAAGACTGAGAACCTTTCTCGCATTTGAGATAAATGTGTTCTGCTGTGGGTGTTGCTCAAGGTCAAGGAGAGACGCTTGACTATCAACCATAACCGATTGTTACATAAAGTTGGCAGATTTAAATAGGAAGCATTCTCAACATGGAGAAAGAGTCAACAACAACAATAAGTTGTGAATGTGTATGTATGTTCTTTAACATTGAGTACACAATAATGCATCTGAGAGTTTGGGAGAGACAGTGTTTGGCAGCATTCAAAGATTTAGTAGGCACCCATAAAGCCTGGTCAAGTATTCTTCCTTAACTTTGAGAACTCTGATGTCTGAAAAGCATGCAGGGATTTGAAATAGATTTGGACTAGTTGGTGTTGTTGGAGACTACATTTCAACTTCACTTCTAAAAATCTACTTCACTCTGCAAAAGGTAGAGGTGTGATGGCTGCTCTAGAAAAAGGCTGAAATGAAGAGGACAGCAAATATTATTACTACTGTTGCGTCACTGGTTTTAACAGCGTCCTATAATAATTATTGAGTGAGTTCACAATACACAATAAGTAGCCAGATGGGTGCAGCCCACCTCAGGCTACTCCTCTTGTGGCTATGAAAATGACCACATTATTTGTGGTGATCACTTGCCATCCCTGATTCATTTTGTTGCTTTAAATGCTGGGGTTTTAATTAGATATACACACAGGGCAGACAGCTCAGAATCATTAATAACGCCATATAAAAGCAGCCACCGCCATCCTCTGACACTTTTAATGCTCAGGAAAACAAGATGTAATCTGCAGCTAGTACCAGGAAGAGCAAGACTCAGCCTTGCTTAAATAGAAACAGATTATGTCCAAATAAGTCTTATGTTGAGTTATAGGGGAGGAAGAGCCAGACTTGTAGGGTCTGATGGAATGGGAAACGTAGATGTGTGAGGTAGATACCTGGTCCTTCTCAGATCAAATGTTTCTGCTTCTTAAATGTACGATTGATAGAGATAATGACCTACAGCCTTTCTATACTAAGTATGGTACATGGCAGAATTAAATTTTATAACTGGGATTATTTACGGTTACAGAAAAAAGATCTGCAAAGTGTTTATAAAACATGTTTTGTTTTTTTTAGAAATGTTTTAAGAAGATAGAATAGTTGAAGTCTAGATCATACAAGGTGTGTTGGTATTTTGGGCTCCGCTCTAGTTAGTCATTTCAGCATTTCAGCTCCTTGGCAGAGCTGCACTGGCTGGCACGCTCCTCTCGTACGACCAACCTGCTTACAGCTGCACAAACATGCTGCAGCTCCAGGTAGCCATTTTTATTGGAGCCTTCTGGAGTGCTGGTGCTGATAATGAGACCCTGATTTGTGGATTTGATGTTCTGGGTTGTTATCTGCAAGTGTCAAAAGTCATTGACAAAGAGGCCTACATCTCTTTCTCTGCAGTGGAATTTAAAGCATTTGATAATTTCTCAAGGACCCCCACCTCCAATCATATTCTCACACACACACACACACACACACACACACACACACACACACAGATTAACAGTGGAGTATGGCTACTTCTGAGTGTGTGGGCAAGGGTTCAAACAGAGGGCTCATTTCCTGTATGCCATCCCTCTGACACCCACTTCAGATTGCTGACGCCCGCTGTGCAGTGCAGACAAACGGCCCCCAGAGGGGAGGTGGTGATCTCAGGGCACGGCTGCCCTCCCCAAACCCTGGTTGCCCTCAGTGCAAGGCTTCTGCTCTCCCCCTCACTTTCATCGCAATTCTATTTCCTCCCCTCTGTAAGTCAACACCGCCTGAAACTTTAGCTCTTACTACTGATTTCCCTTGCTGTGATGGATGAGCTCTGACCGGGCCTTTGTAGTCTGTCCATCAGGTTTGTACCATAAAAAGATCAATGGATGTGAAGGGGACCAGTCAAAATGCTCCCTGGCTATTTGTTCTTTCTATGTCGGTCTGTCTTTCTATCTCTCTCTCACACGCACACTCTCACTGTACTGTATTCTTCCCATCCCTCCATCTCTTTGTCTCTCTTACCCTCTAACACTGCTAACTCTACTATTCATCTTGCTGAAAAAAACATCATTTATTTTGTACTTCCTAGATAATTTACTTTTTTCACTTTCCTTTTTTTCCCTTTCTGCAAGGAATTCTCCATTTCCCTATAAAATGAAAATTCGTCTAGAATTACATCTTATGTCATCATTATGTTTATTAAGCGTGGATGATGTATATGAACAGCGCTGGCCTGCCGCTGAGTGCTTAATGATGCATAAGATTAAGCCGAGGCTCTCAGCTGTGCTGTGACTCCCCTCTGCTTCCCATGCACCAGAGGCATGCTGGGAGAACAAGCTCCAAACGGCCATCAGGTGAATGGAAATAACACTTTGTGTGCTTTTGTGTTGGAGAGACAGACAGGAGAAATAACGTCCTTTGTGTGAGATAAAGAAGGTGTGTTCCTTGTTTTGTTTTTTGTTTGGAGAAAAAAAACAGTGGCTACTTCAGAACACTGTCTGCAGGCATTATATATATTTGTCTGCTGTCTCGCTTTAACACAACCTCTACCACGCACACTACCACCCACCCACACTGTCTCTATATCTCTGTACCTTGTGCTCTCTCTCTTCCTCCCTCTCTCTCTCTCTCTCTCTCTCTCTGTCTTTTGCAGCAAGGCTATTGCACTGCAGCACAGCAGCAGCAGTCTATGACAAAAACATTATCCTTCTGCTGCTAAACAATCCAATAAACCTCTCCACAGGGAGGAACTTAACCTCTTGTCTCTTGTGCTGATGTCTTTCCAGACCACGTGATGGCTGCCACAGTAAATTCAAATCATTAGTCTTCTAGCCATCAAAAAATGCCTCTATTAGTAATGGAGACCTGGTAAGAGACCTTCCCCTGAGAGCACTGCCTTCCCTATTCCCAGAGGAAAAATACAGCACAAAAAACGAATTCTACTTTTAATAATCTGTCAAGAGGACCACAGGCAGTGATAAATTATGTGGGGAACATGTGCAAGAGCGAGCCACAAGAGGGGAAGAAAAAACGCTAAAGCCCAAGTTTGACAAACTTTCTCAGAGATAAATAATAACTTACAAACAGGATTAGTTGTAAAGTCACAGATGAGTGCACAACCAAGCATTTCCCATCAGCCCTTGCGGAATGAAGAATTTACAGCTACACCTGCCATTAGTCCCCACCACCACCCTCCTCCCAGTTTTGTATGCATCCCTCTAGACAGCGCAAGCACCATCACCCTCACCACTTCACCCCTCTCATATTCATCATAGCCCAGCTCTTACTCTCTCCTCACACACCCACTCAGCTCCTAAGCTTTTATGAGGAACTCCCCTTGCTGAAGAGGCTGTGGCAGGCGTTCACTGTATGGCCAGTGCGAGTAATGGAGAGGCAGGCCACAGCCCCAGGGCGCAGTGGCACATTCCGCTGTCAGATGCAGGCATGGCTGTGGAGCATGGCACTAACTGTAAACAAAGATGAGACACACATCAGGACTCCCCGCGTTAATCGCTAGCTAAATGACTTTGGGGGTCTTAACTGCCTCCTCCGTTTGCTGGGGCGGTCAAGTCTGATTTGTCAATGGGATTCATCCTGTGTGTGTGTGTGTGTGTGTGTGTGTGTGTGTGTTGGCAGAGGGGGAGTTGAATATAGGGCCATCAGCGCAGCCTGCTCTCTTTGTCCCTGTGTCAATATTTCTGTAAACTATAGACATGCATCATAATCGCACGCCCTCGATCAGGCGCAGACTAAAGAACAATCTCCATTAGATGACAGACGCCAGCCGAGTGATGAATGCCTCCCAAAGGAAGGGAAGGAACTGCGTCAAATAAAGAGGCATGTTCCTACAAGTCTTGTCAAAATTGTATTGATTTAATCATCTACAGAAAAACACACTCTTGCCTGCTGTAGCGTGCAGCAACCACAGTCACCAACACACACACTGCCTCATTGCCCTCCCAGGTGATGAAATATACAGTGAGCAGCTTTCTCACCTGCTCACCACACCACCAGCACCCCAACCAAGGTTCGTAAAAAAAAGACAAAATAAATAAACAATAACAACACCAAGAACAACAGATAGCATTCCATTTCTATTTGGGGCCGAGGAAGTCTATATATAACACTCAGGCCTAAGCACCTTCCCAGTGACACCTACAGTAGTAGGGAGATAAATAACAATAGCCTTCCATCATGGAGACAAAGGCAGCCAGTCCCCCTGGCCGGATCCGAGTGACCAGAGGTCTGCCAGAGCTTATTTAACAGCAGGTGTTTGGAAAGACTCTCACCTTGGGAAACAAATAGATGTGCTTTTCACCTCAGTGGTGGGGTAAACAATAAATCTGCGAGCCCAGGGAGTCGTGTCCCTCTGCGGGACAAAGTCATTGAAGCGCTGACTTCTTAGTCATTTGAATTATCACGGTGTGATCATCCTTGCTCGTCTACGCCCAGTGTTATCTGTCTGCACAAACACACACACACACACACACACACATACAGACCTGTGTACATTGGCATGCATTGAATGTACATAGAGCATACCTTAGCCTTATTACAAAACTCAGCATTACAAAAACATGGCAACTTAAACGAAAAAAAGAAAACACTGTACAATATTAAAACTATTAGTCATAATATAAAGCCAAAGACACAAAATTATTTAAATTAAAAGCTTTATTGTGAGTAGGTGAAAGTAGTTTTTCCAAGATCATTTCCATTGTTATTGGTGGAATATGAAAAAATGTGATCTTGCAGAAGTCAAACTTACCATTTTATCCAATTCCTCAAAGCCACCTAAGAAGCTCAATCATACAGAGGCAGTAATACTGTCCCAAGGACAGCTCACTTCTTCTCAATCCTGGCCTGCATTAGAAGGCACTTGCTGAAACACCAAATGTGTGTTCAATTCAAATGGGAGAAGGCAGCGAGCGGCCGGTTGTATTCACCATGATGTCTTGAGCTGATAGATCACCTTCCTCAGTAAGGACAAAGAGAATGAAGATGACTACGCTGCCAGACACAATACAGATGAGCCCTGCACCTCTGAGGAACTGCTCCCCCGTCTGCCAGAGGAGGCTTTTTTTACAAAGTATTTTAACAAAGACAGATAGGCCAAAACATTACACATACAGTGACAATATTATTTCAAGGCATGTTCTATTAACAAAACTCTGGTACTGCCCACGATACGTCCGAGTTTGAGTTTTTGGTAGCCCCTGTAGGGGGCTGTTCTGCACTGCATCTCTACAATGCACAGAGTAGATACCTGAAAGGTTAGGGAAATCAATCACATTTTTCAAAAGAAGTGCAAACAGGGGCAATACATTACACTGGTGCCAGATCAGGAGGGGCGGTAACTCATTCTGCTCCTTCAGCTTGTTCCACCCTGCCTTGCGACTGACTCCAGAAGGTCATCCCTTTCATCAAGTATTCTATTTGCATCCCAAATTGTATGCACATGAAAAATGTGCTCCAGTGTTTGTGGTGGCCCCTCGGAGGCAGATGAAAGTCTGTAGGAGTCTGATGCACGCTAACCTTTGCAGATGGCACCACTATTGCTGAAAAATGGATTGCTTAATAAAGCATATCATCCGACATATTTGCTGCCTGGCTGACCAAATAGAGGTTGTTTTTTTGCACAAATTTCTTTGTCAAATTTGTCAATGTTCATGTCATTTTTGTTTTAGGTCATGGAAAAACAGAGGGGGGAAAGCCTTGCATGTCGTATTAGCTCCAATTTGGGAACTATTCCTGCAGATGATCTGTTTTTTCCACAAGGTTTATTCTGTAACAAGAAAAGAGCTGTATGCTGAATGGGCCAGAATTTCCCTATGTGTAAGTGTCTGGCTGCTGTTAGATAAAATTGCCTGCAATAAAGCTGATTAATGGGATCATCAGCTGAATATTACTAATAGTACTTTACATCATAATGATCCAATTAAGCCTGCACTCTCAGACAGACCCTGGTAATTAGTGCCAGCAAAGACTGACATACTTGGATATAGAGGCCCACCCTGGGTAAGACCTTCACACTCATCCCCTCTGATGAGGAAGAAAGCATAATATCTATGACAACTAAGTGTTGGACTCTATAAAGTACAGAAAGTCATTATCCATATCAGTGTCTGGTATTATCAAATCACCATACATAAAGTGGTCACTCATCTGCAAATTTGTAAATTTAGTTGGCTTAATACAAAGAATATAAACAATACTGTGCATATTTTGAAACTTTATGACAAGTAGATCACTGCATTGCAGAAGTACAAACTTTTCCTTCATACCATGCCATAAATTCTGATGACTGATTTCTGAGCAGTTGCAAGAGAAACTCAGGCAGAAAAAAACTTGGTCCCTGGACATAAGTTGTGAAAAAATCTTCATCAAACGTGCATATGAGAGCAGTCATGTGCTGTACAGCCTCTTAACAGCATGCATTGCCTCCTTTGGTGATGTGGCCAACCAATCCATCTTCCTGAGTGCTCTTGCAGCTGAAAGAGTGGGCAATGGCTGCTCACGTCATTGGACTTCAGCAGGAGATGAATTGGAGTGCCATCCCGCACCTCCAGACTGGCCTAGCACTTCAGTCTGGACCTGAAGCATCAGGCATTGTGCCTCACTCACCCAGGGAAGATGCAGATTCTCAGCGCCCTGGGGGAGTGAGACACCAACTAGGTGCCCAGATCCTCACTGGCAGCAACTACTGACAAGTTGTCTCTTATGACACGGAGATGACAGGCATGGAGCATCTCTTCAACCACATGGCTATTAAATCATAAATTCATACATTTTACTTTTATTTTTTTATCTGTTTCATTTTACTGCAAACAATTGTTTTTGCCCTGTGCGGTCAGTGGAATGCACCTTTTATGGTGGCTAATGAGTTATGATATTAAGGGCTTTATGATTATGCATTTAAAAAGAAGGTTTTTAATCTGAAAATGTTTGTTATTTTATATATAGCATGTCCTTTAGTTTATTGGCCTTTAACTATTAAACTATGAAAGTTGTCTTACGTCAAGAAACACATTTCCATGGTATGCTAAACATTTCTTGTAACATGTCACTTTGTGTTTTTAATTAATTTTAAAATGAATAAGCTAAGTTTTAGGATGAAGATAAACAAAGAATAATGTTGCCACCGGGATGGTAATTAGAAAGATTTTGACAAGAAAGGTGAACTTTGTCTCACAAGTTTATTTTAGGTGAAATAAGACTTCAGTTTTACAAAACAGGCAGATGACAGTAGAAAAGTATTTAAACAAACATACTAATTGCCTGTGCTAATGACATTAAAAGAAGCCGTTCAGGCCCTGTGAGAATCTAGCAGCCAGTGATGTCAGTCATTCTCTGTGCACCATTCTCTGGTGCACAGTGACCAGACACATAAGATGGCAGCAGAAGTCCTTAAGGAGAACACTGAGTTATGTTACCACCTTTAGAAGCTATTAGGTGGACCTCATCTAATGTTAGTCATGAGCCCATGGTCAAAAGAGCTGCTGAGGCAGAGGAACTGATCCAGGAACAGACAGAAGGCAGAGGAGCCAATGCTGATCAGAAGTAGCAGTCATAAGCTACTCACTCAGACCTTACTGCAAAAAAGTGTACTGCACTTGTGCAAGCTATTTCCCTCTGCATGAAAATGCAACAAATTTACTGCAACGAATTTTGATTTCTCTCAGTGAATGCATCTCAAACAATTCCATACACATTTATTCTTTAGACCATCTTGTTTTGCCTCCAACTCCACCAAAGAAAGAGGGAAGTTGCAGGGATTTTTTTTCCCAACACATAGAAGTAGTGATCGCTAAACTAAATCGATACACAGATACACATCCTTCGTATGTTACCATAATAGGGAAAATATCTAAACATTTCCTCTTGCCGTTTCACAGTTCAGCATTCCAATTAACCTGGCCAGATCATCCCGCCAATCACTACATCGACAAGCTGCATGAAAAGAATAATGTTGTTAGGATGATGTGGCTGGCTGTGAGCGGCTCCTCCCTCACCAGTGACACGCAAGTTTGCTCCAGTCATTTATCAAGTCCCTCCCTGGCCACTGAGGGGCTGGCCTGTCCCCTGGCCTGCCTGCTGCTCCTATGGGGCTGCTGTGCAATATGTGCATTTCAGCCACGCAAAGAAAAAAGTGCTGATTTGCCCAGCACTGCTAAGTTTGATGGATCTGTTGTTGTCATTCGCCGCAGTCCTGTCCCCCCTCCCCCACTAAACAAAAGGAATCATTAACTCTTTTGTGCCGCTCAGGAGTTTTATAGGTGACAGATAATGCAAAAGGAGATGGGCTACAGCTGGGGTCAGTGGTAGCAATCTGCGAACGGGCCTCCCAGAGCCCCCTGCCTTCTGCATGCATGGACGCTCCTGCATAGAGAACTGATTACGGAATGATTTAGTGAGTGCAGATAAATGTTCTGGCACTCTCTACCTCTCATTTCTCTTGCATGGACACAAACAAAAAATCACTAAAATCACTAAAAATCTGTCTGTCTGGAACAAACCTAAGCACTTCCCAGTTCTGTTAAAGAGCTGAGAACGATCAGATCATGCTACTAGAACGACTTTGATAGCACTAATAATAATAATTTTTAAAACCTGTGGCAATACTAAAATTCTTTTATGGTCGAAAACCCTGTATAAAGAAACAAGACTGCAACCTTGAAGTGTTCTGATTTAACAAAAGAATATAGCACATGTCCATTTCCACAGTTTTCCCTTAAGGGAGGACCAAGTTTTTTACTATTTTTACACAAGTCTAACAAACAAAGGCACTGTATCACTTGGACAAGAAGGGAGATCAATCCATTTATTTTGTCCTGTCAAATCATAACAGCCTCAGACAACATCCAAATTGAGATCATAGCAAAGGGCTAGTACAGCAGCCATGTGTGGACCGCTGGGTTACCCAAGTGATTGAGGGTGTGTTTGAATGCTCAGGGCCAAACGCAAACAGCACTGTTACACTGACAAGGTCGATTCAGTGAAAGAATACCCTCTACACATAGTCCTGCTTTCTTGGGCACTTTGGCCATTGGCGACTTCAGTATTGATTATTGTTAAGAAAACTACTCCTCCAGGAACACTATCATAAAGATAAATGGAAGGGTGCCTAATGCCAAACATACTGGGGAGAAACAGTACTTTCATGTGAGGCATGTTCAACAAAACATGTAAATAATTTTAACCGATTCAAATAATTTCTATTAAACTTTCGAGCTGAACAATAACGGCAACAACAATAAAACACTTAATTATATTTACATGCACATCATACTGGCTTGTGCACTCATCTACACAGAAAATCTCCAGCTTCCATAAATCCAATCTTCTCTTTCCTTATTGCATTTTAATGAAACCTGGTTCCATCTAAGCTGTTTAATTCTATCCATTTGTTATGTTTGGGCAACTCATTAGCTGTCATTTGTTATCATTAGATAGAAGTTCTGAGTTCTTTTCCCCAAGAGAAGTAGCCCTCTTTTGTGAAAATCATCACAGTGAGCCACGGTGCTGTTCATTTGGAGGCGTCAGCCAGACAGTCCCATGTCAAAGGTCAGATGTCAGTCTATGGAACACACTCAGAACTCTGGCTTCCCTCCACTGAAAGCTGCCTGGTGCCTGGTTGATGCCACTCCACCAACTGTGCTGTGTGCCCTCATGTGACTGCCACCCCTCAGCACCCAGACCTGCAGCTTTCGGGCAGGACAAGTCAAAGACTGATTCATGGCGTCCTACAAAAATGTGATTGATAGTTTCCTTAATCTTTTCTCAGTGATAATGGAGCCCATAGTGTCTAGTCTTGCATAAAAATGCAAATGAATCAAAAGAACAGCGGTATGAAATACAGTGGGTGGGACCATGCTGGAAAGCCTTGAGAAGTGGGTGTGCATATTACCTAGTCTGGACCTGAGTACATTGGAGAAAGAAAAATCCCTTCAAGGAGATAAAAAGTTTTTAAGAATTGTATTAACATATCGAGTTTCGACTTAAAAAAAAAACAGTTTCCCCCTGTTAATTATTCAATATCATGAACAATATTAATATTTGTCTCAGACATCCATCAGTTGTGCCCTTGAGTGGACAGGCTGATCATGGGAGACGGGACTCTGGTCCTGGTGCTACAGTTTATCTGCTGAATGTGTGAAATACAGTATGTCCATTTGTTTAGACACACCTTGGATTGTGTTTATGATGTGTTTGGCATTGACTGCTGAAGCAAATAGCTTGTTGAAAATAAATCATAGATTTAAATTTGAAAAAAAAAAAAAAAAGACTTAAGTAAATGTTTAGATGAGGCATATACATTGCTTGTTACTATAGTATCATTGCAAGAAATAACAATAGTAATGGCCAGAAACAAAGTACCCTCCTTACTTAGGTATGGGTATGTGCAGTAGCCTATGGCAACTGTCTGGAATAGAAATGAGTGGGAAAATACAATAATATTTACTGTAATCCAAGTAAATTACAACGATATTGAAAAGTCTCCCCAAGTTCTGTTTACCTGCCATCTGTGCATAATTAGCGATTCTCATGGGAGCAGTAATGAATGATAGTAATCACTCACAAATCACTTACTTTCAAGTAGGCAACATGCTGGGAAAGTATTGTGGTTTACCATTGCATCTCATTGCATATCATACCTGAACCTTTTTAATGGGGATTATTATAATGGCAGTGGGAACTAATCCACTCATTTTAAAAAGACAAATTGTGGAGCCCCGAACCTTGAGATGTTTGAAAGTCTTCAACGGCTGTTGTTAGCCAGAGACACTCTGTCTGCAGCTGGCCATATTTTGCTGGGTTAATTCTATGTGACCAATCAAATTTCTTATAGGCTTTTTCTTAGACTGTTTTAAATAAAGACGTGGTAGTAGTCAGATTTCAAATCAGAATAGGAATCACTTCTAAGATATTGTTTTTGAAATTCATTTTAAGCTTAGATTTAATGCAGGGCTCAAATTCTTGCTCATTTATGGTTTAGATGTGATCAATAGAGAGTTTGTGCTCTAAAATTCATTTCTCTACATGCTCATCCAGATGTACAGATTCTGGCAGTTTGATCTGAATGATTTTTAGCTGTATTGTTTTGATATTACAATGTACAGTGATTCCATTAAGGAACACTTAATGTTAAAAGATTTTTAACTCAAGGTTTTATGGAATTGTTTCTGTTTTTTTTACTGCAGGGTGGAGAGTGAGCTCTGGAGGAAAAGTGAGCTGGGGTGAGGAGAGGTCATTGAGAACTGCCCTCTGAGACGGCCAAGGCAGGACAGGACAGAGCCATGCCAAACAATGAGCAGCTAGAGAAGGGAACACAAACAAGATCACTGGGGCAACATCCTCTCATTGCCAAGGGTGCCAAAACATTGAAATGATGAAACCACAACAGAAGTGACGCACTTAGTGAAATGTGACCATGCCATTATTGTTTAACATGGACATCAAAATAATAATTCACAAAGGTAAGTGAAGAATATTTAACAGACAAACAAAATAAACATGGGTGACCCTACACAAATTTAGTAGCCTAAAACATAAAAATCATAGTCAACATGTTCTTTGAAGGATGTAATTAATTGACAGTTGAGTTTTATTGAGCTTTATTGAGTATTAATACTTTTAACGTTTTGGTTCCAGTTGCCTCTAAATACACTGAAACATTTGGGGGCATTTTATGTAGTTTTGTCTTAGTTAAACTCCAAATGTAGTTGTATTAGCCTTATTTGTCCCATGGGTAAAAATTACAGACTTGTGGTAAAATCATTTGAAAATGTTATTTTTTACAGGAATAATCTTGAAAGGAAAATGGTTTTCCAAACTCTAAGTAGATGCAAGGTAAATGACCGTGCCAGCCTCTATTTATTTCTGACATGATAGCTGCAGGCAGAGCCTTGGGAGGGCCATTTGGATTTGAGGCTATAAAAAGGCAAAATGTAAAGCAATTTGCAAAAAGTGAATGTGTAATGAGGCAACATAGTAGCAAAGCGCTCCCTATGAATTAACACAAAGACAGGAAATGCCAAAGGAAATATGAAGAGCTTTAAGACACGGGTACAATCAATATATGGTACAGTTACATGTCTGTATTCTAGACATATTCAAGACATCAACATTTCTGTTTTTTAAATCTGAAGGATAAATGACTACAGTGCAAGAAGTACTATGGACACATGATGGGCCTCAAGACAATAGACAATGTACAATATACATACAGCTATCAACATTATATACAGGTAATAAATTAGGCTATACCAGAATCTTGTAAAAAAAGAAACAGTCAGGTGCAAGGGAAATATAGTAATGCAGGTGTAGTGCAATAGAGGCTAGATCAAGTTTTTGGGGGGTTTACAAAGTCATAGCCTTTCCTTCCCCAAGGCTGGGTCAGGACAGGACCATGAAAAGGAGGGAAAACATTGAGAAGGTATTGTTGGAAGAGGCTGCCATGCAAGATGCCAGCCTGTCACCACAAACAATTTGGGGTTAAGATCAAAGAGGTCGATTTGGATAAGATCAAGCAAAGCGGGACTAGTTTCTTAACAGCTCCTTTGCCATCTGAACTACTATCAACATAAATGAAGCAGCATTTGTCAAAGGCAAAAACATATATATTGTAAACAAATATCACATTGAATACAGACAATACTGTAATGGGTAAGAAAGGCAGCCCATTACAAATAGCTGATGGTTTGAAAGTGAAATAAAACTGTATAATGTGTATGAAGTGTAGTGTAGTAAACAACTAACTAATGCATGTGTTTACAGGTAATAAGAAACTGATTAAAAGACATGACACAGTCTGATTGTGGAGTGAAAGCTGTGACCTGAATTAACATAACAGGACATGACCCAACCATGACAGAGGCTGGGACCAAGTGATAGTGCCGTAGCAGTTTGTAAGGTCTTCAAAACAAATGGTGCTGTTTCCTATGGTAAGGGATCATTATGAGTTCTGTGTCACTCAAAAGAAAGTCCCAGAACCACACACAGAGAGACAGAGAGATGCCTGAGGCACTGTCACCTCTGTCCAAGAAGACTGCAGCCCTGCTAGAGAACATCTGAAATCTGCTGGCCCCATAGTGGGAAAGTACCTCTGGATATTGGCAGTATGCCCCAAAGAAAGGAAATAAACAAGAGGGTATTGAGAGAGACAGACAGACAGACAGACATGCAGAGAGAGAGAGGGGGCGTTACCTTCAATTAAATTTTTGGGTAAAAATTAGGTACCATCAGTTACACATGAAGAAATAATCATTCATGAAATATTGTTCAATTCACCATTAACATTGTAATCTATTCAAGGAGGTGACACTTGCTGTATTAATGGCAAAGACATTTTTATTTACCTGCCACTTTCTGTCCCTTCACCTAAAATAATGAGGGACTATCCCGTATTGTGACTGTGGTTTATCTCCTCTTCAATAGTAAGCATAGTCACTCGCACTAAAAGGCTGTTAGACAGAGAAATAATACTGACCTATCTTACAGTACAGTTTGTGTTGAACTCTTTTAACATGCCATGCTTGCAAGACCGCACTTACAAATTAAATATGGACAAGGGAAACTGACAGAACAATCTGTTGACAATGCCTGTCTAAGGCTAGAACAAAATATTAACCACAGTGCAGTCCCTCCGATGTTTGACAGATAGCTAGCAATCTATGGTGCAATACATGATGTCTATGAATGACATTCAGTCAACAGTTAAATTACTCTCAAGTATTCATTTTAGCCCATATCAATATCAATATCAATATCAACTGTGTTCATGGTAATTTCATAAAATGTACATATTTATGTTAATAAAGGCTTTTACTAATGTTAGAGCAATATGTATTAATTATTAACTATAAGTGGTAGTTTATGCTTAGCTAAACTGAGTGCCATTATTGTAAATTGTTACCCAAAAATCTAATAATTTTAATTGCAATTTAGTTGTCAGTAAACTAAACTGTTTTAATGAATAGAAATTTGACATAAGCATTTACATAGGCTAGCTGTGAGTTTGTTGTTGTTTGGTGTTGGTGTGTGCTCTGGAAATGTTAAAGAAGGGCAATCAGAGATGATAGCACAACATAAAAGGAAAAGAAATGGTAAGAAGAGAAAGAAAATGTTTTTGTTCCCACAAAGGCAGATGCACTTTTTCCTGGCTACTCAAACAGATGCTGAGGCAGATGGTGGCAAATTAACAGAAAATGGGAGAAGAAAGAACGAGGAAGCATGGAAGTAGTCCGGGGAGGCGAGACATTAAAAAATAAAGATTAAAATGTGTTCTTGGGTTCTTGTTTGTGTGGGCATATGTGTGTGCTAGAAGAAAGAGAGAGAGAGAGAGAGAGAGAGAAAAAGAGGAAAGCAGGGGTGGGACTGCGCCCAGCTGGGTAGATGAAAAAGGATGGGTGGAGGATCTGTGCTCAGAGATACACTGGTGCGCGATAATAATCAGAGGCGTGAAATTACAAGTGTGATATTTGTGGGACCCGAGGGTGTGGTATAGGGAGTCTCCCAGAGATGGCCTGGCCACATCATCACGGCAGCACACCAGCCCACAGTCATTAATAAACGCTGGAGCATTGCTCCACTGCCCACTGCTCATTCACTGGCATGCTAAAGGAGCGCTTCCACTACAGTAGCTGCTCTCAGCTAAACTATTCTAGACGCAAAGAACTCTAATTCTCCTTTCATTTGAATACACATAATTGGCAGTAGAACAGACAGTCTATAGCATTGAAGAAATAAGGGGAGCATGTAAAAGGAAAATAAAATGGCATGTGAATAATACACACTGACTATCACAAGAGCAATGTTTTTAATCCATACTACAATTTTTAGTCCACCCACAAGAAATCTCAGTCTGCTTGCAAGTCTCGGGGGCAAGTAGCCCATGTAGTAATTTGAGGGCCTAACAGGACCGTGATGACTGCCGCAACACAGGGTAACATCACCCCCACTACACAAGCATATTAAGTTGAGTTTAAGTTGCCACATTATTAGTTATCTAAGCATTTTTTTATTTGCAGGCACATGCTTATATTCAAAGAACACACACACAATACCTTATTTCATTATTTTGATAGTTTATTTACTTATTTACTTTAACCTTACACTGTTGCAAATGGCAGCACACATTTTAACATGGTAAGGTTTTGAGAGTTATGTTTGTTAATAGTATGTTTTCTGTGTTTCCTGAGTTTGTTGGGAGGTCCCTTCCTGCAAGGTGCAAGGGCGTGGCAAAGGACAGACGACCATTAAGCCTGGGAACCAGCAAGTTGGGCCAGGCCATGACTGCAGGCGTCCAGAGGGGGATTGTGGGTTGATGTTGTTGTCTGTAGTTGGTTGCCTGATTTCCACTAGAAATGAAATAAAAGAGTCACTCATGTCCTTTCTGCTTTTCATAGGATGGGCCGCTTTCCGCATAACATGCTAGCATTTAGCTCATGAATGCTGGTTGTTCAGCGAGAAATCGGGACCAATTATAACCGTTGTGAAGCTGAACCAGGAACCAGCTGCCGACTGTCACAGAGGCAGCAATTGCCATAAAGTGGTTCGCTTTTGTGTCACGTGACATGAAAACTTTGAAAGGGTTTTTAGGAATAACAACAAATATTAAAAATTGTATTGGTCAACTAATCGTCAAGTCAAGTTATCCTGCATTGCGTGCATTAATGCAATTTTAGGAGAAAAAATTATATAAAGAGAAATGTGGTATTGGGGGGTGCAGCTCCATTGCCACCCATTCAATCATCACTTGCTCAGTTGCGCCCTCTTGTTGCAGTACCACCCGAAAGGATTTTTTGAGTGCTCGTTCTCCCCCTATTAAAAATTTTCTGGTAGTGTTTAGTGTCTACGTCTAGTTGACCCCTTTTGTTTCTTTTGGTTTGGCCAAGCCTTTGTGTATGTTCCTTTGTGTTTCATTGTTGTTGGTCATGTTTTGTTTGGTTACATGTTACGACCTGCATGTCTTTATTTTGAGTTTATGTTCTTCATAGGCCTAGTTTTCAGTTTTGGGTCTCTGTCCATTTTAACTTTGTTCATTTTTGGGTTAATAAAAAAACGTTGCGGATACTAACGTATCCTTGGTTCTCTGAGTGAGAAGCCGAAACGTACGAGTGGATGATGCCTATCATCTCCTGCTTTTCTGAAGTCATTTTAAACCAACCCTTTGAAAAAAGGGCAGTAAGCGCACTGACGCGCGCAGGCAACTACTTAGACAGCCCTGCGTGACGTCAGAAAGTCTATATATTGACTGCGCTTACGCTTCAGGTCCTCTTTGCCAAGCTCGCCAGCGTCGGCGATTGAGGCCCGAAGCGTACGTTTCGGCTTCTCACTCAGAGAACCGAGGATACGTTAGTATCTGCAACGTTCTCTTTCGTTTCGAAGACGAAACATACGAGTGGATCACTACAACCAAGCCTCAAGAGCCCTACACCAAGGAGCCAGAGGTGGGAGGATCCATGGGACCGCCGCCGGGCCCAGAGAGAACACTCTCTGCTACACCCGGCCTGGTGACGTCCAATGCGTAAAAACGCGCGAAGGTGTTCCCTGAGGCCCACGAAGCGCTCAAGCAGATATCCTTCATGGGGACGCCCTTCCAGAGGGCCCAAGAAGCCGCCACTCCACGGGTGGAGTGCGCCCTGATATGAACAGGCGGAGGAACACCCGCCGCCTCATATGCCAGACGTATGGCTTCCGTAAGCCAATGCGACCTGCGTTGGGTAGACAAGGCCTGACCCTTGGCACGCTCGCCATGGCAGACGAACAACTGGTTCGTCTTCCTGATGCTCTGCGTACGCGTCAAATAGGCACGAAGCGCTCTGACTGGGCACAGAGTAACGGGCACAGAACTGCCCGTCTCAGGAAGGGCTGCGAGCTCAATGACCCTCGAACGAGGGTCAGTAGACAGCACTTTCGGGCGAGAAAAGGGATTTGGTCGCAGCGTGATCCGCGCGTCACCTTGCGTGAACTCAAGACAGTCAGGACTGACCGACAAGGCAGTCAGATTGCTGACACGCTTCACCGAGACCAGAGCGAGCAGAAGCGCAGTCTTAAGGGAAAGCATCTTTAGACTGGCACTCGACAGAGGGTCAAAGGGCGTAAGGGCCAGTCCACGTAGGACAGTGGCCAGGTCCCAAGTAGGGACCGAAGGGGAGGAAGAGGGGCGGAGCCGCCTGACGCCCTTCATGAAGCGCGACGCAAGGGGGTGAGCGCCTGGGGAAACGCCAGCATAGCCAACATGGCATGCTGAGATAGCTGCGAGGTACACCTTCAAAGTAGAGGGTGTACGACCCTGATCAAACAGGTGTTGCAGAAAAGCAAGCACCTCGCCAATAGGGCAGACTAGAGGATCACAGCCTCTGTCTCTGCACCATGTGCTGAAAACACGCCACTTCAGTGTATACAACGACCTAGTGGACGTAGCTGTAGCAGCCTGGACGGTCTCTATCACTGCGTCTGACAGGCTGCTCTCTAGGAGACGCGCCCGTTCAGGGGCCAAGCCGTCAGTCTCCACGCTTCCGGCTTGGGGTGCCACAGCGACCCGTGAGCCTGCGATAGGAGGTCCCTCCTCAGAGGGAGAGTCCACGGCTGGCCGTCTAACAGTGAGACCAGATCTGAGAACCAGCTCTGAGATGGCCAATTGGGGGCGATCAGAATCACCCTGTGCGCTCTGATCCTGGCCAACACCTGACGCATCAGAGGAAGGGGGGGAAAAGCGTAGAGCAGGCCGCGCGGCCACGGGTGTGCCAGCGCGTCTGACCCTAGCGGCGCATCTCGTTCCAGCGAAAACCACGCTGGGCAATGAGCGTTCTCTCTCGAGGCGAAAAGATCGACTCGTGCCCGCCCGAAGCGGGACCAAAGGCTGTGCACCACGGCTGGGCAGAGGCGCCAGTCGGTTGCACGCGGAACACCCCTGGAGAGGAGGTCCGCGCCTGTGTTGCGAACACCTGGCAAGTGCGCCGCCCTGATCGACAGGAAGTGGCGAGAGGCCCAGGTGAGCAGCTTGTACACCAGGCGAAACAGGTCCGGAGAGCGCGTGCCGCCCTGGCGATTGATATACGCCACAACAGTGGTGTTGTCCGTACGCACAAGAACGTGTTCTCCTCTGAGAAGAGGGAGAAACTCCTTCAGAGCGCAGAAGACAGCAAGGAGTTCCAACACATTGATGTGTAATCTCCTGGAGGCTGTGCCCCATATCCCCCTGGCGGGGCGACCGCAGCAAACGGCGCCCCAGCCTGTTTTGGACGCATCGGTGGTCACCGTCATGCGTCTGGCTATAGCACCCAAGGCGCCACCTCCGGTGAAGGAGGACGGCCTGCGCCAATGCGCAAGGGCCAGCCACATGCGTCTGGATACCAAGATCCGACGGGCGGGGTTCGACCTGGAGGATACACCTAGCTCCGCTAAGGCAAGCTGAAGCGGGCGTAAGTGTAAGAGGCCGAGTGGGACAGCGCCGCCTGCGGCGCATAGGAGGCCCGTCAGTCTGAGACACAGCCTGGCCGAAACGCAGGCACCGAGTCTGAAGTGGCGTAGACACGCCCTGACGTCCTGAAGCCTCTTCGGTGTGAGCGTCGCTCTCATCGAGCGTGAGTTCAGCCTCACGCCCAAGAACTCGACCTCCTGGGAGGGAGAGAGCATGCACTTGCTTAGGTTCACTAAGAAACCCAGACTGTGCAGGTGACGCAAGACCACGTGGGTCTGTGACGTTAGGAGCTGTCTGGAACCAGCCAGCAGCATCCAGTCGTCCAAGTAATTGAGGAGTCTGATCCCCTGAGCGCGTAGAGGAGCGACCGCCGCCTCCACGCACTTGGTGAAGCACCGAGGTGCTAGGGATAGACCGAAGGGGAGGGCTGCGTACTCGTACGCGCTGCCCTCGAAGGCGAAGCGTAGAAAACGCCTGTGCCTCGGGACTATGCCTATGTGAAAATAGGCGTCCTGAAGGTCTATGGGGACCATGTAGTCCCCCTGGCGGACTGACTCCGCCACCATTCGCCCCGTGAGCATGCGAAAGGTGAGAGGTTTGAGCGAAGCATTGAGCGCTCTGAGGTCTAGGATAAGGCGAAAAGCGCCCGACTTCTTGGGCACCAGGAAGTACGTACTGTAGCGACCTGCGCACGCCAGCGTCGGATCTACGTGCTGAATAGCACCCTTTCTCAGGAGATCGCAAAGCTCTTGCCTGAGAGCAGGGGCCCTGGAGGGGGGCACCACTGACTCCATGACACCTCTGTAGGGCGGGGGTGGCCACCTGAACTGCAGTTGATAGCCCTTCAACACTGTTGAAAGGACCCAACGCGACGTTGTGCACATCGCCCAATGCTGCCGGAGCAGAGCGGTGGCATGAGGAGGCAGCAAGGACAAACGAAGTGCTATGCTGCCTCCGAGTGGCACTAGGGGGGCCGAGGTCAAAGACTGAGGCTGTCCGCGAAGCTGAAGAGCGTCCGACTGACAGACCAGAGACCCGACAGAGTGCGGGGGCTGGGGGCCGGTTAGCCGTGTGTGAGACCGTTGGGCGCTCACGCGTGACTGAAAGGCCGTGCGCATTACTCGCGACGCCCGGTGGGGCGGCCGACTCAGCGCGCACGTCAGCGAAATCCGATGTCGGTGAACTGTGCGCTTCACCTGCGACACCCCGTAGGGCGGCCGACCTGGAGCGCGTGTCAGCGACGTTGATGGTCGATGAGTCGCGCACTGCACCTGCGACGCCCCGTGGGGCGGCCGACTCGGAGTGCGTGTTGGCGACAACCTCGAAGAGGGGGGAGAAGCTACCCGTCTGGCCAAGGGCAGACGTGTCAGACTGAGCAGACAGTTCTGCGCGTATCTGGGCGATGAATCGACCGACAGAAGCGGCGAGAGAGGACGGGGGGGACTTCTCGATCGTGAATGACTCCGAAGCGTCGCATGTCCACTGCTCAGAGGCGAAGGGGACAGCGAACGCGGAGGTCGCGACACTAGCAGAGGCCTCGGAGCCACCTGGGCGCCGTAGAGGCATGTCATCACGCGAGGCGCATAGCGCGGAGCGTGTGTCAGCTGAATGCGCGTCGGAGACCGTGTGGGTACCCCAGTGCGCGGTAGCGCTGATCGTGAACAATTCACGTCTAGGCGTGTCAAGATGCGGGGCGCAGAGTGTGGGGCGTGTGTCAGCTGAACGCGCGCCGGAGACCGCAACGGCGCCCCAGTGCGCGATAGCGCTGACAGAACAGAGAGTGTCCTCCGGCCTGGGCCGGGGCTCATTTGGAAACATTGCCCCAGAGGGGCGGCAGCGTGTGTGCGGAGTGCTTGTGAACAAGGCAAACTCAGCACCCCGTAAGGGGGTGAGATCAGAGAGGACCGCCGAAGCGGGGGGGAACGCTCCGAGCTGGGGACTGCAGAGCGAGGACCCGGGCCCTTGAGAGCACACAGAGGCGTAGCAGTCAATGGATGGCGATCGCATGACATGCTCTGCCGTGCACACGCGATCACATCAGGATCGCTGTGGCCTCTTACGCCGCTCCCGGCTAGCCGGACGGTTGGCGGGAGCTGGGCGCCCGCGAGAGCGGGAGCGCTGCCAAGTGGGTTGCGACCCATCAGCCGGCTGTGGCGCGGCTTTGGGCGCGTCCGCCTTCTTCCTCTGTTGCGTCCGTTGAGGCGTACGAGCACGCGTCTGAGGAGCAGCGGGAGTGGTCGAGTGAGGCGGAGCACGCTTAGGAAGCACGGGTTGCAGGGCCTGAGCCGCCGACTTCGTCTTCTCTAAGCGGTCGCGCTGTACTTCCAGCGCCTGGCCAAACAGAGCATCGGCGGAGATGGGAGCATTCAAGAGATGCTTCTTCTCCCTCTCCGGCATAGAGGAGAGGTTCAGCCAGAGATGCCTGTCGAGGACGATCAAAGAGCCAAGGGAGCGCCCGTCGGCTTTAATGGCCGCCCGGATGGCCAGTGAAGTGAGGGCGGTGATTCTGCGGAGCTGGTGGACGGTTAGTTCCGAGTGCTGCGCAGCTAGATCTGCCACCAGTTCCTCCGCCAAGGAGGAGAGGAGAAAGGCGGTGTTCATCGCCCTTATCGCCTGGCCTGTACAGATAAAGGCTTTTGAGGCGAGCTTCTCCGTGCGTTGACACGGCTTGGAGGGGAGCTCGGGAGGCGATGTCCAGGTGGTGGCAGAGGCTGGTGCTAGACAGCCAGCGACCGCATCCTCAACGCGAGGAAGCTGTAAGAGGCCAATGGCGCCCGCACTGTCCATCGCGTAAAACGCCGCGTGTCCCTGGATAGGGGCAAAGGCGGCGTAGGGAGCCTCCCAGGAGCCCTGCGCGTCAGCCACAACCGTGGGGTGAGCAGGGAGGGGGAGAGCATCTGGAGAGGGAAGCGCGCCGGAAAAGGGGTCGAAACGCCCTTCCGAATAGCGCTGAGGCGGAGGCAGGCCTAGCCTGTTAGCCGCCTGTGTAGCCAACAAAGCTAGCTCAGAAGTTAACTGGGCAGCGTGGGTCTTCACTATCGGTGGCACGTCTTCGACTGTAGCGCCTTTAGTGGAGAGGAAGGAAGACAGCTCCTCTTCATCCACGGCCTCGATAACTGGTTTGTCATCGTAGTCGCCCTGAGGCTGCGTGGTAGCAAAGGCAGCGCCGACGGAGCTAGCAGGGCTAGCCTGGTGGGCCGCGGTTAGCTGGCTAGCTGGTAGCAAGCTAGCCTCTGAGAAGCTAACCGATGGCCGAGTAGCCACTGAAGACCGATCGATAAGCCCAACCGGGTGCGGGGACGCCGGGAAAACATCGATAGCCTGGTGGGTAACAATACCCCTGGCGCCAGCGGGGGAAGAGCCCGCCCCTGTAACACCAGTGGAACCCACGAAGAATGCCGCTCTGTTGGCGATAGCCGTAGGGGAGAGGCGTTCGCAAGCCGAGCAAAGATCTGGCCGCGAAAAGGCGAGCATAGCATGCTCGCTCCCCATACAGATGAAACAGATGGCATGGCGATCAGAGATCGCCATCGGACGGTCACAATCGGTGCAACGACAAGTAGCCATCTTGCGTCTCGTGGTACCAGAAGTCAGGGACCGGCGTGAGCACTTTGAGCAAGACGGAAATCCCTCGGAGAGCTTTGAAAAAAGCTATTGTGGTGGGTTTTCAAAAAGCCGTTGGTTTTTAGAAATATTTGCAAAGGCAAACGAAAGACGACTCAGAAACACACGCAGTAAGCGAGGTGAAAGAGGCAAAGAGGACCTGAAGCGTAAGCGCAGTCAATATATAGACTTTCTGACATCACGCAGGGCTGTCTAAGTAGTTGCCTGCGCGCGTCAGTGCGCTTACTGCCCTTTTTTCAAAGGGTTGGTTTAAAATGACTTCAGAAAAGCAGGAGATGATAGGCATCATCCACTCGTACGTTTCGGCTTCGAAACGAAAGAGAACCCTGTGTTTTCAACCAAAGTCCTTGTGCCTCACTGGTCGGTCCCTCACAAGGACTAATACCAGAGTGACATGAGCTTCGTCAAGTTGTGCTCTGACTATACACTAAGAGGATGTATAGTAATCACACTATACATTGAGAGGTTGTATAGTAATCACATTGGGGCCAAATTGACCTTTCTTTTGGCATGAGGTGTGGACTTGACTTCACTGTTTGGATTGTTAAGTTACGTCTCTTTATTGTCAATTTTGAATATAAATTACGTTCGTAACAATCCCACACATGATGCTCGTGGTTAGGAGAACCAGACACGCTGCCTGCTTATGGCATTCACCCAATCCAAGGGCGTAACAATGGTGCTGACATTGGTGGGGACATAATTTGGCCCTCCACTACCACCTAGGGTTGAGGGACACCTCCTATGCACGTAGGCTAACTTAATCAACAAGAGGGACTGTAATTTTAACCCGACCCCATTTTAAATCAAATGAAGCATACATGAAAACACAGTATATAGAATCTTGGATGTTAAACTGCAATATTGCATCAATGAATACGGTTAGTTTGTTATCATCATTTTTATAGAATTCTAAAATGGTAACTTACCCAATTATCTTAAAACATCGAGTGATCAGATGGTACTTAGTGAAATAACCTCTTATGTCCGTCAGTTTCCTTTTCCTGCCCGAGTCAGACATGAGAACTCCATAGACAGTAGAAGAAACTCTGATTCGTCAGCTGTTATCCCGCCATCACCGCTTAGCTACAAATCTAGCAGCGACAACGCCGACCGGCATACAGGTGTGCCAATCTGATAGCAAGGCTGTCCGCACTTTGTTTCCTGAATGCCGTGCAATTTCCCACTCGAAATTGGTGACATTTTAAATGTATCACCAGGAGCCTGCCACAAGGAGCAATTTGGGGTTCAGTGTCTTGCTCAAGGACACTTCGATGGGGTCAAGTGGAGTAGGGATTTTAACCTGCAACCTTCCGGTTACTGAACGGTTCTACTACTGCACAGTCCATTGCCCATTGTTGTTGCTAAATTAACTGAAAAGACTTCAGAAAAGATATCAATGACTGAATGAATGGAAATATATCACTAACTTGTCTATCCAAAGGGGCCTGGTCAGTGTGGATCTGAGGAGACATTAAGCTTGGTGCTCTATACTATGGGAATAGTCAGTGGAGATGGTCATGGACGTATCCAGTGAACCATTTGGACAGATTAAAGAGATCAGAATGCTGCACATTGTATGGTAATGAGGGCATATGTCACATTACACCACAATAGAAAAGTATAAAGGAGTTGACATGACATGTTTTTGAGTGACTCTCCAAATCTGGAACACCAGACAACCTGCTGATTAAGTGCACATTATAAAGATCATCTTATTAGAGCCTGAATGCATTCCCTTTGGCCAACTATTTCCCTGGGATTAATGCCAGTGGGGCACTCTCTCTCTTTCCCCCCTCCTGTGCCATTCCACAGGGCTAAATGATTGCCATGAGCTTCTCTGATGTCTTCACAAGCCCATTCTCCACCTCCACCTGCGCCCACACCCGCTCAGCTGATTAAGGCAGCTTTGGCTAAAACGGAGAGGATGGAACAATAAATGATGGTCTTCAGTCTGGTGCTTTATGAGATTTGCAGGATTTAAGAGCAGTTTCATTTTTGTCCCAATTCGTAGGCATCTCCCCTTGAATGGCTTTCTTTCTGCCCCCTGAATACACTGTGAAAAACCCTCAACAAACACTAGGGGCACAGGGCACAGGCAAAAAGCAAGCCGATCAAGGGGAGATACCTACGATTTGAGAGAAAAATGAAATTGCACTAAAATCCTGCAGAATCTCATAGGGCACCTTTAACTCCTTATTAATCAGACTAATCAGAAAATATTTACGCTGTACAAAAAGGCAGAAAGGTAAGGTTACAATCCACATTTCAAAGATAATGTACTACATGAACACAAACAATGCCGTATTACAAATCCAGCAGGAGAGCCAGCAAAATGACTCTTTTTGCATTTGTGCATCATTTTGCCCATGAGGAATATGGACAAATGAAAAATTCAACCCCATCGTCTTATTCATTTCGTTTATTATCTCCAGATATGAGGCAGTTTAAAGGATCAGTCCCCTTGCTCTGGGCCTGCTTGCTGGGAGCCTGACGGCCTATCAACCCTATATGCATAAACGCTTGTGAATTGTCTGTCTGGATATTCCAATATAGTTGCCTACTACACAGGATTTTATTTCAAGCGGAAATAGGAAAAATATGAATGCAAAATCCTTCAGGGGAAAAGGATGGGGAATATTACAAATTCAGTGGTTGGCCCAAAAAAGAGAAATCTACTGATACTCTATAAGATTTACTATATTTACCTTTTCAAATGAGACGACAGTAATGTAATGTTTAGTGCAGAGATCAAGTATTCCCCAATGGCTCCAAGTGTTTAAGGGAAATGACAGACAGTTTGAGGGCTGATTATTGCAGCATTGATAGCATTACTGTTAATTAATGAACTCCTGCAAATGACCACCAAAGCCCTTCTCTGTGTGGCTCTGTGCCAGTAGCGTCCTCAGGGGACTAGAGAGAGACAGTTGATCAATGAACACTCCTCCAGCTCATGTTGGAATGCAAATACAGCAACACAAGAAGAAAAAAAAAACACATGCTTTCAAAACATGCTTGGCATGATTACATGTCCGTGTTTAAAAGTAAAAATTCTGCTCACACTTACAAAGTGTTTATTAAAAAAATGTACACACGGGTATAATACATTATGTTATATTATTTTATATTGTATTATTATACTATATTATTATTACAATTTAAATATCTCCATAAAAAGAAAGTGTGTGACAAATATATGATGACATTTACAATACATTCAATCAAACTGGTTAGAATACTGCCATCACCCTATTTTTCTTTACCCTTAATTTTGTCATTGGGTTATATGACACCATGAAATGGATGTCATCACTTATAAAGTTGCTTCCATACACATACAAAGCTGTGTCCTTGAGGCCTAAATAATAAACGGTTCATCACTAGACACCAAATGGCAAGACAAATTTATGACTATACTGATCTAGCTCATCATTACGGCAAAGTACTCAGTAAAATTTCATCGTAACTTTTTCAGGAAAATAAATAAATTTGGCCTTGTGACCTTGGTGTAAAAAAAGGCTTGGACAGGTGGTGATTGACCCTCTCAATTTTCATCATTCTTCTGTCCTCTTTATCCCTCTCATTTTTTCTCTCTTTCTCTCTCTGTGTTTCACACTGCTTGACATTCCATGTTTCCAAATAGACACACGCATACAAGCACGTACACAATTGCACACAGAGATAGCGCTGTAACACAGTTATTACAACTTGAGCCGATCTCTACACCACCCCTGGAGAGCTGCCGCCTGGGCTCTGGGACCTTCCCAAGATGCACACGCTCTCCCTCTCCCTGAAATAAAGGAGGTGAAATGACAGCCCCCAGAATATGCAGCAAGTCTCACTTTAAATCAAGATAAAAAGCAGAAATGGAAAATAATAGGCCGTACAACCCCCCTGACGGCTCTGTCCCCTAATGGAAACACATGGCTGAAGGCTGAGGTGTTGTCAGCAACCTCCGTCCTGACATTCCTTTTTGATAATCTGGCCTGCCATAAAATTAGAATAGCAAATACCTCTTGACAAAGATGCATGTCCCCTCTCTATTGTGCATCACAAAAACACTGCACTGGTGACTCTGAATGCTGCAAACTTCAATTTAAATTTACAGGGCTACGGAAGGAGAAGTGATATGCACTCAAAAATTTTAATAACCTATTAAGTTACGACTTCAATTTCATTTTATGAATATTTTCCTTGGGGAGCGCAGCTATCACCAAAGAAAGATAGAAATTTAAAAAAGATAGATTGTACCATTAATCTATGGCATTTCTCTTCCATTATCCTTGAAAATGAGAAGTTATTTTTGCTCAGATCCTCACATAATTAGGTCCTTACACCTGATTCACAAGCCAGAAAATGACCATGTTCAGAGAATTAAAAATTTGTCATCAAGTGGAATTTAACATAATATAATTTATCTTTATTCCCCAACTGACAAGCTGCAGCCACGGAAGTTGTGCAGGCTTGGGTGGCTGAATCCTCTGTGTCCCACACCACGAACAAGAAAGGAACCGTCAATGTTGACTCTTAACTCAGATATAGCACATGTGCAGCACATTGCGCTGCAATCAGATGAGAGACACACTTTAGGTGTAGGAGTGCTTGATACTTTTACTAACAAACACTTAATCACAAAGGAGCTCACATTTTTATAACCATGAAATAACAGTATTATATGACAATATTCTGCAATCTTTCTGTGACTGTTTTGATGAACTGTTGTGTTGACCATAACACTGGCATAATCAAGGTAGTGTCAAATCATGCTGTTTGTTTTTGAGTTCCTGTGGTAAATAAATCAAAAGTAATGAGATGGGAATTTTTAAGAAGTAATTGGTACAATTGCACACTGCATTAAATCTAGGCTGATTGGGACAAAACTCATTAAATGCTTTTCTGATGAAAATACAGCTGGGAAGTTTTAAGATCAAGTTATTTAGTGTCTCCTGGGTATTAAACACAAAATTAGTGGGAACAAGAGTGTAGCACTCACAGC
Source organism: Limnothrissa miodon (assembly GCA_017657215.1). Classification (NCBI taxonomy): domain Eukaryota; kingdom Metazoa; phylum Chordata; class Actinopteri; order Clupeiformes; family Clupeidae; genus Limnothrissa; species Limnothrissa miodon. Next base: position 1,374,052 of record JAGFZM010000009.1, on the reverse strand, counting down.
AGGCTATCCCATAATATGTAATGGGTCATCAAAAGGAATTATGGGTACAGATAATCCATTTGCATAGACTTCTAGAAAACCCCATGAAATCTCACATGACTCATTACCACAAAATACTTTATTTAGGCCTTACATTAATGTATGTGAACAAAGGTTGGTTATAAATTAATTTGACATACTGTTACATTTACATGTTGAATATAAAATACACAAGGCAGCTCAAACCCTTGTAGCAGTACAATATATCATCACCAGAGCCAGAAATAGATTAGTCCATTGTATATCTGCAGTTGAAATGGAGTCACATTAACTTTCAAATGATGATTTATGTTTGTCAGGTTCTTCCATAACTATGCAAATACCTCTGACAATAGTGAAATTGAAAACAAAAGAGTCCCAGTATGAGAGAAACACATAGCAGTGACCAAAACATTACCCTCGGGAGTTTCATTTGACCAGCCTTCATAGCAAAGTGCCAAGAAAAAACAACAGGCTTTCATTGGTCTTCAGTGGAGACCTTCAGTCATCACTCTAAGAACCCCTCCCATTGTTCTCTGTGCTTTATTGCCACTGTAACACGTGTGGTGCCATGAAATCTCCCACCAGATTAAGCATATATGGGTGTTCCACCATAAAGCCTTCAGATCCAAAGTGTTTTACACAGGCCCCTCGTCACCCATGCCTGCTTCCCTGAAAATTGCAAGAACAGGGTCTAAGAGACTAACGCATACTAGTAGATTTAAAGCTAATAAACTCATTTCATAATAATATGTGGGACCAGCCTGGTAATAAATCATCATAGGAGGGTCCTCGTTTTCCTGATGCAGGATTGAGCCACTGACCCCAATCAGCGAATGTGGGAAATATTTAGAATTACAGCGGTTAGAGTTGATTCATTCTGGATCGGTGCTGCGGAAAGAGCAGCGCTTACTCAGGAGAGGCGTCCATGCTGGCCCAGATTAATTCAGTGTGGGTGAATTCAACACTCCTCACCAGTCCTTTGTCATGATTCAGGCCAAATTTCATTCATGTTCCTATTTTAGATTTCTTTTACGTGCAGACAAAACACCATTGCTCTCATTATAGAACCAATTCAGTGAGGCTAATTCTGTGAGTCCAGCTGGGGCTCCCATAAAATGCAGTCATTTTTCTTCATATGACCCAGCAAACCCTTCTGTTCAGCACTTTTCACATCAATATATATTTGTTTGGTTATGGGTCCAGATTTTACAATTACATAAGAATATTAACAAAACTCTTGTCAAAGACCACTTCGATAAAGTTGATTCTTGAAAAAACCTTTATTTGAAAGAGTTCAGTGAAATGTCAAAACATTCTTCCACAAGCCAAGGAACATGCTTTAGCTTATTTTTTTCCTGAAGAGACAGTGCAGCCAAGGATCTCTATGAAGAGCAGCACTGAAGTCAGTCTGCCAGGTGCCTTCAGCATCTAAACATCAGTGTTTCCTGTTGCAGTCCCCCAGGTGTGGAGAAAAAAAGACCTTTTGAGGGCATGAATCAAACTATCATCTTGTTGGTGGTCCTTATATTTTGCCACAGATAAATGATTTTGATTTTTGTTGCAGCTGCTAACCTCCTTGGGCAATCTGAGGCTGGGCTGAGCCTCATGACTTCAGCTTGTCGCTCAACACTCTCCGTACAAGGACAATTCAGCAACTATTTCTTTATAAACAGCTTTGATTGAAAGCTTATATACATATTAGGGCTTTCGGGAACGGTGTAGAATACCATGTCTTAATAAGGCATTATTAATGCCTTATTAATGTGTTAGTTAACATTTGTTATCCTTTAATTATATTAGTTAATTGTTAATATTAACATTTGTTATCCTTTAATTATATTAGTTAATTGTTAATATGAAGCTTGTAAGTGTTAAAAAGCCAAATCTAAGTAACTTACAATTGTATTAGTTAACTGTTAACATGGCACTTTATTGTTATTGTTATTGTTAATAAGCAGCTGGTAGGTTACTTAAAATTGTTAATGTGGTGCTAATAAGCTGCTTGTATGTTACTTACAATGGCTTACATGGTGCTTGTTATTGTTAATAAGCTGCTTGTATGTTACTTAAATACATAATGTGTATATACACATGTTAACAATTGTAAGTAACATACAAGCAGATTATTTACAATAACAAGTGTAATGTTAACAGTTAACAGTAAGTGCCTTACAAGCGGAATTTGCATCCCCCTAATCTAAATCGAGGACTGTGTACGGTAGCTGATACTCAGCCTATTGAAATCAGACATACTACATGGCACCTTTAAAATACTGCAGAGCTAGGGAATTGAACCCCAGATTGTAACCAACAGAGTTAAAAATTGTGAGTAACATACAAGCAGCTTATTAACAATAACAAGCGCCATGTTAACAGTCATTGTTAGTGACTTAAATGCGGCTTGTTAACACTTACAAGCTTCCTATTAATGATTTACTAATATAATTAAATGATAACAACTGTTAACTAATGCGTTAATAAGGCATTAAAAATGCCTTATTAAGGCATGGTATTCTAAAGCGTTACCAGGCTTTCTGCTGTGATAGTAAGAATCTGGACCCCCTTAGTAAACCCTAGTGCTTCACTGAAAATTATTTTAGCATTTGCAATGAAGATCCATCATATACCATTCAATTTGTTTCAATACTAAAACCAGAAAATCAAGAAATCTGGTAAAGCGTGTAAAAAGAGGACAAACTTGGTGACCAATGAAGCTTAGAGCAGTCCACTGCTTACACGCTACTCACATCCATTCAGTTCCTGAGGGCAAAAAGCAATTTCTCTTTTTTTCCATCCACTCTCCCTGCCTGAACCTGCAACAGCCATCAAACCCATTAATCCATCCGCCCAAGATGACTATGACTGATTTGGCCACCAAACAATCAATCTGTATCTCTCTTAGACCCTATCTCTCTCCCTCTCTCCTTTTCCCTGTACCTCAGTTTGCCTACACACACACACATTCTCTCTTAATCTCCCTCCCATTCCCTCTTTCTCTTTCTTACAAACACACAACTAACACAAACAACCTCACTGAGGTGAGAATGTCATGAAAACCATTTCAAAACTCTGAACCACTAGATTAGACCCCAGAGGATGCTTACTCTTTCTCTTTTGTCTAAAACAGTAAATATAGGCTGGGCAAACTTATTGACAATTAGTGCTTAGCATTTGTATTAGTCCCTTTTTTGGAGACCAAAATCTGTTGTTGAAACCAACATGGCACACATGACTCCCATTCAGAGCCATCAAAGGCTCAAATGTACCATGTGGGTGTGTAGATGTAGCCCCTCAGCTGTAGCTGTGCTGAAGGATCTTTCCAGGGGAGTGTGATGCAGGAACCCCCCCCCAGTCCTGCTGAGTGGAGCAGAAGGTAGGGTCGGATGTGCCTGGGAAAGGCTGAGCGCAAACATTTGTCAGGAGCCCCTGACAAAAGGGGGAGGTGGGGTGTGTGCTCGGTGCTATTCAGAGACAATTTGTAAGCAGGGCTGCTGAAGCCAGGCCAAAGACTGGGGAACAGCTGGAGCCCCACTATGATTGATAAATGTTGCCCCAAGAACTTCATCTAGATGTGAATGAAGACAAAAGCCCGACAATGTTCAGGGAGTGTGTAATGTTGCCGTCATTAAGTGGCAACTCTGGACATGCCCAGAACAGCCGATGGGGGAGCGAGGGATGCCATGAGGGAGGTCAGGACCCATACTAATTACCATTTTATGACAAACACTCTTTTGTAAGTGTGTTTATTATTGATTTACCTCTCAGGGATGATCACCTCATTGTCTCTTTGTCTGGCCTGGATGTGTGTTCATACTGAGGCACACGCAGGATTGATTTCATGGAAACATGTTTCATCTGGGGGTCTGCTTCATTGCCCTCCTGATAAAAAACAAGCAAACACATGACATATTAATAATATTCATTGCATATTGATAAATATATTACACACAGAAACACCACCTCTATTAAATATTAATAGAGACATAAAACATTTTAGTAAATTCACTGAACTTTGGATGAAATTACTTTCTGGGCTTATATTAAAATAATTTTAGATTGGACATTCAAAATTAATAGTCAAAATAAGTAAGTGGTTAAAATAATGAACTGACTCCATATGACTAGGTCCATCAGACTGATCCAGATTAAATGGATGTTTATACTATAATATCAAAGTGGTACACTGATGATTGTGATAATGAAGTGGACAGGGCTAGCTGTGAGTCAGAGACCTTTAGGCAGAGAGGATCATGGGACAAAGAGAAAAGTGGCAGGAGCATGTTGTTCTAGGAAGGGAAGGACTTCCATTGTTGAACATGAACTACAATAGAAAGAGAATGTGAACATTAGCCTCTCGTGCTCCTATTTTACACCAGAGCCAGCATGTAAAATCCGGTAACACTTTAGTTCAGGACACAATTATTCACCATTAATCTGCTTCTTACTAGCATGTATATTAATAGCATGCTAGCCATTTGTTAGCCATTATAAATCACTAATTAATACCTTATTCTGCAAGATATTATTCAACCCTTAATAGACCATTAACTAAGAATTCCCCCTTTATAAGTCCTAATTACTCCTTATTCCTAGTTATTACGTAAATTGTTGCACATGAATTAGGATCTAAATATGCATGGCTTAGTATGGGGTTTGTAAGGTGGTAGTAACACAAGAAGAGTTGTTCACTCCTAATAATGCTTACCAAAGATAATCTATCCATATGGAACTAAACTGTGCTAATAAGTGATTATTAAGTCTTTGTAATGCAGAAGATTGTATTTAACCTTTATGTGGTCCCTATGGATTAATTCACATTGGATGTATTATTTATAGTGTGACACATTACAGAAAAAAAAATGTTTTGATTTTGAGACTTGCTTATTCATGAGCCACAATGTTAGAAAGGAAGGGAAAATTGGGGCGCTTTGGCTCAGTTGGCGCCATACCACTAATCTGGGGACCCGAGATCATTTCCCGATCCTACCCCATCTCTCTCTTCCACTTGTTTCCTGTCACTCTTCACTGTCCAATACGATTAAAGGCAAAAGCCCAAAAAATATATTCAAAAAACTAAATCAATGTTTTTGTGCTAACTTGGCTGTCTGTTTGTTGTATACTGTGTGCATTGAAACAACAATTTATCCTAAGTTTCTCTAGTTTCCTTATTTCCTTTAGTTTTGTCGTTGTTGGTGCTGACTGGGGGATCTTTTACGCTTGTGTTTGTAAAGAAAATAATCCAAGAGAGTTTGAGGGAATTTCCAAATAATTAAGTTTTGTTTATTACAAAGGAAAAAATATATACATGCAGCTCCTTTAACCAACAGACAAAAGACAAAAATGAAACAAATAAGCCAAGCAAAGCAAAGCCAAGGTCAAAAGCTGTGTGCTCCTAGTCAGCCACACCTGCACCTGGACACCTTCCTCTTTCATCAAGTGTATTTATCATACACTTAATAAGTGGCAACTTTAGAATAGGGACCACATGAGGGTTAATACATGACAAATTAATTGTAAATTGAACGTGAAGAAGACCCAACTTTAGAACATAATCTGCATTACAAAGATTTTATAATGATTTAGTTGCCCGCCCGACAGGCAGACAGACGTTTTCAGCTGAGTCCCCCCACCCCACAGTCTGAAAATGTCACTAGAGTCAAGAACTCCGGACCTCTTGATAGAGATGCCCATAAAGTCTAGAAGGTCAACCCACACTTGTTTGACTTGGATCATTTCATGATAGTTACTATTGTAATACAGGAGTGCTTCTGTTTACTGGATGTATAGGATCACATTTGTAGGTTACAAATTTGTGAATTTGGAAAAAAATCCTTATTCTGAAATTATTTTTATTTTCTGTCCTTTATTAACCTTCTTTTTAACTTTTTACTCTGTCCTTTAATCTTATTTTTTTGTTTTCTTACTTTATTTTATCCACTATGTTTTTATCTTTATCTTTGTAAAGCACATTGAACTGCCTACTTTGTGTATGAAAAGCGCTACATAAATAAATTTGCCTTGCCAATAGACCCCTACTAGTACAGTGATTTTGTGTCTAGTTCTTTGGTAAGCAATTGTGTGTGAATAACTGTTCTTATGTAATTACCACCTTACAAACCCCTACTAAGCCATGCATATTTAGATCATAATTCATGTGCAACAACTTGCATAATAACTATGAATAAAGGGTTATTAGGAGCTTATAAAGGGGGAATTCTTAGTTAATGGTCTATTAAGGGTAGAATAAGGTCTTGTAGAATAATGTATTAATTAGTGGTTTATAATGGCTAACAAATGGCTAGCATGCTACTACTATACATGCTGGTAAGCAGCAAATTAATGGCGAATAATTGTGTCCTCAACTAAAGTGTTACCTAAAATCCTATAAAAATTAAAAAATCCAAAAAGGCCATGTCGGAGTGTATCTACTAACTGTGGTAATATATGCATATGGGTAATCTTCTGACTGTGAGAATCTCAAGTGATATTTTGCCATAATAATCAACTTATTTATTTATTTAAAATCCTTTAAAAGAATTGCATTCGTTCCCTCACTATGAAGATTTTTTTTTTTACTTTTGTGAAATTCCTTTTTTAGTGTAACTATTTGTTTGAATCTTATCCTTTTGCCTAATGTGGTCTTGAATTATAGCTTTCCATGTATTCAAGGATCATTTTTGGTTTTCCCATTTCCCAATTCTTCATGTTTCTGAGTAAAATCATTTAAGCTTTGTAAACAAAATTGTCCTCCTGACTCGGTGAACAGAGTGAACTAGATACATCCATCCTTGACCTGTTTAATGTCTGGATGCTGGTTAGGACCCACACAGTAAATTGAAAACTTTCAATCCCTAAGTGAAATGTATAGTTGTGTCTGAAGTCTATAAAAATTGGGTATTGTTCTATTTTAATTCCAGAATCAATTTAATCCTTGTGGCGACAAGCTTGGTGTCTTGGGTCATTCATCCCACAGCACCTTTCAGAATCCGAGCTGCCACAGTTCACGATGAATGAGTGAATATTGATGAACATGAGGGATCTACTGGGGTCATTTTTCCCTTCATGGCAGTGAAAAGTCGGGGAGAATATCAGTCCGTTCCCATGGGAGGAGAGCACCTCTCTCAATATTCAGAATATTCTAGATGAAGTTCAGAGAGAGATATCAATCTCACTTTAGGCCATGGGCCTTCATTTGTTTGTGAGAGATGGGAGGTGCTCCTAGAATGACTGTGCCAATTCTTCAAAAGCCTCTTACAGTAGAGACACAGACCACAGTGTCTGAGGGTGTTGCCTCACTTACCGCTAAGACAACCAGACACCCACGGACTGCTACCACTTGAGAATAAGGACACACTCTCTCTCGCTTGCTCTTTATCCCTCACAAACAACATTCTGATCTAAAATACTGCATGACATAATACTCTCTAAAGTGTATATTTCACCATTACTCATTATTATTCCATTTTTGTTTATGTATTATTTAAATAGTTATAGTAAAGGGCACACCATTGAGGTCCCCTCAATAATTTTTTTTCTACTCCCCTTACTACAGATAAAAATTGGCACTTGGCTTATTAAAGTCGAGTCAAGTCAATTAAAGTCAGTTTTATTGTCCATTTCTTTACATGTACTAGACATACAAAGAAATCGAAATTACGTTTCTCACTGCCCCTTGCATACATTAGACAGAAAATACTGGACAGAACAACATAAACTGCATTGTTTATTAAAAATGTGATAATAACGAAGTTTGGGACATACTGGATTAATGGATTCAAGTACTTACTTCCATTTTCATAATAATAACAACTCAAAGTAGACCAAAAATATATCTTGCCTGTGTATTAAATAACTTGCCTGACCAGAGAAAATATTCAAGCTTAGATTGGGGAAGGCATTTAACATGAGCAAAACAACTCTCTCCTAGCACAGTATCCCTATAGTTCAATGTCACTAAATGCTGTCAGTAGTATTTGGAACAAAATAGACAAAATTTGCAACCTGGCAGTTAACTGTACGTTCACACCAAGAGCTACTAAAGCTGTAAAATCAGCTAAAAAGGCTTCCAAAACTGGCTGCTAAAATATCTGTTTTAATTTGTGTCACATCTACGTCTTACTAAGTGATTTTTTTTTTTTTTTTTTAACATTTTTTAGTTGCTCTAGTCACTCAAGTGTTGTTGCTAACCACATTTTTCAATCAAATCCCTTTTGTAGCTCTGGTCAATAGAAAGTGAATTACTTCTGGCGAGTTACAGCTTTAATAGGTGTGAACACAACAGGGTAATGGGCAGCGAAACTCAAACAAATAGCAACTGTCCTAAAGCATCAATAACTGTTTCATGAGCCATGGCTCAACGTTCATGCCAAACCTTTAATAAGGTTCTGCCAGTTGTCTAAATATTTCAAGTTGATACATACCTGTCTCTGCGTTTGAAGCTACTTTTTTAGCATTTAGCGTAGCCTAGTTCTTTAAATAGAGATCAAACGGGCATGAAGTTACAAACAACCAAACACATGTACAAGACGCGGTTACTCTAGTAGTTATCTGACCTTCTATGGTGACACAAAATAAAGCGTAGAGGTTTTCTAAGTGGATAATAAGGAGAACTAGACTGCATTTTCTTGGCAGAAACCACAATGCGGGCGTGGGCGGGACTGCAAAGATCTCTACCCCCCACCACCCCTTCTCACCCCCCCCCCCCCCCCCATATCACTCCCCCAACCTCCCCTCTCCACCACCCCCAAACAACCCCCTAACACCACCCCAACAGCTACCCAAAAAAACGGATACTCAAATAGTTATTTAAGATGGTTGTGGTGACACAAAATAAAACGTAGCAATTTTCTAAGCAGATACCAATTAGAACTATTTATGTAAGAACACTTGGGAGCTCTTTGCCGTCGGCGCAGTAACATCCTTGGGAGAGAAGATTTATCAGGAGTGAGGATATTACTGCGCCAACGGTGAAGGTCTCCCAAGTATTCTTTCGCCATACATTGTTCTCCTTGTTATCTGCTTAGAAAATCGCTACATTTTGTGTGGATTTGCTTGGACTTGCCACCGTGTCACAGCGACACCCATTTTTTTCTCTGCATGCGTGTGTGAACCTAGTTGCGGTAAATTTGCATATGTACTAATAATGCTAACATGTTAACTATCGTAACAATGCTAACTATACAAACAGTAGTACTCAGTGGACTCAGCAAATGCTAATTAGCATATATGTTAACTATGTTAACATGCTAACTATACTAACAATGCTAACTATACAAACAGTAGTACTCAGTGGACTTAATTAGTATATATGCTAACTGTTAACATGCTAATTATGGTAACAATGCTAATGACGCTAACAGTAGTACTCAGTGGACCAAGCTGATGATAATTAACATATATGCTAATAATGTTAACAATGCTAAGTCACCAACTAGCAGTTATCAGCAGAGGTGGAAGTAATGAATTACAAATACTCAAATTACTTTAATTAAGTAGATTTTTTGGGTACTTGTACTTTTATGAGTAAATATTTAAGTGTGTAATTTTACTCATACTTGAGTACAATTTACACCATGTAATCTACTTCCCTACTTATAAAATAAAAAAGTCACTACTGAGTAGCCTATGCCCACAATTTGATTTAATATCCAAACTTTGCAGCCAATAAGGACAACGTAAACTAAAAAGAATAACGTTGATCTTCACTGTACAGCACACTGTACAGCACAGCACAGGTATCTGATGGTTGGCTACTACACAGTGGATGGTTGGCTACTACTACTAATAATTTATTGTTTACTACTACTTATTTAACATTTGAAGACAAAGAAGCAACAAAGAAAAACACTGTCAACCGTGAAAACTATGTAAAATTATGCAAATACACAAGCCAAGTTAAAGGTTCTCTATGAAATTTTATTTTTTATCTCAAATCAGCTAGCTTTCTAGTCCCTGAATACACTATTTCTGGTCGCGTTTGAATTGAACCAAGAATGGGACATATGTTGTTTGTCAATTGTAAATATATTTTTTAATACAAAGAAAACCACGATTCATAGCGAATAAGTTTGATGGTGGAAGGTTTTGTGAGAGGCCGCGAGAGAGCCGTGAATTAAATACATCACTACTGCATGGCCTACTCTGGGTAGTTTAGCAGCTAGCTCATCGTTAGCCGCTAGCTGAGTAGCAGCTATATTCCATCTGCTTACCTGCTCTGTTCAAGCCAGCGATTCATTGTGTGAATCTAGTTCAGTGGGATAGACACACTGATCTCTAAAGTGATGATGTGATGTCAACAACGCAACGTAGTCTTTCTCATTTTTGTTTTCGCTATAGCTTTTATCTGAACTATAGCACAACGAACGGTAAAACGTTTTACATGAAAAAAAAAACATTATTTTTATCATATTTCATATCAGGGACATACAACGACTGGACCAGAAAATAGCTACTTTGTTCTGATTGAAATCCATTCATCATTTTTCGAGCTCATGGGTCCCATAGAGTCTAGCGGAAGTGGCGTCACTGGGGCACTCTATACTCAAACGAACAAACAAACCTAAACACAACAAACCACGGCCAACCAATTGACAATAAAGTTGGTAGAGGATGCACATTAAAGAGGGGCTAAGCAACGTTCTTTTTTTCTCTCTCACAAGCTCCCTCTAAAGACCGCTGTATTGCATTGTATTGCACTGCATTCTATTGGAGGCGTCCGCGCTGCTGAACATTGCAAGTGCTGTATCTACCGCTATAGGCCACGGTGGCGCATTCTACACCGTTTGTTCGCCGTGTAATGACTCATTTTAGCATCCTAAACAGTATGAAACGGATTAATTCAATGAAAAATGTTGCATAGTGGGCCTTTACCTCCCACCCAATCTTGTTGCTTAAAACTTGGTTTGTCGTTGTTTGTTATGTTTAAGTGCACATCCCCCTGTCGCTAGCGTTTCTTTGAATACACCACTCTTTTGAGTTTGAGTTATGACAGCCCCTGTATTGTCGTTCGAGACCGGGTTTTTTCATAGTGTATTCAGGGGGCAGAAAGCTAGCCGATCAAGGGGAGATACCTATGATTTGAGATAAAATTAAATGACACTAAAATCCTGCAACATCTCATAGAGCACATTTAACAGACCTGACGTTGAGAGCTAATTGTTGACATTTATTTACAGAACATAAAAATACCTTTCTATATCTTGTTCATCTGAGAAATGTGCTTTGAACATAGAAATTTTATACTGGTGAATTATATTACATATCTGTCCCTAAGATACTTCCATTTTTTTTCCCATTCATCCTGTACATACACAAACACATTAAATTATTAAAATGAAACACCATTTTTGGTGCTACACAAAGCTAATGAACTTTTGTCTCTATAGTAACAGCAGAGACCGTTGATAGAAAAACGATACAGTTACATGTTAAGAGGTAAACTGCTATGTTGTTAGAATTATGCTAACTAAGTAACGGGGTAGCAATTAGCTAACTAAAGCGGTCACTGACAGATATAAAATACATAACACATATATACCCGTTAATCCAACTGACGTGGATACATCCCTCCATGCCTTCGCTTTTAACATCTGGTCATGGTATCCTTTCATCGTTAAGTCATATATGACGGGATTGTCAGTCACAGCCAATATAAGTTTCTCTAGTGTATCCAAATACACCGCCATTGTTGTTGATTACTGTGGTTGTCCCGCCCCTCCTCGATTTTTATTGGTTGTTGCGAGATTAGTGACATTGGTGAGACAAGCGGTGTTCTAAAAGTTAAAGAGGCAGTCAGTAAGTCTGTTTTTTAACCCTGCATTAAACGCCACAAACCTGTAGGGGGAGCTCCGTACAGTTAGCTGTATTGCTGTAGTGTACACTCCCTCAGAAGTTGCAAGTTCCGTATTCACTATACAGGGCTGTACAGCGGTGCGCTCAATCGCCGTTTGCAACAAAACAGACCAGTCTAACAGAAAAAACTATTTCTAAGCATTTTATGACCTAAAAAATGGTCGCATAAACTTACTGAGTGCCTCTTTAAACCGATTTCAACTTGCAGCGCTCTGTGTGTGTGTGTGTTTGTGTGTCTGTCTCTGTGTGTGTTAGTAATGTGTCGTTCTTGACCGATTAGTTCTAAAAGACCTAATCTTTAATTTTTTTTAAATTAAAATTAACTTTCAAATTAACTTTGGAAGACCTAATCGTCTTGTGGGATCGATTAGTTCCTCTTCTTTCTGTTTGGCGGTCAGCAACCAACTGAAAGGTGCATTAGCGCCACCGACTGGGTAGGATCGATTATAGGAGCTCATGCGCATTTGCGCAACGTCCTATAGCTTCTGTGTTGGAGTTATTTCCCTGTTTGTGTTTAGTTTTTTTGAGTCGTTCGTTCATCACGTGACAGCCCCATTACTTTAACCAATGCAGTCTGAGCCGGAAAGTGCGGAAACAGATACGATTAGTTTATCTCTTGAGTGCTACTCTTTCCATTCGTTCGTTCATTTGACACTGCCTCAGTTAGGCTCGGCTATGTGGCTATGTAATATGAGGCTATGTGATCATACTGTGGTGAAATGAATGGACAATGATTGAAGGGAATGTGTGGACACTGTTGCTACGTCTGACCAACAAATGAACTTCTGGACTCTCCACACACGATGGCTTGTGGTGTAACAGCTCTTTCTGACAAACTTGTATCAAAATTTCATGAGGCAGCAAAAAACGTGTCAAACAGATTAGATTGATTAGATCAATTAGAACACTCAGTGACAGTCAAACCTTTTCAGTTGGAAGAAGCTGTTAAAGTAGGGCTGAGCAATGTTCTGTTTTTTTCTCTCATGAGCTTCCTCTAAAGACCGCTGTATTGCATTATTGCACTGCATTCTATTGCTGCTGTTGAACATTGCAAATGCTGTATCTACCGTTGTAGGCCACAGTGGCGCATTCTACACCGTTCGTTCTCCGTGTAATGACTCATGTTAGCATCCTAAACAGTATGAAACGGATTAATTAACTGAAAAATGTTGCTTAGTGGGCCTTTAACCCTTTGCAGACTGAGCGGAACATTAAATTTTTTCATACCTGTTGCCCTCTTAGTGGACAAATGCTTACTGTGTCGTTACACTTCATGGCAAAGAAATAATATACACACCATATTAATCAGGAGAAATTATAATTCATAATCTTGAGTGAAACATACATTTTTCTTAAAAATATCATTCAATTTCAACCGCAAAAATACAAAAAAATAAATAAATTTGTCTTGATAAATCTAATTTTTTCTTTATTTTCTGTTGTAGACAGAGAAAAACTTAGAGTGTATGGGTTACTAACAATTTTGTCTTCTACTCAATGAAAAAAACAGAATTCATTTCCCACCTTTTGTTCAAAAGTTATGATCAGTTGTTTCAGAGCTGCAACCTGCAGTACCGAATAGAATTTTCAATTAGAAGCTTGTGTTCCCTGGTTTGACATATGATCCCATTATGCATATATTAATGGCCTTTTAACTTAAAATAATTATTAATACAACAATTTAAGCATGACCCACACATTAATAGTTTTAAGAGGCAATAACAATTGTAAGAGAAGAACAGTTGAGAAATAAATTTAAGCTACCACCACTATGTAGCCGTTTTGCTCGAATGCATATATATATTTTAAAGGATAAAATAGGCACAGATATGGGTTAAAAGTAAAAGATAATTTTCATTTTATTTATAAATGTCTCAAACAATTTCATGAAATAACCAGGAACCACTTTAGGACATAAGACAAATGTACACCATAATTGAATACATTACACAACACTATATTATAGCAAAATAGATTATATGAAATGTATATGTTTGTATGAACCAGAGAACAATCGATCACAAAGAGCCATAATGGCACAACTACAGATTTTTAAGGAATGTGTTAGCTACAGGTAGGAATTTTTTTTACAATACATCTCAGATTACAAAACTATACACAAATGGCTGGCAGCAGTCACAGAAAGTGCCACACGCTGTACCCCGGACCACACAGGATGCAGGATAGCGCCTAAACAGAGACAGAGCAGGTTGGGGGTGATTGGCAGTAACCATAAAAGACCTAATCTCTAAACTGGTCACCCTTGGCCGAATGATTCTCCAAGAAACAATTCCTCTCACTGACAAAACAGAACCTTTTACCATTACACTCTGGGGCCCTGCAACCTATTTTTGTTTTCCTCTCTAGTTAAAATTTTTTGTAACATAGCCAGCAGCTTTTACATGACTCCTCATTCACTGCAGCATGAGTCACATGATATGACGAAGCCAATGGTGCATGAACTGTTGTTGCTGCTGAAGACTGTGATTGTAGAACTGCATCTACAGGAATCCCTGCCAACTGACGAGCTAGATTTTCTATAAAACTGACCTGGCTAGACCTCTCCAGAATACGCCCTGGTGCTGCATTTTGGCGTTGCCAATCCTGAAATAATAGGTAACTATTGACAACAGCGATGTCAACAAAGTGAAAGAAGAGAGTCTTCCACCACTTCTGGGTTTTTCGGAGAACGCTGTATGAATTGAACAGCTAGTCTGTTCCAAACTCTGTCCTGTCAGGGAATGGCTAACCAAACCCAAAATGAAAAAAAAAAAAAAAAAAAATGTAATATGAGTAAAATAAGTAGAGATGTAAATATACATGCAATTAAAACTATTAGAGCTATAACTCCTGTCATTACTGTAATAAGCAATACTCTTATGACAACTAGAATTGTGAACGTACACACACACACACACACGCAAGCTTACCCAGGTGAAGATGAGGGGCGATCCATCTCCTCTTCACCCAACAGATGCCCGTCCAAGTACTCCTCCTCCTCGATGTCCATCCCCTCATGGTCTTCGAGTTCATGCTCCCCGATGACGCTGAGCTCCTCAGCTGTCGGCTGCCTCCTAACCCTTAGACTCGACAAGCCGCACATACTTTGTCCTCTCTTCCTCCATCTACAAAATTTTTATAAAAGAAAGAAAGAAAAAAATACATTGAATATATTGCTTTTGCTTCATTACACATCACATGCATATAAACAACAACCATGACCCTTTTCTCTAAGCACATGATCACTGGATAGCCTATTTTCACCTTTTTTTTTTTTACCATTAACCATACCAACCATGTAACATTAACACTCCAACGTACAAGCCATATGTATGAATATAAGGACATCTCACAGAAAAACAAATCACTCATACTCAGAAAAAAGCAGACAAAAATAATGTTTTGAGTGTCAACACAACCCCCACATCGATGTTTAGGCATCTACAGTACATGCATCCAACATTTGACTTTCATCTAGCAAGCTAAATATTACAGTACTATACACAAATGAAAACTGTGCTTTACATTTCGACAGAGTAACCTATTTTGTTGGTTTTACAATACAGATTACGTGGGCTAAACATTACATTATGCAACATGAAGCATGATAGAGAAACAGAGAGCCGCCCTGACTCCTGAACAACAACCAAAAATATTTTGGAAGCTGCATTCACGTAACCTAAAGTTAACACGCTAGCTATTTATATGTAATATTACCACGGACACTTCACACAGAATCGTCGAAATCTCAGAATTATCAACAAGTAGACAAAATAATTGTCTTCATCTGATATACAACAAACCTCATAATATCACAGAGAAAAAGCGTCATGAAGCATGAGCGATAAGCTGATCAAGACGCATCATGAGCAGCAAACAAAAATATTTCTGAGGCTGCATTCACTCTGTTAGCTAGATTTCTGAAATGTTACCCGACGTGTATCACAAATACTAGAAATCTCTCATATGTCAGTAGTAACCCTAATAACTATCTAAATTCAATACAGTAAAGCGAAAAAATATAATTGAATAAGGCGACATGAGGAGAGAGAAGCTGGGCTAATCGAGAGGCGTCATGAACCACCGATGTCTCTGCTGCATTCGCATGAAAACGCTAATGAAAAGCTAGCCAATTTTGTCTGATATTACCTGTCAGGCATTTCATTCAAAATCGACTAAATCTCTTAAATGTCAGTAGTAGTACTAGTAATTGTCTATATTATTTACTGTCAACTCTAAAACAAAGTGATAAAAGGTCTGTTTACATCAGGTATCAACGCTGTCATCATCTCCTGGAGTGTACACAAGTGCAACCTGCTACAGGCTTAGCTCACGGATAAATTTCTACCCAATAAAAATAACAAAAATAAAAGTATATTCAACCAATATCCTGGATTATTGATAACAACAACTAATAAAAAGGCCATTTTACCTCAGTTTATCTGGCAGTGTCTCCCTCAGACGACGTTCAGATGAAGGATGTGTAGTCAGTACTTCATCTCCCGAAGCCGCAGGCAGTGACATATCAAAATTTTAGCTTGAAGTAGTGAAAATAATTCCTGCCACAAACCCCTTAACCAATGATATCACTCAAAAGCTTATGATGTGACGTTTATCAGGAAGTTTTTTTTTTTATTATTATGATAGGATGTTGTTTGGCGGAGATATAAGAATGTCATCGGTACTCAAGTACCGAAATTAGAATGGGCCGTCTGAAAAGGGTTAAATCTAAAGGCAGTGTTTGTGTTTAACCTGCCATACTTTAAAAAACTATAACACCTAGAAATTTGAAAATACATATCCTACATGGCATGACCGAGACCTCCGCAACAAAGTTTGAATGAAGTTTCTAGGTTAAACGTTTAACCCATTGGCAATTGAAATATCGTTCACTGAAGAACGATGTTGTTGTGGTTGTTATGACAATAAATCCTACGTTTATAAAACTGAATATGTGTTTTACTGACATTACTACACCAAAGCCAATCAAAAAAATCAGCGATAATGGCCTCAGTTGGCAAGCGTGCCCGGGTACACTTGGGATGAAGTAGTGGCGATGTTGATGGATGTTGATGGATGAACGAGAGCAACATTGACAGTAACACTGGTGGCCTCTCCAGCGGTGAGGAGTTTGCCTTGGATGAGGAGCTACTCGGTGACAGGAGCCTGTAGCAAGGTAAGTCAAATTGCAAGCTAATTATATAATGTTAGCTAACTTTTGCCGGTGAAGTTTGCAGGGTGAATGTCAAAGTGTCTCGTAGTTTTTGTCTACGCCATGTAATGCAAAATAACGTTCAAATATTACCCTACATGTCAGATTGAAAATCTTTAGTTTCTATCCAATGAAACATTTGAGCTGTTGCTAGTCAGTCATTCAATCAGTCAGTCAGATGTCTTTCAAAGATTCTGAGATGCTCATTCACGAGCCACACTGTACCGTGAATGCACCTTTTTGCCCAAGGGTCTTTTCCTGAATAATTTGTAAATGGCATTCGGATAAACAGCTAAACTCTTGTCTTGGTTTTAGCTTTAGCTTTAGAGCCTAAGTGCTATTCTTTCCAAGATGTTCAAGCGTGCTATGATTGCAGCATTTAAGTTGTCTGGGGCTATGATGTGCTCAGATAAGGTTGGGACGTCCGAGCGTGCTGTGATAATTATAGTGTTGTGTTATTGATTTTAATTGTCTTGGCCTATCCTAACATGCTATGCGCAGAAGTGCAGGGGAGGGCTTTGGGTGGGGGGGGGGGGGGGGGGGACAGAAGTTTTTTTTTTATTTGCCAGTATGCAACTCATACCATGCCTCCATAAATCTCAATTATGCAGAGACTTGCCATATCATTTAAAAAGTAGCCGGAGAACAGAGAACACAGAGAGCACAGAGAATAATTTATTGTGCTCACCTGTCTTGTTTATTTGCTTACCTAACTGTTATAATAGTAAATCATAATTTCAAGGTTTATTTGTTCCACTGCAGTATGGCATAGCAGAGAGTATCACAGTGAAAGTTCTTTGATACAGAGTGTATTGACTGTTGTCATTTGTTTAGTAGGTGTCGGCCTATTGATTGTTAAATTCACTTTTATTTGTATCTTTTGATTGATACAGAGTGTATTGCTTTGCAGTATGGCATAGCAGAGAGTTAAAGGTTCTTCTCGGGAATTTGTTTTCATTGAGGTGGGAGAGTAATACATTTTGTTTCAAATAATTTTATAATTGTTCATTTGTTCATTGTTATGAATATTTTCTTCAAATATCCACAAACGTGTTCTTGTCTTTATCTCTAGTTTACAGGCATTCTGAAATTGTGCTTTGATTGGACAGAATAGCCCAATATGATTGCAGTCAATTTACCAACATCCTTTCCCTTTTAGATTCAACCAGCAGCTGGGAACAGATCACTTATCTCCTTTGAAGGATGTGGAGGACTCCACCATATCCACAGGCAAGAATCCATTTAACAGATTTTTGCACTAATCATGTATCATAAATGTATCATAAATTATCAAAAATGTATCATATCTTGTGAACAGTATGTGATATTCACAGAAACCTTGTACCTCTACATAGCACACAAAATTCAGATTTTTTCATACACTATATTTTTCTCTATCTTGTACAGAAATATACTTTAAAATGATTTTTGTCTGAAGAAATTGAAATTTTACAGATTTTAGGACAAGTAATTCCAGATGATTTCATTACTTGATCAAAACTAGACACTGCAATTTATATCATGCTATAGTACTGAATCTTCTGATTCTAATGGTATATATGTAACATATGTTGTATGCAACATATGTGAGAAACAAAGCCTTTTATAGAAGGTGCTTAGGCGGCAGTACAAAATAGAATGTTTTCTACAGTCAGCAAAGGCTTAAGCTCAATGAAGTCTTTTAGAAGACTAGACGAAAATCCAGTCTGAAACTCTGCCATTGTAAGTCAATAGAGCCCGAAGATGAAATAGTTTTACTGGCATAAAACTATAAGACGTAGAAGTCTGAAAATTCATATTCTACATGACATGACCGAGACCTACGAAACAAAGTTTGAATGAAGTTTCTAGGTTAAATGTTTACCGCTTAATTACATTTTTTTTGCTGCTCCCACTCTAGCAGCCTAGAGTGGAGGAGGCATTATCGCATCATCACTCCAACATTCTACCATCAATTTTCAATAGGGCAAAAAACGACAGAAAAACAGGGATTATGGACAAACGACAAGAGATATCAAAAAAGCTGAATGTAAGCAGGCCGGACGTTTCAGAGTTGGAAAGGTGTCTATATCTCGAAAGCCCTAGGGTCAGGAGGAGGAGTCAGACAAAAAACTGGTTGAGAGAATAATAATAAACTTAAGAAGAACAATAGTGGCCTTACCATTAGGGCAAGTCCACAATAATCACACAGACTTTAGAAATACAGACACTAGAATGTCAATAAATCAGAGATGAAGAGAAGTTGCATAACAAATCTGCCAACATTCAAGAGGGTTCTCTCTCATAACTGTAAACTATGCCCCACTGCTACTCAGCTCCAAAGCTATAAGCCAATGCAAACCCTGGTGTAGCTGACTTTAACACTCCCAAGGTCAGCCCTGCTTTAGACAAATGCATGAGTAATGCCGTTCTTGTAGTCTGTTTTCATTTCCATGGATACTAATTAGAATTCTTAATGTGCAATAATGTTTACATTGGGGGTCATTTGGGCACTGTGTATCCCTGCTTTCGACACACCTCTAAGCAACTGATGGAAATCCAATGAGACATGGGTTACCTGCCATGAAACTGCCTCAGCTGCCATCAACCCGTCACAGGCCTGGGGGACGTACACTTTCAATTAATTAATATCAGACCTCTTATAGCTGTTCACTTCTATAAACAAACATTTGAATATGTTGTAATTAATTAAATCTGCCAAGCTCCCCTCCTCCACCAAACAATGTGACTTCACTTTATTTTTCCCATCTTGATGGGGAATTTTCACAGCTTACAAAGGCCAGGTAACATAACTTACAAGCCTACTATTTAAAGTCTATATTCGCTTACTTTTCATTTTTATAGCATAGACACATGTTTATCATTTTTTTAACATAGGAATAACACTTGGAACAGTGCTAGTTTGTTAAGATTCATAAAAAAAATCCAGTGTAAAAAAAGAATTTTCTTATAATTATTCCAAAACTAAAGTTATTAAGTTATGTTTAATTTTTCATAAATTCTCAGCATAAATTGGAGAAATTAATGATGTACTTGAATTCTACCCAGACAGGATTCCCTCCTGTTTTTTGGCTTGAAAGAGAGAGAGAGAGAGAGAGTGAGGAGGGCGAGAAAGACAGAGAGAGGAGGACGAGGAGGAGGAGGATGTCCATGCACCCAAGCCAGCCACGGCTGTATCTCATCATGAAGAATAATGTTTTGCCTGGCATGCAATTAGGCATGTTAATTTTTGTTGGCTTTGTGATGTCACTTGTGATATCCTGGCAATCTGGCAGGGATTACCCATGTGATGCGCTGCCCAGTTCTGCTGGGCCCCAGCCCCATGGCCCCAGCTTGCCTGCTAATGAGCACTGCTGTTGGGAAAGCAGCACGCTTGAACCTGGATCAGGGAATAAGCACTCTGCCCTCTCACCTGATGATGTGACCCAGCACCAAGTGAACACAGCACACATCATGACAGATGTTCCCCAAACTAGGAGAGGGAGACCGGCGGGACACACACATACAATGTCCCCTCAGTGTCACCATCAACACAGTATAAAAAATTTAAGGCCACTTAAACTGCACAGAGCATGAACACAGAAGATTGTTGATCTAGAGGGTTTTCTCAAATAAAATGTACAAATAAAATATATAACAATAAAAAGAAATACTAATTACACATTGTGGAATAAATATGTAGGTAATTAATCTGTAGCTCTGATTTTTGAGTGGAAAAAAAAATATATATATCATCATTAATTACGTACATGTGACAGACTGTGCCTCTTTATGTCTTACATTTAATCCAACCAATCAAATCAATGCATAAAATAAGCAGAATTTTTAACTGTGAAGGAATAACATTACCATAGACTGTAATTTTGCCAAGCAGCCATACTAGCCAGGTGAGCTACCTTCGAAGAGTCCATGCAAATCCAAAAAGTCAAGGAGTCAATTACAAGAGCAGCTGAAGCGTGTGTGCTTTTCAAAGACAGTAATGTTTTATTGAAGAGGGCCTTTAATTCCTCATCTTAGTCCCGCTCATGGGAGCCCTGAGCCACCATGCTCCTCCAGCACAGCCCTGGTGTCATATGACCTCCTGCTGCCCAAACACAACTCTCAGGTGGTCTGCCACGCTTCAGCAAGCAAGCCAGCCATTACCCCCCACCCACACCCCGCTCTCCATAGTCCTTCAGATTCCTCAAAAAAAACTTTTGGCCATGGCGAACTACCCACCCACAGTCCCACCTACAGTAGGGCAGAGCCAGAAGCATTGCTGGAGAAGCAGCTGATGTTCAAATAACAGCGGCCTTTTTTTGTTGTGGATTTGCCACTAGGTGGCAAGGCCAGTATTGTTCTTCTTAAGTTTCTTATTATTATTATTCCGCCGGATTTTGGATCCGCTACTCCTCCTAGGGCTTTCGAGATAGAGACACCATTCCAACTCTGACACGTCCGGCCTGATCTTGATCGGTGTGCTTCCATTCAGATTTTTTCAGATCTCTTGTCGTTCGTCCATTATCCCCTTTTTCTTGTCGTTTTTTCCCATTGAAATGCATGGAGTGGGGGGCTCTTCATTGAAATACATGCTTGTGTGTGTGTGTGTG
>JAGFZM010000009.1:1311512-1352280 GCA_017657215.1 Limnothrissa miodon | reverse complement strand
GGGGGGGGGGGGGGGGGGGGGGGGGGGGGGGGGGGTTCTGAGGGCAGGTTTGGAGCAGGTGGAGAGGCGGTGTTGGTGGAGGGTTTTGAGGGAGGGTTTGGGGGGTTTAGGGGGGCTTTTTCGGGGAGGTGTTGGGGGGGTTGTTGGCGGAGATTTGGGGGGGGGGGGGGGGTAGACAATAAGGTACAGTTATCTACTCATCAATGACTTAAAAAGCCCATAGAATGCAAAACCACATTTACCTTGTTATTGTTGAATTTAGGTAGCTTAAGGTATCCAACGGACCATACCGAAACTCCCTACACCATCTTCCGCCTCCTTTTCTATGTAAATTTCAGGCTAGAATTTGCCGGGCTGAAAAAAAACAATCTGAAACTAGTGCTCGGAGTACGTAGACAGCGCAAAGCTACACCTCCTCCATTACATTGTCCAATCCAAAAAGCTCTAGCTCTAGAATCTTTGGTCCAATCAAAATGGTTTGTAACTGTCTCTTGTCCAGCCCCCTGTTGCTTCGGAGGTAGGCTATAAACGCACTGTAGTAGTCTATGTAATAGCTAGCTAACATCGAGAACGGCTAACGGCGCTAAGAAAAATAAGTGCATGTTGAATTTCTGTTTGAAATAAGTGCATGTTGAATTTCTGTTTAACTGGAGAACCTACGAAAAAGATGTCAGCACACGGCTGTAACGTTCCAGGATGTAGGGCTGGGGTTGTCCGGAATTTGCACTACCTTCCTCAAGAACCTCGCATTCAACGGGAGTAGTTGATTTTTATCTATAACCACAAGATTGGTCGTTTGCTCTGGTCAATTCACCCCATATTGTTTCGCCAACCTCGGACTGTATCAATCCGGCTTTTCACGAACACTACGCCTGAAACCAGGATCTATTTCAACTGTTCTCCAACACCGATTCTGCCGGTAGGTAACCACGCTAGAATTCAGGGGTTTTTGGTCGCCATAACCATAGAATTATAGACTGGTATTTCTATGGCCTTAACAGTTTGCCTACTTGATGCTACTTGGATATCCAGATTATTGCGAAGCAAAATAAAACTCGGTCACTAAAGTGTTGGTAGGCTAGCAAGCATAACATCAGATACTAATGTTGCATTTCCCCCAGGCTTCTGTGCTTATATAGCCCCAGTGTTTCATTTCTATTACCAAGTTTTAACACCGGGGTTTTAGGTAAACTTGGAATGTTTACTATACAAACATAATAGCCTACGTTTATTTCCCGGTAAAAGTGCATATTGCCGTCTATTATAGCATTTCATAACCTCAGACATTAGTGCTGAAACTAAAACGTAGCCTATGCCTACATAATATTAAATGGTAAATGGTTCTGCATAACGTTGTCATAAAGGCTGACATCCTATTGCGTGTTTATTTAGCTCAGATAGTTAACCGATTTTCTGCTGAGAAACAGACCTGCTGCTTGCTTGTATTGTAGGTGCAAACACAGCGCGGTATAAAATAAAACGGTAATGTTAAAAGGGGAGCGATAAAATTGTAATCTGCATACAGTCTATATAGCCTACAGTTGGGGTCAGACTTGGATTTTTTTGTAGCAGTAGCAGTACCTTCAAGCTAAATTTCCCCTTCACCTAAGATTCACTGACCTATCCTTGTGCGTCCTGTGATTCCTTGATGAAGTTAGAAGTTGTTGAGCCAGCATTGTTTATCTTTGGGCCAGAGTTCTTGAAAGTGGCTGTTCACGTCTTTAGTCTGCGTTAAGTTCTTAAAAACAAATGTCATTATGCTACAAATTGAGCCGCTCTAATTTGACGTTAGGCTCCATCTGGGGCTACCGTTGCAGCATATTGACCTGCTACTTGCTACGCGCAAACGTAGTGCGATAAAATAAAACGGTAATGTTAAAAGGGGATCGATAAAACGTTTACGGACACTATCGTGTCCTCGGTTCTCTGAACTTGAGAAGTGAATACAGTCTGTATAGCCTACAGTTGGGGTCACACGTAGTTGAATTTGTTTTCTAACAGTACCGTTAAGATTATCAATGAAACTTGGGAGCCAATCTGCTTCAGCGAAAAAACACCCAATAGGCCTCACAATGAACTAGCCAATCAGCGCCAGGGGGCGGGAAACTGGCCAAAGGGTGGGAAATACGAAGATTTTTAATGAGTATACATTTCTGAGCATGGAATAGACAGCCTAGATATGCTCCTGGGTCTTTTTCAGCCGCACAAATTTGCATACACAATTATTGAGGCTCAAAGAACATTTATGATGGTCAAAAAATGCATTCTATGGGCTCTTTAAATAAAAAATAAATCCCAATGACAAAGTCATACATGACTCACCATTTGGTTGAAATCCAAAATGTCAAACTGTGAAAAAGCATGGTCATGTTTTCAGCATTTAATTCAAAACATTTTTGTAACAAACAAGACAACTTTACCATTCGGTAAAGGACAGGTATAGCACTATAAAGTACAGGTATAGAATATAACTGATAACTCTTAAATCTCAGTGTAATATGCTTTTGAAAGATAGTCTGGGAAAATGGAGCATTCTAAACAGGATGTGATAAGAAATAAGGTCTGCTCTCAATGGGGCGTTGGCATCTGGTAGCCAAGCTAATGGATACATTGCCCAGAGTGTGTCATAGAGACAGCTTATTTTTTCATAAGTGATTATCCTAACAGTGCTACTTATATACAAATGTAATGCCCCCCTCCCTCCCCCCTCCATCTGCCAGACAATAGTTTTTAATCTTTAATCCATGAGTAACCACCGTACACCAGTGAATTGCAAATTACAGATGTTTTACTGTCTCAGCTAGTTTTCCCTCCTGTTTTCCCCTTCCAGCTTCCCACTGTCACTCAGCATCTCTCCCACCCCCACTGCCATAATGCCACCATATGACACTGTCATCATTTGGTAATTAAACCCTTACTGGCTTTAAATATGAAAAGCTGGCAAAGGCGAAGAGGATGAGCCATGCTGTTGAGGTTGAGCACATTCCCAATCGCCACTGTAACACACAGTTCTGCTGCACAACTGCTTTTCATCCCCATTTATTATTGTCTTTAACCAATTTGGTTTGTTTGAGTTTTATTTAGACAGTGAAGTGCCATGAACAAAAATGAAAAGACCTGTCAACAACACACATGCAGTCATAACTGATGAAAGCTCAGCATATGCTATGCAGTCGTGGCATTACAGACATGCAAAAAAGACTTCTATGCATCCATGCAATAGCAAAAGAGTGTCTTCAAAGAGAGAGATTTTCATGAGTTCCCCACGGGCAACCAGAAAAAAACAAAGGGTCTTTCTGGGTTTCCCAAATATGGTGTGGTGATAAATAAAAGAGACTTGTGCAGCAACCCTCTGTGGCCTCTTTTCGAAGGAATGAGGGTGAGAGTTACTTAATGCTAATATGGCAAGAACTAGGACATGTTTAATGTTTGGCAGTAGGTGTGCTGTCCAGACATAAGCCCTGGATGGCCAAAGAGACCAGCATTGCATCATTAATCTACAGCAACGACACCCTCTGCTTAGGGAGACTATGTGTGGCAATGTAGGGCACAATAAAGCAGCCTGCACCAAGTGCACCTCCATAATTAACAGCTTCCATCTGTATTCATACTGACTGCAGTGACTAAGACTAAGGCCAAATGCTCACCAACAGGAGGAACCATTCTATCCATTACAGAGACTCCACATGTCGTTATCGGCCCTCAAACAAGCTTGTTTGGATCCCTCATTTAGCCCCCTGGCCCATAGCAGCCCTAAGCGTCTGTGCTGAGATGGTTTTGTGGAAGGGAGGATCATTGTCTTCTATTAGGCCTCCTCATAGATCAAGGTCACCATTGCGAGGATCATCACACCGCGTTGAAGGCCACAGGTTATATTTACTAATTGTGTGTGAGTGTGTGTAGGGCGGTTTGGGTGGGTGGGGGGGGATTGATATCCATTTGAACAGACAAGCCCCAGACGCTGTATGGTTACAATATGCCATTTCAGAGGGAGTAACATCTAATTAACACTACTAGAATATGCACATAATTTCCCTTCTATGGTTATGGGGCAGTGACTAAGGGGGTGGGAGAGAGATCTGGGGCTGGCCTTAGGGCTCATCAGGCTGGACACTGGGTCCTACTTTACAGGCATGAGCAGAAGCTGCTTTCTGTCATTCCCCTAGGCCTGTAGGAGCCAGATGGATCAAGAGCATCTAGGACTGCTCCAGGGGTTTTACTACCCGCAATCACAAGTGTGTATGTTTACACACACACACACATGCACACGTATGCAGTGCACCTCTCTCTCTCTCTCTCTCTCTCTCTCTCTCTCTCTCTCTGTCACACACACACACATTTTAATCATTTCAACAGTTTTCATATAAAAGACCTCAGAGAATGCTCTTACTGAAATGGAACATAGTCATTCATTGCAATGCTTGTAGGAATTGTTATGCTTCTCTCTCTAAGAAAACATTAAGAAATAACATTATTAGGAACCAAATGCTTATTACAAATGCGTGATGAGCATTCCACTAAATTTGCAAGGAGTTACCTTTACCTCGCTATAATAGTTATAGCCTAGGTTAGATATTATTACACCCAACAGTATGCCTGTGTGTGTGTGTGTGTGTGAAAAGTTGACATATATGACATTATATAGGCTACTGTGCGATATGAGGTCAATGAGTGGTGCAGAAATGTTTGCCTGTTCTCAAATACATACGCCCATGAACAATTGAATGAAAACTTCGGCACGGAGTTTAACTGTGCGAGTTAAATAATGGGGACAAATCTAAAGTGGAGTATAAAACTTACTGTCTGGAACATTAACAGATGAGTAACTTCTAAAATTGCTGCATTATAATTTTCACAAGAACTGCGCAGAGCACGTTGCAGTCATAAAATTCAATATTAAATTATTATAGACTATATATCGTCTATTTAACAAACAGTTTGAGTGAAATCGCTTTTCTTAAGCTTGAATTTCTTGAAAGAAAATGGCTGCCATGGAGAAAATCTCTTTAAAAGGAACTTGTATTACAACAGTCTGTTGAAAAAAAAAATGCAAATGAATGGTTCGTTTAAACTGTCCTCATTGCTTTTTTGCAATGGCATTTGGACCGAAGGCTGTAGCCAATGTTTACCAAGGCAATGTTTACCAGACGCACCTTGTGAAAAGGTGGGTAAATGCTAAAGCGTGTGCATGTGTGGAGCGGAGAAGCCACTTTTATTCGGATTGCACTTTCAAGAAAGATTCTTCTTCGTTGCTGCTGCTGCTTCTACTACTAGGCCTACTACTACTATTATTACTATTATTACTAGTACTACTACTATTATTATTATTATTATTATAATTATTATTATTACGGCACTCAATTTGTTCTCTCTATTTAGTTAGTTTGACCTCTCTCTCTCTCTCTCTCTCTCTCTCTCTCTCTCTCTCTCTCTCTTCCAATGCGTGTGCGCGCTGCCCCTGTGTGTGGTGGAGACAAGTCTTGATGTTTGCGTTTTTTTTTTTTTTTTTTGTTTTTTTACTTTTAGGCCACTGCTTTTCCATTTCTACTTGTTCGAGAAAATAACGAAGTATAGCATATACTTATGTTAATGATTTGAAAAACATATGAAATGTCGATGGTGTTGTCGGGTTTAACTAAAAACTTACTTTGTTAATTGAAAAAAAACGAAACTTAACCGTGTTTGACATATTTTGTTTGCTCCTGAAGGAAGAGGCTCAGGCACATTATTTGCAGTCGATGAATCCGTACAACGGTAAATTACAATCACTCAAAATCTGCCTCACCATTTCCAAATCATTCGACAGTGTCATGACAATTTAAGATCCAATACCAAATTTCAATTTCAATACCAAGTCCAATATTAAACGTTACACAATAACTCCTCACTTCGCGATGGCAAGAAATCTGTGAAATGGAAACTTTTATAATCGAGCCAGGATTAAACTCGGCACAAGGCTTAACCTTTAGTCAATATGTTAAACTTTTAATAGCTAGTCAATCACTATAATTACATAGGCTATGGTAAAAGCAGTTGGTTCGATGCTAAATAGACAAAAACTTCTGAAACTAGTGAAGTAAAGATGTACCTAGGCTATAACTTATCAATGTCAGTAGGTCAATTTTACGGTACAATCAATGCTCATTCGAATCTCGGTTTAGAGCTGCAGAACACTGGCCTTACAAGCAAGGATTCAAAAACATACACACATAAACATAGAGCCTATTTGGCGTAGCGGTTCGTGAGCCCACATTGTCTATACACACTATAAATTCAAGATAAATAGTCCTACCTTTGTGTCTCCTAAATACAAAAGCCCTTTGAGTAGACCTATAGCATATTGTATCTCCATTCAAGTCCAATCCCTACTTCCAGTTTCAAGTTTTATTCTTTCTTTTTATACAACATCTGAAA
The DNA here is from genome assembly GCA_017657215.1 of Limnothrissa miodon. Taxonomy (NCBI): domain Eukaryota; kingdom Metazoa; phylum Chordata; class Actinopteri; order Clupeiformes; family Clupeidae; genus Limnothrissa; species Limnothrissa miodon. Next base: position 1,345,866 of record JAGFZM010000009.1, on the reverse strand, counting down.
CGCTTTATTTACTTTGATTGCTATTTTCCCCTTTATCAATCGCGGGTTCAGTGAAGCAGGGTTGGTCTCCTTTTTCTGTTGTTGTCTAAACCGTTTAGTTTTGGATGATCGGTCAAAGATTCTGACAACCAGCGGGGATAGGCAAGACGCCCAGCCGAGGAGGCAAAGCAGGAGGCCGGACAGATCTAGTGGGCTGCATCGACGAGACGGACCATTAGACAGGGGTAAGGCATGGCTCACAGCGCTGGTCGATCAGGTAAGCGCACATCCCACCCCCCACCCCCATCCCAATCGCCCTCCGCCAAACACTGTCAATGTTTACTTTCGGCCGATAGAGGTGCGCTGGTTTCTACTGCAAGGTAAGTTATTCACTCTATAAAGTGATGCATCTGTTGAAGGAGACTTTATAAAAACCCAACAATGTCACTGTAATCTTTGTGTGAAAATAAGTTTCAATTTTTTTTCCACTGACAAGCCATATCTCTGAACCTACATGTGGCCTACGAATACGTATGGAAGCTTTGATGCACCTTCACGGACCTGTGAAGCCTATTCTAACTTTCATTGACAAGCATACAGGAGGCAGGAAGCCTATATAGTTTAAAAGTCCTCTTACATCTAGAACATAGAGACAATAATAGATTTTGCATGCTGTAATTAAAGATATATATTATTATATTATTTTAGTAGGGCCTAGTTGTTTGTGTCACTGTCATGGCCATTTTGGTCTATTGTTTCACTTTAGGTTGCTACAAATAATTGCATTTAGTTATCATTACCATGACTAGGCCTAACATATCAATAGTTATCATTTATTATAGCCTACCTATCACTCAGCAAATGTTTGCGTATTGGCTGTGTTGGCGGCAGCAATTGTAATTAGTCTTGCCCTACATGGAAGAGCAAATTGAAAACATAGATCACATGCTAATTCACCTCTCCATTCTGAGTTTAAATGGTAAGATCAATGAAAAACTGTTGTAATGATCTAATTAATTATGGTAAAATTAAAAGCAAGTACAAAATCAATTTCTAGTGGTGTCGGGAATAGAATTAAATTGATGGTCCATCTGCTCGCCCAGTAGACGACATGAATAAGCTGGCAAGGGTGCAGATGATTGGCCAGTGATTTTGCATTTTGGGACAGATATTTGGCCTCTCCTGATTTAATGTCCATAGCCTATCCCTCAATAGGGCTAAAGTCTGGCTTTTGAACTACCGAATACATAGTTTAAAATGTTGGGTCACCATATCCAAGAATGAGATAGGCCTATACACTAAACAATGCATTAGCAGAGTTTTTGCTTTTTTGTGGACATCAGAACTCGATGTCTGTGACATTAATAAGACACGTTTGGTGGAAATAAGAGGGCTAGCCTACTAACGTCACAACTTTGAACTTTTAAACAATTTAAATGCATCTGCAGGTCGCTTATTAGCCTAATGATGATGGGCTTATATCGTCTTCATGAATGGATTGAGGTCTTGAAAAACGTTTCTGTGGATCTTCTGTGCGTCTTCCACAGTCAGTAATGGTACAAAATAAATAAAAAATAGGCTAAATCAGAAGAGAAAACTTTTCCACAAGTTTTGAAAGTCGAAAGAAATAGACTTGAATAGTAGCCTCTGGCCTACTTACCTAAGCTGAATTTAGACCTGAGAGAAGTGTAAGGCGCACTGGCGCAGGATAGGTCCGGGAACGGATATCTATTGATGACGTTGGCAGGATAGAAACCAACCACAATTCTTAAAATGACAATGAAATGATGTTTTCACTCAGCTCACATTGTTCACAATCACAAACTTTTTACTTGTCAGTGGTCAGACTTTTGTAACATAGCCTACAGGCAGCACCGTAGTTCCGTTGACTCCACAAAGCGCTCTCGAACTTCTCAGTGCCTGTCACAAGTCCACAGTCCACGTAGGCTAGATTACCGGCTTCATTTTCTAAACCAAAGAAACAGAAGGTATGAAAGGATTTATGGCCTATGCCACTTCAAGATTCTTCTTCGTTCAAAATATAAAGTATTAAATAGGCTATTAAGAAAAGGTACACGCAGCTATATTTTAACTAAAGGATAATAAAAGTGTTTCATTTTTAGGTTAGCAAGATATTGATCACTATCAATCTTAATGTAATAATTAGACTAGGAGTGGTTAGATTTACTTTTGTTTAACAACAGTGGAAGCGGATAGAGTCAGAAAACCTGAGGTCTTGTGGGGAAATAAAAGCAGCTGTAGGGGAAGAGTGTAGTGGAGTGTGAAATTACTGCCCATGGTGTTACATATTGTACCAGAAGCCCCCTTCCAAAAACAGTAACGAAACGAATCGTCCCGAATATTTGCCGGAGGCCACGACAGCATGGCCCCCTGTTCCTTTTTTGTTTTAACTTCCAAAATATTAATGATTCCGAAAAACAATGTTTAGAAGAAGGGTGTATTTGACACTGGGCTTTATTGGGGCATACCACATTTCAATTAGCCTATCTATAGATTACTCTAATTAGGCCTATAATTGGGCTTTAGGTTTTATCATCTGGCCTTACCAACAACAACCACAAAAACTACAAAGCAATAATAATAATAATAATAATAATAATAATAATAATAATAATAATAGCATATAATTATAAAAATTCGTGTGTGACCTGTCGCTGTAGCCTAATAATTACTTTCCATTATGTACAGATCTAAAATAGGATAGGCCTATATATAAAATAGCCTAAGATCATTGTCTTGGCGATTTTAAAACTACATCTAATTTAATGTGAAATTAAATCTATCCGTTTTTTAAAAGTAAGAGATTTAAATTAGCTATGTTTCTGGCTATTTATGCGTTTTGCAGGTAGTCTTGACCTGTTAATAGGTCAACCTAACTTGGCCAAAAAAAAAAAATCTAACAGATACCCTTCTGCAAGAGGAAGCAAAGAACACCGTCTCATTGTTTTGTTGTTATTTGTTTGCATAGGCGTTATGATCGTAGCGTGCATTGGCCTAATATTTGACCAAAACATTGTCAAAATTGCACAGTAGAATATCTCAGGAAATGCAGTATCATTCTATGAACCCTCGTCGTACAAGGCCTTACAGCAAATGAGTGACATCTCTGTGCCTGAGGGTTTTATCTGTCGGCGGCAATTTAAACGATGCAGCGCCACCTACAGAAAGGGTTTAGGTGTTGCTGGTGACACAGTAAAGCTCATTTACACATACATGTAACGTTAACGTCAAAATTTGTAGCCTGGATTATCAGCCTACACTAAGGTAAGAAATCAAACTAGACTATTCTCTAGGCCCTGCTAAATATTCTTGGGTAGGCTATTAATAGCCTGAGATTGAGATGGCGTGAAAACAAGATAACAGGGTATGTAACACATTTACCAAATCTTAGTCCACTACAGTGCCATCCATTCCTCACAGGGGCTCATTGGAATCCTTCAAAATCCGCGCATTTAGGAAAGGAAGTTTCACCAATAAAAACAAATAGTAGACTGCTAATTAGAAAACATCCATGGCTCGACCTAAACTACCTTACTCAAAAGTCGGGCCATTCCCTGTTTGTATCCCTCCCTTTACCAAGTGTCATATGCAGGGACCTCCTCATTTGGGTTCCAGGTTTTACGTTGGCGAATCACATAGTGTTGGAATCTATTGCCTTTGTCTGACAAGTCATCCATCTCTATGCGAGGGGAAACTGTGCGGGGGAGGGGGGAATTGCAGCTTTTAGAAACAGACACATGAAGAGGGGATTCATTCTCAACTCAAGCTTCTATCAGGCACATCCCATTTCGAAGGAGTGGGGGACCGCAAACCACAAACGGCGTGTCCATGTTTTCGCTGTCATCTTTACACATAGACTACCTGATCATACTCGAGCGCTACCAACTACGTTAACAGCAGTCGAGGAATTTTCTACTGCAGCTGCGGGCGAGGACAGTTAAAGAGAAACTATAGCCTATTCTATCAGTACCACTTTTAGTAGACTATGTTGTTGAATAAGATTTAGAAAACAACCACGTCTTGAGAGCGACAATGTTGTAGAGACAAGTGATGGTCATGATCACAACCTGACAAAATCATACATTTACGCCGAAGGAATTGAACTGCAAGAACAACTTCTCTTCCTTCTGAAGAAGTTGGCCTGCGAGTTGCTGGAGGCAAACACTTTCCACACGGATAGATTTTTTAAATTCCTGTTCAAAGCTGCATTACACAGGCGACACGGCGACTTCAGTCGACTACCTTTCCCTCCTCTGCTATCCAATGGATATTCACTGCAAAGCAGACCCCTTCTCAGCGATGCACCGTAAGTTGAAAATATGTGTTCTAACATTTTTAACATAACATGAAGGTTTAGGTCATTTTATAAATGAGAATGGTTTACTTATTTACAATAGATAAACATTGGGATTGCCTAGAACAAGGCCGATGATATGGACTAAATTAAATGTTTGCCTTCTCATCTTAAATTGTAAAATGTAGCCTACACCGTTCCACGACACAAGTTTGTCTCTAGTCAAATCACCTCTATATCTGAGCGAATGCACCGAATGCTACTTTTATTTTGACATAGGCTACTTTTGCACAAAGTCTGAGGAAAGTCTATAACAACAGCACGATTCGCACGAAGTTGCGTAGAATATTTTTCAAAGTTTAAATTGAAATTTTGAGGCAGAATGGACAAGCAGTGCCTATAAACTGTCGAACAAATAAGAGATTTGTTTAACTCCAGTAATTGTTTTTTTTTGTGTTGGGACTGTTTTTATCAGGCTAGTTTATAACCGTCTCCTGATAAAACCGGTGTGCATTAGATTATTATTTTTCAGAACACAGTCTAGCGCAATAAATGTAAATTAGGAAAAGGTATTTTCTAACATATTGAACGTTGTTTTTGTGTTTGTAAGTATTGGAAGATTACGCTCAATCTCGACACCCTATTTTTTTGCATTATACATTTATTATTGTAGACTTCTCAGACATACCAATTGAAGACAGTCTACGTCAAAGTTGAATAATTAATTCCCAATCATTTCGCTGTAGACTCCACTATGTTTGTAATATGAGTTATCAAAGCTCTTTTTAATTATTTACAGTAATTGTGCGAGGAAATTTAAATAGCTTGAAACATAATATCCGCGACATGTGTTTGGCCGCAGTAGAAGCGAAGGCTAGGCTGCCCTACGAAAGGAAAATATTGTCTAGTTGGCCCTGATGTTCCATTGATGTCAAAGTAGTGAGCTTGATTTTGGCTAATTAATATTCACCGCGAAAATTTAAAGTTAGTATGATTATATGAAATTGAAAAGTAATAAAATTATAGGCCTACTACTAAGAAAGAATAGTTGCTCATTAAACCTTAAACTTTATAGGCTTATTGTAGCTTATTGTTACTTGGCTGTAGCCTACCATACAGGCCAACCTTAGTTTTATTTATGACTGATAGGCTATGCCTTAAAGCTGACATGTCCAGGCAGTTTAAATTAGAGGATGAATTAAAGTTAAAATCACATTAAAACATATTCCTAAATTTTAAAGTGTGGTTTTCTCTGTAACTTCAAACGATAACGACTGCAGTGTATTCATGAGTTATCATTTTGAAGCATGCTGCTTTTTTGTTATGTTACACGAGGAATGGCAATAAAAGTGCACGCATGTTATTGTGCGTCTTTGGATTTTTTTAAATAAAATGCAATACATTTTTAAGAAATACAATGAAATGAAAATGTCGTATCCCGTTTGTCTTCTGTATGTATGTAATGTTATGGTTTCCCCTGTGTGCTGTTGTATCCCATATAGGGCATGGAGGTGTAAACCAACTAGGGGGGGTGTTTGTGAATGGCAGACCCCTACCTGATGTTGTGAGGCAAAGAATTGTGGAGCTGGCGCATCAAGGGGTCAGACCTTGTGACATCTCCAGACAACTTCGGGTCAGCCATGGTTGTGTCAGCAAAATCCTTGGCAGGTAAAAGGATGTAATTTGTCAAGTGAAAAAAAAAGAAGTAACCGTTAACTCCAAGCATTTTTAACAAAATTTATATTTTATCCTATCTTGGAGTATCATAGTATGGTTTATCTATTGTATACCTAATTATCTATTTTGCTTGATGAAAAATGTAATGTATAGGCCTACATTATAGTTACATCGGAAAGTTGTATGGTTTTCTGGTGTATTGTCTGATGTATATTATTGTTCAAAAGCCACTTCTGTTCTTCTAAATGAAAAATATCAGGCAGGCTTTACCATGTATTTGAAAGAAAGTAGGCCTATTGTATATTTATTTTATGATACAGGTATCTTAAACAATAATCATAGCTAACTCTAGGATTTTGAACGAGGGAAATAGAGGTAATCGAAATAAATAAGACAATTCAATTAATTAATTAAACACGGCAAGGCTGAATTTGTTTACACTGAGACATTTTATATAGATTTTATAATCGACGCTGTTAAGAAACTGGTAACTCAAAACGTGAACTTTTTTGCTGGGGCGCACATAACACCGTGACTTGAAATGTCAAGTGCCTAACTGTTCTTACAAAATGTGGGTTAAAAACAAGGGAAGGGTCTCGTGTGTGTGTGTGTGTGTGTGTGTGTGTGTGTGTGTGTGTGTGTGTGTGTGAAGTATGTTCTGTTACCAACAAATCCTAAATGCAATTTATCACGCTGTTTTATATCATTACAGATACTATGAGACCGGTAGTATTAAACCTGGAGTAATCGGGGGCTCGAAACCAAAAGTGGCAACTCCCAAAGTTGTGGACAAAATTGCAGATTACAAACGGCAAAATCCAACAATGTTTGCTTGGGAAATACGAGATCGACTTCTGGCCGAAGGTGTTTGCGATAATGACACTGTACCGAGCGTGTCATCCATCAACAGGTAAAATATTTTAAGATTTTCCTCTTTGTTTCCTGAATAAAAGAGGGTATTTTTCCAGGGCTAAACCTGGTGAAGTGTAAATGTACATAGGCATACTTTTGAACTGTCTATAGATTAAGGTGAAGAGTTTTGTTGTGCAGTTCGCATCTAGTTTGTTAGAATAGGTTTAGCCCATCATTCGTCTTTTTATACCGTTATACCGTTAACTGGTTGCGCTGAAATAAATGACTATTTATGCATTAGACGCGAAAGACATAGGCATATGAACCTAGCGGGCTTCTTGGTGATCTTCATTGTCCGACCCGGGTGGTCTCAGAAGTGCAATTCAATCTCAGTGCTTTGCACCGTCAAGAGCAGATCTATGGTTGAGACCACGAGTCACATCTGTCTGCATGAAAACCAATCAATACTCTGTAACCAGATCCAGTGGCAATGGGAAATACTCCATAGAGTGTTGTTCAATATCAGGCCACATTGCGTTTGAGAATAAATTTTTCACTGTCTCTTATGAGGAATAAATTTAGACTGCTACTACTGCGCCGAGATACGACGTAAAACGATTAAACACAATTTAATGCGTGCTGTTTTTAAACACAGACGGTAGTTAAATTATTATTATTATTAGTCCTATAATAATAATAATAGTAATAATAATAACAACAAGGCTAATAAAAAATATATTGTATATTGTAATTGTTTCAAATATAATGTAATTAATGTAAATGTTCCAAACATATTAAAGTAAATCTGTTTATAGGCTACTATATTAAGGAGTGGGCACATTAGCAAATGAATGTTAGGAGGGTTATGAAGTATGTGCTGAAGTGAAGTTAATGTGGTGCACATATCTTCAATGGCTAAGGCTATGTAAAAATAGACTCCTGTCTGTAATAATACAGAGACACAACCTCTCTTTGAAGAACAAGGTGAAAAAGGCTTACCTGCAAGCAGAGAAATGAACTTTGCTTAGGAGGCACTGTTCCGTTGAATTAGTCATCAGTATTACATTTGAATGGGCTGGAGGGATCATGGGCCTCCCCACACCACACATTTCACCAGGAAAAGAATAGTAGCGAAAGGAAAGAGCCTAAAAAATAATTTCATGCACTATGGTTGCCTCAAAAGCCCCATTTTAACGTGTATGCATGTGACAAATTCTAAAAATATCTTGGCTGGTACATTATTATAATTGTGCTAAAGTTCTTCATATGGGAAGCACTAAAGATTTCTTAATGCCCAAGAAAAGGTGACTGTTATGTAAAGAAAGATGAACTTCTCGTTAAACTGTTCTTTGAACTGAAGGAACAGAGAAACAAAAAAAATGAGAAATCAGGGTGTGTGCAATTGAGAAATGGACCTCTGCTCTGTTGACATTACAGGATGTCCAGAGTTTAAGCACATTTTCCCCCCATTAATAATTGAAGGTTACAGACACACAGCAGTGTACACTGTGTCATCAACACAGGAAGGACTTAGCCACCGAGCCCCACTCAGTGCCTGCTGCTGAGTTGACTTTCAAGCATACTGATTCTGACCATTTCTACAGAGAATGTTTGACATCAAATTAAGTCCTTAATTCACCCATACCTGCAACAGAGATCCGAAAAAAAGTCCTTGAATTCACGTGATTCAAACATGTCATGAGGTCAAATAAATGTTGTGACTGAAGGTTGAAAAATCAGATCAATTTCTGTAGCTCTGTGCACCTCTATGAAGGCTCTTGGAAAGAATGAATACGCAGAGATACAAGCGGCAGGGCTAATACACAATACAAGTGACTTTATGATCGGTTTATTTTCATTTTTTATCTTCAAGAAAAGCTAAGGTCTGTGATATAATATTCAGAGTATGTGAAGTATGCTGTCAGTGACATTAGTTTGAAAATAAATATTGGTTAAGATTTTGCTCGCTATATATAAAAAAATAAATAAAAAAAACATTTTTATATTGGCATTGCCTTTTGTTATATATTTTATAGTCCTAGATTTCTATCAGATGTAACCATATTCCCAAAATTCCGGTTTTAAGACTTATATTCATCGCAGTAACCTAATAGTTGCTGGTGTGAAGCAATGGTTTATCAGTGCCGCTGGATAACTTGTGTCTAAGCTGATTTGGCTTGGGAGAAGGAAGGTGTATACTGTGAGGAAGGTTGAGGGAGAAAGAAAGGGTTACTCTATTTAGGTGGAGTCAGGTAGAGTCACCCAAGCCCATCATTGAGGTGAATTGATGTGATTTCATGCTTTGTTTGCGGCATCATTCAGACCAAAGTGCAATGAAGATTTTCCCCCATATCACACAATAAAGGCACTTTATCATATTTCTAAACCTGGAATTCTGTTTGATTGAATCCGTACTCTCTTGGGGTAGCCCCATTCAGCCACAGACACCTACACTGAGATTGGCTTTAATGTCCGCAGACTGGTTATTTGTGACAGAATCTGGTGTATCTACATTGCAAGGCCCAAAACAGCCCTTGAATTTGCTCATGCAGTGGAATAAATCCCAGTACATGTGCGCAGTATATGATGGCTGAGCTTCCCCCCTCCCCATCTCCCTGCTGCGAGACAATGGTGTGTTCCGAAAGAGGTATTGATCCAACCCTGCTGATTTTTGCAGGATTATACGGACCAAAGTTCAGCAGCCTTTTCATACATCGCCGGATGGAACTGGGACTCCCCTCAGCAGCGCCGGCCACACCATAGGTAAGTAACATACACTTATATTCTCATCTTGACCAAATATTACTATTCCACATCCAGTTCTTGTAGCAATCAGTGAATTCTAAGACTTTGTTTAATCTCAGTGAATATTTAAATCTGACACATATGCATCATGTTTGCTTCAGTATTCTCTTTAAGAAAAGCTGTTCATATTTTATGTCTGTTGTTTGAGGATGATTGATTGCACTAGATTGCACTTGTATACTAGAGTCTAAGGATGTTCTAATTCTCTGCTTTCCCCAGTCCCCAGCACGGCCTCTCCTCCAGTGTCCAGTGCCTCAAATGACCCGGTGGGCTCCTACTCTATTAATGGCATCCTGGGAATCCCTCGTTCCAATGGAGAGAAGAGAAAACGAGAGGATGGTAAGGAAAACTGGTTTATTAATATATGCTTCCTCAGTCCTTCATAGCTCTCACTGTTTCACCAGGCCGTCAGGGCGGCCTTTGGATTGTCACCATCATTGACACCAGACCAGATTTTCCTTAATTCTCTGATATTATGTCAAATTCAGAGACTAAATCAGTTGCCAAATATATCATTTAACAGCAAACTGTAAGGTTTATTTAAAAAAAGTATTTTGATATTTCAACTTTTTTATTCAGCAAAAATAAAAATCTTTCTGAATGCTCTTGCAGTGATGTGTGCTTGCAGAGTGGAGACCAGAAGATGTTAGCCTTCCGCTAACAATGCTTAATAGAACTTTGTTTAGTGGAATCTCTACAACAACAGGGCACTGGGGCATCAGAGAGTGCATTCGACCCTTTCTTTAGGCAGGCATGGAGTAGGGGCTTGGAAAGAATTTGTTAGGGAAATAACATGGCTTTTTGAACTCAGCCAGCCACAAGTCAAAGGCAGGATTTTCCCTCGCTTAGTTAACGAGTGGATATGTAGTGCCTAAGGCCCAAGACATCAATGGCGCCGCAAACAATGGTCTTTCTTTTTTCATACAATTGAATAAACATGATTGTGGTCAAAAGTGTTTAACAGGTGCAGGGTCAGATCAGTGCAGGGTCTGAGAAAGGGGGCTGAGGTAGTTGGTGATGAATCCTTAAAGCATTTATCAAAGCAGGCCACTTGCTTCTCTTATGTTTCCATTTCTTTAGTTCTCTGGAGTGGCAACCACTTGGATGGGAGGAAAATAGGATATTGTAAGTGATGTTAGCCACACTTTTTCTTGCTCTCTCGCTTGCTCACCGGGCACTTGAGTTTGGTGAAGTGTGTGTGTATATATATATATATGTGTGTGTGTGTGTGTGTGTGTGTGTTTGTGTGTGTGTGTGTGTGTGTGTGTGTGTGCGTGAGTAAGAGGAAGTATGGGGGATGGGAAAGCAGACAGAGAGTGTGTGTGTGTATGTTTGTATGACTTTTATTTTGTTTGGTAGAAGCATACAGATGTATATAAACTCAAAATTCAGTGAGAATAAAGTCAAAATTCCAACCACTAATGACACAAAATTCAGTAGCTGTGTGCTACTGGCACGTAGACTTTTCCCACAGCCACTAGCTAGTTTCAATAGTATGGTTGATAGTGTCCCAGCTGCTCAAGGCTCCTCAGTGGTTAGAGAGAATCGAAGGGGGCAGGGGTGCCTGGAAGTGTACTGATCAACACTTATGATGTGATATGACATAATATGATATGATGCTAAACTGTATGTGTGATATGATGAACCTAGCAGCATAGAAGATGGTAGTAAGCTTTAGGAGAAGTACTTTAGGCTCATATTTTGAACAGGGTTTGTGTTCTGTCTAAATGTGCGGGCAGCAGTGCCCTTTAAGAAGACGAAGAGGAAATAAGCGAGTCTCTATTATAACGGGATGTAAAGATAATGTAGTGTGACATGCGTTATGTACACAGAGGCTTTGGAAGCGGAGTTTCAGGGACATAGGTGTTATAAGAGCCATTAATCTGCCATTGTCATGTGTTATTGCAAATTAAAAGTAGCATGTTACCCTGGCTAGCTGTGGGTGATGTTGACAGTGGTGAGGGGGGTTGAGGGGATGGGGTAAGGTTAGGATGGGGGTGGAAGCCTCTCTAGATTGGTTCTTTGGCTGGCAATGGTTTCCCACATGTTCAGCATTGTGACATTTAAGAGAATTTGCAATTCTGCAGAGAAAAGCCATTAATTCACAAATTAACATCCTTCCTTCCTCTATTGCTGATGTGCAACCTATCGAAAAGACAAAAGAAATAGCCTTAAGGGGGAGATAGACCTTCCCCATAAAGATTGCTTTATATGTCTTAGAGCAGCAGAACCAATTACACTGGCACATGCAGTTCTCTAACCCTTACTGTTGCTGTAGCACAAATCTGATCCCAATTTATTTGTGCGCCTCAGTGAAAACATCCCAAAAAATCACATAATGAAATCTGAAACAAAATTTGCCATTTGACAGAATAAATGAGTTGCAAAAGGACCAGTAAGTCTCACCCAAATGTGCTTACGAGCCAACTGAGGATAGTGTGTAACAGTGAGTGCTTAGTACTGCACTATGACATTATGTGAATGTCATCATCCCACTCAACACGCAGACCTGATTCAGACAATGCATGAGTCACTTTGACCTTGCTTTGACTGATAAACAGGTTGTTGTGACCACACTCCATCTCCCATTCAGTTTATCCCTGTAATATATTCTAGAGGGGAAATAACCATCTTAGGGAGGAGCAGGAACAAGGTGTCAGACATTTCAGGACAAAAAAGTACTAGAAATGAAGTTTTTTTTATTGTGAATATGTGTGTGTATGTGTGTGTGTGTGTGTGTGTGTGTGTGTGTGTATGTGGGTGTTATATGTATGAACCCAAAATGCATAACTTGTAAAATGTGTTTGTTGAACTATTCAGAAAATTTGATTCCTGGAAACTTGGAAGGTGGAATCAAATGAAGTATATAAAATGTGTGTGTGTGTGTGTGTGTGTGTGTGTTTAAATATAGTGCTTTCACATATATAGCAAGTAAATAATTTGAAGTTAGAAAGGGCTCTCAAGGCAGGTAAAGGCAGGATTGTAGAAGTTGAAAGCATGTTTTGTAGACTCAAATAAAAACATGATTAAAGGAAACAGCCAACGGCCTTTCACCTAAATCTTATAGCTTCTTTGTGCTAGTGTATCAATATGGGCCAACTATAAAGAGAAAGCAGAAAAAATAAAATGCATCCAAACCAAGAAATGGATCAGCTTTGAAAATTCAATAAGAACATCCCACCAATTTCATCATGATGATCACCTCGGTATAAAAGAGAGAGCCAGAGATTTGAGAAGGGCCATGGAGCGTAACTGCAGAGTGCAGAGGCTGTCAAGGCTTCTTATCAAAGGACACAAAAGGTTCAGACCTTGCTTTCCAGCGACATCTGCATTCAAGCAGACACAGCCGCCCAGACACCCTGCTGCTGTAAACGATACCTCAAGAATCTGCCCAATGTTAAAAGGAATATAAGATTCACACGAAGCGCAATCATGTCTGTGAAAGTCAATTATGAGCAGCGGGGCTGGGAACTAATAGTGCACTGCATCACTCGGGTGTAAAAGAGACGGCGAGACGAGTAGTTACAGAAAAGGTGGGAAACGGGGCCGACGAGAGAAGGGAGAAGGAAAAGAAAGAAGGAGAAAAATGTATTCATTAAATGTGTTCCAGCACATGGCGTCACAGTTTAGGCCGTGTCTGGTCAGGCCGTGAGAGCGCTGTGGCCGTGCCCTGCTGTAGGTGCTGATGGGATGGCGGCAGAGGAGGGGAGGCGAGGCTGAGCTGGCTGGGCCCGGCGCTGGCTGGGCCCGGTGCTGGCTGGGCCCGGTGCTGGCTGGGCCCGGCGCTGGCTGGGCCCGGCGCTGGCTGTCCGCTCTGTTGTCTAGCGCTGCTAAATTGAATTAATAAGGTGACATAACAGGAAATGAAAAGATCTGTTAGAGCCCCCTCCTTCTCCTCCAGTCTATGAGGCCATATGCTAGTGTTCTTCCCCATCACACGTCTCCTATGCCAGGAGTTTTCTCCAGTTCAACAAAACAAACTGACTTATTTTTTCCTTTTGTTTTTTTTGCTTGTTAACTTTATCACATACTTTAGTATGCTATAAAGGATGTTGCAATGAGTGGGTTTTAATTCAGTGTAGTGTCAGTACAAAAGGAGTAAAAGGAGTGTCACCTTTACCAGGAGAAAGGACAGCATCCTGCCTCAGATGGAGTTGGAGCTCCATCCAAACGATGGCCAGGAATAGATTGGAGTTCTGCTTGTTGTCTATAGCGGGATATAATCAGCGTAGGAGAGATACTGTAGTAGAGACCAGATGGGACAGTATGAATATGAGACAGTATGGCCTCTGTTTACAGGGTGCTACACCAGTCAAAGAAACCACGTAGCCACTAAAATCCACTAAAATTAATTTGAACAAATTAGCGTTTCATTGTAACAGAAATTCTCCTAAAAAAACCACAAGCCTCTCTAAAGGGCTATGTTTGATGTGAAGTGCTTCTTGAGTCCCATATTACAGCCAAGTGACAGCTTGTTTCTGTCTCGCCACTGCAGGATGTCTCCTGTGGGTTTTTGAAGTGTCTGGCCAGTGCTGGGAGCAGTAGGTTTTCCAGGGCAAGTTATCTGATCTGTGTGACTGCAGCTCCCTAGACACCAGGCTACTAATGCAGCAGCATGTCACAACAAACACTCAGCAGTGTGGCCATGATCGATCCAGAAAACACCACACACTTCACACTGACAACAGCCGAGCGCTTCCTGCTGTCAGAAACCTGAGGCCTATGTGCCCGTCACGTCAACAAAAGCTGCTTTAGTAACATTACGCACATGCCCTCCTTCGTCAGACTGGAGGTAAATAAAGGTAAATAATTAGCATTGTGCACATCACTGAAACGGCCAAGCAGCCATGCCACTGCTCTGAATGCAAAGGTTCTGTGGGCAGGCTTGTCCCCGCCGCTCGCCTAAACCCCGTCCTCAGCCCTGTGTCTGTGGAGCCCCTGGAGGCTCAGGGAGTGTAGTGGTATGGAGCGCATGCTTTGGCACGGTGAATGACAAACGCCTGCTTATTGATCGTGTTTTGCACTTAGCCCAGTTGATGGAAAGTAATTAATGACTCTATTTTCTTCTGTACCGAAGAGAACAATTGAGTTTTATACAGCAGCAGCAACACTGGATGGTATAAAAGAGCCCCAGAGGGGTCGTCCATGAGAAATTCCCTTTCAGCCACACATTTCTATGATGGTAGGAAAAAATACATGCAACCTCACAAGAGATTTTAACCAGGAGTGGAGAGAGAAATGACATAGGTTACTGACACAGTTTGGCCATCAGAATATAGATGAAGAGTCTTTTACACACACACACACACATACACACACACACACACACACACACACACACACACAGTCCCTTATCCACCTCTCCTTGGATCCATTTCTCAGGTTCATCCTGTGGCCTCAGCCATCGAAAAAGGTCAAGCTACCGGGTAGAATGGCAATAAGGCCCCTGAAATGGTACTTTCAGTGAAACATGATTGATCAATTGAATTCCATAGCAGAGAAAAGTGCAGGATTAAGTAGAGTATTATACGCACAATGAGTTGAGGCATGATGTTCATTTCAAGTTCATTTCGCCTCCCTCCTGCCACCAGATCAGGCAATCAATAGGGACCTTGCATATCATATATCAGCGCTCGCTCTCTCGGCAAGGGGAGAACATAATCTGCTGCAAATTTAGAATGACAGATTTGTAAGGGAGCTAAAGCTCCAGACTGCCAACGGCTAGGAGCCCAGGAGCCTGCAGACACAGCCACTGGGCTTGCAGCCACTCGCTCCCGCACCCCCTCGCTGTCTCTGCCGGCCTGGAGCTTTCCTGTAGGGCTTTTTGTTCCTGGATATCGAAAGCAAATTGAGCAGAGGGACAAGAGAAGCCCCGCACACCTGTTTTAACAAGGTGATGAGGTCAGGAGCGTGTGTGTGTGTGTGTGTTGCATGTGAGTGTGGGTGTGGGTGTGTTTGGGGTGTTAGGGGGCTGGGTTTGGGAGAATGCTCATTTGTTTAAGGAGTGTGACTTGAGGAAATGCATGAGCTAGCAGCCCTCTCTCAAGGTAATTGTATTCATCGTTGGGTCGGCCCTCATCTTTTTTTTTCCCAGGAAAATAATCTTAAAGTGAAAGCAGATTTAGATTCTAAAGGAAATTGTCCCTTTAAATAATGGCCCTGTATTTCCAGCGGCACCAGCGTGGCAAAATGAGAAAAGCCTGTAATCGCTACTTCTCTCCTGTGCTAAAACACATGCTCTTCCCAACAAGTATATATTTGCACTGAAGGTAATCCATCAATTACTGTAGACCTATCACATCATGACGGTGCTGATGCCGTGTGAGGATGGGGGAGGTAAAGAGCTCTCTGCCACTCGCTCTCTCTTTCTTCCCCCCCCCCTCTCTATCTCTCTTTTGCTTTCACTCACTCATTCACTCCCCCCCCCTCCCAGTCTCAGCAGGGTTTGGTCTTTTGTGTCTTTCTGCAGCCATTAGGGTTTGTTTGAAGCTAGTGCTGACTGAATTTGAGCTGATATATTCCAATCTTTCAGCCCTCCTTTCCACAGCCAGCTCTGCTACTTAGAGGGGCTCCAGATTCAGCTGAGTGACCATGTGCAGAAGGTGGGGTGTGGGGTGGGTGCGGGGTAGGGCTGGGGGTGGTTTGGGGGTAGAGCAGGGATTCGACCCTGGGGGTTTGGGGAGCTTGGATTGAGGGCGGGTGGGAAGGGGATGCAAAAGGCCTGGTACTAGCATGTGGACTTGTCACTCTCTCCTCTCCTAGATGGTTCGGATGGGTCAGGGGCAAATAGTGATTCTCAGGGCAGCGTGGAGAGTTTACGGAAGCACCTGAGGGCGGATGCCTTCACGCAGCAGCAGCTAGAGGCTCTGGACCGGGTGTTTGAGCGGCCATCTTACCCAGACGTCTTCCCCACATCGGAGCACATCAAGCCAGAGCAGGTGTGTGGAGCGGCACAAACACTTACCCCACATACCCCCGCCCCCCTTTAACAAGGTCACAATAGCCAGCCTTTAAACACAACTAAATGATCTCAATATTAAAGTATTAAGAAATTTCTACTTTTTTTCAATTTCAAAACTCCCTCAACAAAATGGTTAAGACAATATAATTTTTATTTCTGGTTAAGACAATATCATTTTCAATGAAAGGGAAGCTGCATATTATATAAATATCAAAAGTAGCAGAATGACTGCATGGACTAATTGTGGAAAAATAAAACATTTCAAAATAAGATATGTAAATGAAAAGTCTACTTTAAAAGAAGTGAAGCATGGTGGTTAACCTTTATTTACTTTCACTAGACTATAAACAACAAGAGACTATTAATTTTCCATTGAAACTACTGGGGGCCCATAAAGAAAAGCTGTGGCCTAATTGAGTTCATTTTCATTTCGGTCCAATCACAGAACATTACACTGGTGATAAATCAGGGGGACAGGCCTCACCCTTAGTAGAGGGCCTAATTTGCAGCTAATTACCAAACTGATTTCTACTGGAAGATCAATACCAAAATGAATTGGAAATGACTTGCAATCACCAAGAGAAGAAGAGAAAGTATTTTAAAAGGCAAAGAAAAGAGGTACTCCATTCAGATTGAGAAAGAAAAAAACAGCCCAGGAATTGCCTAGAAAATCTCTTTTAATTTGATGTGGTATTAATCACACTGACCCCCCCCCCCCCCCCCCCTCCCTTTCATTGTCCCTTTCACCCCACACCCTTTCTTTCCTTTTTAACTCTTGAAAGGGCGGATCTAATAGGC
The DNA here is from genome assembly GCA_017657215.1 of Limnothrissa miodon. Taxonomy (NCBI): domain Eukaryota; kingdom Metazoa; phylum Chordata; class Actinopteri; order Clupeiformes; family Clupeidae; genus Limnothrissa; species Limnothrissa miodon. The sequence continues at coordinate 1,328,479 of JAGFZM010000009.1, read as the reverse complement.
CATGTCTGGTGTCTGCAGAAAGGGTATTAAAAAGCCATTTTGGAAATGCAAAACTCAATGGCTTCTCCCCTCCCACACTTCTGCCAGCCATTTGGTCATCCCTTTCAGTTGCACACTCTGCTGCCCCCCACCCAACCTGCCCCTGCTGGAGAAAATGGCCGCTGTGCATCTGAGGCCCATTGGAACAGAAGCAGGGCATCCGCCCGCCTGCCAGAAAACAGTTGTAGGGGACAATCAGAGTTTATCTAGAATAAAAAAGACAAGACTGGGGTCAGCACATGTCCCTGTGGGACAAGGGCCCTTTGAGGGGCACAGATGTGAGTGCTCTTTCTTACACATAAACACACACACACACATCTGCACATCTATATAGAACAAAAATAAATAACCTAAACTGAAATAATCAATTAAACAAATACTTACATAGACACATCACAGACACATGACACAGGAATAAAATGAATATAGTATTAAACAATGTGCTAAATTTGACAAAAAATGTTTCTAAACCACCACTAATCTCTAAATAAAATATAGATATATAGCCTAAAAATATAATCAGAATCTGCTAATATTTGTATATATCTTACTTCTAACAGACATTTAAAATAAACTTTAAATCATGAATCTTTTATTTCTGTCTTTATGTAGTTGGTTGACTTCTTCCGTCCTTTACAAACAAATGGCCTCTTTATAACAAAGCTTGAATGTTTCCTCCCTTGGCTGATCAGGGGGATGACTGCAGTCAAGCACAAAGGAGCAGCTGACGGCTAGCTTTTTCCTCCACTCCAAATCTGCTCCCTTTGCTGCACGCAGCCCTAATGCATTCAGCCAGTCATGCCCAAATATACACACACATTAGTGTCTCTTTACACTGCACAGGGAATTTAGGGAGTGGAGGCCAATGCTTGCTTACTGTATATTTCCCATTTGCTCTTCAAGTATTTGAAGTTTTCAACCTCCATTGTTGGCAGGCTAACGAATACTCACTACCCGCACTGAACCCTGGACTGGATGAGGTCAAGCCCAGCCTGTCGACCAGCGCCAGCTCAGACCTGAGCTCCAGTGTCTCACAGAGCTACCCTGTAGTCACAGGTAAGACTTGGAGGACTCTTAGTGTTCTTTTCTGTTGCGAGTTTAAAGAATGAACTTTTTGGGGTGAATGCAGTTCAGGTTTCTCAAACACTGAAGAATTCATTTATTATCCTGGTGTCTGTGGAGGATAAGTGTGTGTAGGACTTTAATGTCTGTGTGTTAAACAGAATATAGTGAGTAGTTCACTAAGTGACTCTGTAAACACTGTAAACTAGGCCTATTGTCTGTTATAGTGTGTGTGTACTCTCCCTTAAGGTTTCTACTGTTTTGTTATGGAGTTGCTCGCTAAGCTGCCATGGTTTCATCTCCTGCCTGCTGCTTTTCTTCTGAGTAGCCTAATGGCTGCTGAGCTAATTGAAATATTGTTTCATTTAAGCCGCTGTTCTTACCAAGCAAAAGGTTACGTTTACCGATAGCCGACTGTCAAGGTTGAGATTAATACAGCAAACTTTTAATAAAATTCACATAATTATGCAGCAGCCATCAAAGCCAATGAGTGAGTGTGTGTGTGTGTGTGAAAGAGAGAGAGGGGAGGCGGGGGAGGACAGGATGATTGAAAATTGCAGTGCCCCTTCTCAAATGATAGCCAAGTGAACAGCAGGCCGAAAGAATGGGCTTTTTTCTCATTAATATGTGGGAGGTAAGTTTCCCCTGCCCCAAGACTTGGGCCTCAGGAGAAGAAAGGTGTGTTTTTGTCCTTTGTATGGGAGCGAAGAGCTCCCTCGTGGCAGGTGGCCTTTCTTGCACCTGGGCTGGGCTCCTCAGGGGGGCTCTGCGCCCAGGGCCCCCACCAGCTCTCGCTTCACTGGGCAAGAGGAAATCAAAACTTCTCTGCTTGGAAAAAAAGACTTTTGCCCTGCTAGATGCTTGCACACATATTTTAGTACACTGCTATTGGTAATGTTAGATAAACAAACCACATATATTTTAGTACTTTATGCAAAAGCATTTTAGAAAATTGCTATTTTCTTGCTTTTTTCTTTAATCTGATTATAAACTTTAATTGAATCCAGGTTATTTGCAGCTAATGGATGCTTATATAAGATACTGTAATTATAATCTGGTGAGATTTCAGAGAAAAAACTATGTAGAATTAATGGGAAATAAAATGTTATTTGTGGTGTTCGGATTTACTCCCGTTGGATAATGATTTGAGTAGAGAGCACACAAGAAAACATTAAACTATTCTCCACATCTACAGTGAGATCCAATCGTAAATAAATGAGCCTTTACGCTAAGGATTATGTTGGTTCCATGTTTTCTCAGGCCAATTAAATTCATCGTGTCATTGATCTGGTTGATTTTATGTCCCAGTATTTGCATAATCTATTAAAGATAAATGATTAATGAACTCTTCATTTGCAAACGGAATTATGAGGATATTGCACAGGCAGATCTTGCCATGTTTTTGTGTTCCCTTCTTCTCTTATTAGAGCTGAGCTAACCTTGTGAGGGGCTGACATGACAGACTTAGGGTGGGATCAGTGAGACAGTCACTGGAGACTTTTGCCTTGTATGTTTTCCCCCCCCCCCCCCCCTTTCTAAATGTTCTCTCTAACACTAGTCATTAATCAAAGGCAAAAGAGGTTCTCCTACGTCTCTAGTAATACTTACATTCTCTCATTTAGAACTGAATTGCTCATGAGGAAACTGTCTCATTTCTATACTTCAATTGTTTCCTTCAATCTACATGAATGCTGTTTAGGTGTAGTGTTGCACAAAATACTAATTTTCTGGCACTGGCTTTTTTTTGCATTGGTTTTGATGGCAGGACAAAGCGAGTTGTTCATGTGGACCTGCCCCAGCAGCTTGCATTCCACCCTCCTGGTGCCAGTAGACGAGCACCATGGCCTGATGTATTCAGTCCCACAGAAAGAACCTGGATGCCCTCCAGACTATGAGTCTTGTTTTAAATGGCCATTTTGCACATACCTTCACAATGAATCGCCACTTAGGATTCCGAAGCTCCCACCCCGCTGGGCACCATAATCACAGTCTTCCTGGTGCCAGTGGGGCAGTCCAGTGTAAATGGGCACCCCTCTGAGGCACTGAGAAACCTGCACAGGTGCCGAAGGACTTTCCCTGGCTGGGAATCTTCAGACGAATGACATCCCAGTTCTCTGTGTGCTGTGGTTTTCCTTGTGTTCTGAAGGGCTGTGTAAGTGAAGAAGGAAATGTGGCATATGCTGTGTTTGAAAAGAAAAGGCTGCTTTGTGTTGTCTAGAGCATCCAAATGATTGGCAGCTGAAATCTATCTGAAAGAGAGAAGTGTAGCCCTGTTATTCTCCAGTGATCAGCAAACAACAAGCAGCCACCTAACCTGAGGGCCTCTCTGTGTGGCCCTTTGACAAACTGCCGGTGTGTCTGGACAAGGAAGAGGGCCACAGGTTCCCTACAAATGAAATTAATGTTCGGCTTGTTCTCACAATAGCAAACTAACCTTTGAGCACACTTTAGTTATTAATGACTTTTACTTGCCCCCAAACATTCTTTACTTAGTCATAATTAATTGGGAAAGAGAGGCTTTACCCCAGCCAGTGATAAATTGCTACGTTGTGAATCTAGAAAATTGAGGTTAATGGTTATAGTAGCTGTGTTCTTTTTATTTATCCAGATGCAGAATTTAATAATTCTATTCCCTAAAGATGGCTGTGCAGGTGACTTTGCTCCACTAGCTGCATATAAAAAGCAAAGGTCGTTTGAGTGTTTTATCCCACCCTGAATATAAGGAGGAGGAGGGGAGGGCTGTGGAAGACAAAAGTGGAGGACTCTATCCTCTGCTCCTCTTGTCGAGATGTGTTTTGTTGCACAGGGCTCCGCAAAGACCTGTGTTTATCCTCCATCTCAGCCATCAGCAGTCTGACAAGCCTCCGGCGCTCGCTCACCGGCCTCCAGCCTTGTCTCTGGGACAATAAGAAACACCACTTTTGATTAGTTTGGAGGTTCAGTGGGCTTGAACACGCCAGGGCCCGTGTGCGAGTGTCTCCAGTTTGTTTGACAACAGCTTTGCGGGGCTGTGTGAAAACAGGAGCCTAATTTCACCCGTCTCACGCTCTCTCGTCTACTCTCTTCTCTTCTCTCCTCGTCTCTCCAAGCCTTTATTGGCCTCTAGGGCTTTCTGTGGAAGTGCTACTTTATAGCAGTCATTTTCCTCATACAATGGAGTCATTGGGGATTGTCTGCTGACTTTATTTGTCCACTTAACCCTTTGTGTTGTGTGGGATTGTTGCTAAACATTATGCTTTATGTAATAGCTTGAGGGAGACACAAAATGATTGTGGCCATAATCATCCATCTTCACTTCTAGCCAGTGAAGGTCATTTTTTTTTGCATGGTGATAAGGGACGTGGAAGCTGTAATTGATTTGTGGTGTGTGTGTGTGTGTATGTGTGTGTGTGTGTGTGTGTGTATGTTTATTTGTGTGTGTGTGTGTGTGTGTGTGCGGGTGTGTGGGGAGGGGAAGCCAGTAAAGTTGGACGATTTCCTGGCATCGGAAAAGGGTTGTCAGGATTGTATCCAATATAAAGGGAGCCCTTATCTTAATGAGGAATCTCAAGGCTCAGCTCAGTTGTAAAACAACAATAGTCGGGAGGCAGCTAATGAGGCTATCATGGAGCTGGGGGAGCTCTCCCAACGGACAACACCAACAGAGCAGCGGGGTAAAAGCGCTTCGACTGATTACATGGCTTGCACTAGAAAATGCGACAAAATGAAAAATGTCAAGGCTCATAAGACATTGGGAAAGAAGGTTTGGGCGTTAAACTGGCTCTTTTCACCTGTGGTTGTATCTTGGTTTGCACATACATTGTTTTAGCAGCCCACCTGAGGGAAATCTGTACATCCATTGGAATCTGATTTATTTGACTGGCTTGTTGCAAATGTTCCAACCTAAACTGTGCTTAAATAAAATTACATGACTTCAGTTTCACATCTTAGGAATGATAATAAGTTTGTAATATTAAGGCTCCTTACATACCAGATAAAAATATGTAATGCTCGTAAATAATGATTACTAATAATTTGCATTAATGAGACACTAAAATAGCATTTAGAAGATTTGTGCTGGCCAACATTATTTGTAGTTCTCTGACAGACGCTTGGTTAATAGCAGGTCATCATTATATTATGGAACACTTTATTTTAATTCAAGTTTAGTTTAGATGTGTGTATGTGTGCTTGTGCATGAATATACATATTCATGTGTATGTTTGTGTATGTGTGTTTATATATGTGTGTTTGAGAGACAAAGAAAGAGAAGGATGGAGTGTGTGTGTGTGTGTGTGTGTGTGTGTGTGTGTGTGTGTGCGCGTATGTTTGTATGACCAAATATTCCTGCTCTGAAACATGCCACTATTTTTCTTTTGATTTTGTGGTATCACTTCTATCACTCATTATTCATTGTGTGTGTGTGTGTGTGTGTGTGCGCGTACATGTCTGTATGACTGACTGGCTGTGCACCGTGTGTGGATTCTTGTTCCATTCTTCACCTGGCAGAGTCGAATCGGTCGTCGGTGTGTGTAAAGCAGGAGCCTCACGAGGCTTCTCTGGCCCCCTTCACCCCCTCCTCCCTGGCAGCTGTGGGCCTAGCTGAGCTCCTGCCCTTCCAGCCCAGCGGCCCTGTAGATGCCTCCACCCCCTGCTACGCTGCCTATGCCCACCACGGCCCCGGCCTAGGCCAGTATGCCAGCCAGCCAATTCTAGCAGGTACAAGCCCTATTTCAGACCACTGAGCTGGGCCCAGCCTGCGCTGCCCTGCCCTGCACCAGTCGACAGAGACAGCAAGCCAGGCCTATGTCAAAGTATTTCATGACTGCTTAGCGCTGGTTTTGGAAATGTATTTGTTTGTCATTTCACCTTTCACATTGGATATTGGTTTAAAACAATAGTTTTAAGATGTGTAATCGTGGTTTCATTTTTGGGTGTTGCAAAAATCCTTAAAACAAACTTGCTGTGTTGCTGGATGCTCTTCACAGAAATGTAAGGGTCAAATCTCCGGCTTTCATGTTAGCCAAAATCCCATTATGCACTCTGCTTTCAAAATATGTGCACTTGGTATTATACAAACAGCCTGCGACTTTGACCGGCTGCCTCGTTAATGACCACAAGAGCACCCGTCCCCTCCTAGACCCCCTCACCGCCCCCACCCACACTGGCCCTGTTAACAATGACACGGGGCCCTCTGAAGGCCGAGCCCAGAGCCGCTGGGAGGTCTACGTGCCTGTGAGCTAGCCAGGCCAGCCAGGAGAGGAGAGGCGGCCGTCAGCCCCAATTACATGGACTGAATGCGGAGCCCCAGCGCTGCTTCAGGCCCTAAATGACGGCTGAGTGTTTGAGTATGCCCGTAGCCGCAGCTAGGCTGGTGGGCGTGCTGTACTGTAGGGCTCTGTTCTGCCACAGAGCTGCCGGCCCATCTGGGATGTTTATGTAAAAGGGGCTTGAAGGATGAAAAACGTGAACTGTGCAATTAGGGCCAATGGGTCTGTGTTGCAAATACAGTACAGTGCAGCCATTTATGGAGTGCTGAATTTGGGTGTCAACCTGAGGTTGAAGCTGGATCCAGTAAATAGGATTGAAATAGTTCTGGACTCTTTTATGTTCTCGAACTTGTTGTGCTGTTCTCCTGAAATGTCACATTAGCATAACTAAGAGATTTCGATACATATTTATGAAATTATATAAATTTATATTTACTTGATTTTAACCTCTTTGTCTTTGCGCCCTCAGGCCGTGACATGGCGAGTACCACTTTACCAGGATACCCTCCTCACGTCCCCCCCACCGGTCAGGGCAGCTACCCCACTTCAACCCTCGCTGGAATGGTGCCTGGTAAGTGACAGCATGTGTTTTATGGTCTCATTAAATTTAAGACAGGTTGTAAGATTTTTAGTGTGTAGTTCTCACCCACTCCAACCTGGAAACCTAAGGACAATCTCAAGCCAACATGTGCTCTCTAAAGATGTAGTCACCAAAGTCATAATGATGCTTCAAACTACCACCAAATATGAGCTACACAATCCCTACTAATGCACAACCATAAGCACTTATCAGTTCATTATTTTCATCACTTTGATTATGATTTGATTATGGAATCCTTACCCTTAAAGCTCCGGTGTGTAAAATGTTCGTTTAGTCTTGCGCCACGCAGTTCAAAGTATGTATTACAGCTACGGTAGCCTTCGCTATTCAAAATCCCAATACATCAAATGTCTAGCTAAAAGCAGTGGCAACAAGTGGCAATATAAATGAGAAATTAAATTATTATTTTTGGTAACACTTTATAATAACTACTCCCTGTAAAGCATTTATTATATATTAGAAGTGTTGAAATTAATCATATAATCGATGCATCGCGATGCAGACGTGGATGATTCTGCATCGACCGTATGTAGCCTACAGTTCATGATATTTTTCACGCTGTGACTGAACCACTATTTACCACAGAGTACATAGCTTAGCATTTAAGGGTGTTTAAGTGTCCGTGAGTTATGTGAAATGTTCTTTTAAATGACATTGTCATGTTCATTATGCATCTGTAAGATCTTTGTCTGATATTATCAAGTTAAATAATGCACACTGGCTGTTTAAAACTTTATTTATTGATTAAAACTTTTGTAATAACAACTCCGTAATCAATTCACTCACCATGAAACAAAACTGCAAAGTTAAGGAAACAAATGGATTGTTTCACTGGGAAGAAATAGAGGGGTTTCCAGGGTTCTTGGCGGGGTATCCCATTGGCACGGGGGTGTTTCAGTAGTTTCGGGTTTAAATGCAATTTTGTGTGTTCATTGAGTTATTTTGAGGCATGTCAATTATTCCTTTTTGTACTGTTTTTTTTTTGCACATTCTCTCTATATATTTGTAAGTGTAAATAGTAGCACTTTATAAATAATTGCACTTTTTAGAAAAAAAGAAAAAGAAAAAAAAACAGAATTCATTTCGTCTCCTCCGTCTTCTCTACTGCTGTGGCTATCTTACACCCAGCAGTGACTGTGGCAGCCATGTGACTTGTAATTCATGCTTCCATATTTATTAAAAAAATCCGAAATGTGTCAAATTATCAGCTTTTAAAATATTTGGAGCGTTTTTAATTGCTCCCATTGCATTCATGGATCGAGATATCGAATCGAATAGTTGACATGATAATCGAAATCGAAACGAATCGAATCATGAGACCAGTGAACATCCACACCTCTATTGAACATTATTTAACACATTTGTTGACCATTAGTAAGCCTCTTTTTAAGTTACCTCTTAAATATTTATGATCAGTTAATCATTTATAGATGTTCAATTTCAATTCAATTCAATTTTATTAATATAGCGCATTTTTACAAAAGGCATGTCTCAAAGCGCTTAACATAAAGAGGCCCAATGAGCAACAGGGGCAAGGAAAAACTCCCTAGCAACATTTATTGTTTTTACTTGTTATGGTAAAGGAAGAAACCTTGGGGAGTTCTGACGGCTCAAGGGGCAAGCCCAACTGCCTAGGGCAGGTTTTCAGTCTCTCAGATGGTGATTAGTCCACTATAATTCCATTAGGTACACATTATAAGAAAATTGTGGTATAAATAAAGTAATATAGGAGTCCCATTATAATCCCAGGATATAGTCCCATGTCATTAGGTGTAGTCAAGCCAGGGGCCAGCTGGAGGCTGTATCAATCATGTCAGGGTCGTCTGTGGAGCTGAAGGCAGCCCGCCCAGGAAGCCAGAGATGCAGGGTCAGGCAGTGGAAGGCAGGGGTGACCCTCAGAAGGGAGGCAGTGGCATGGACCGTGGAGTGGGTTGAGGACCATTCAGGAGTACCGCTGGATCAAACAAGAAGGTCCTCAGCAGGATGGCATGTTCGGTGGGGTTGGTTGGGTACCCAGAAGGCAAGAGGTGCAGGGTCAGGCAGTAGGAGGCAGTGATGACTCACGGCAGGGTGGTAATGGCATGGAAAGTCAGAGAGAGGATGAGTTAGAACAGTCTCCATCAGATTTCAGAGAATGTGAGTTATATTGCAACCATGTATAGATGTTGGCTAAGTGATGAGAGAGAAAGAAGTGGAGAGGAAAGAGAGAGAAGGAGAAAGACAGAGTGAAAATTGTATGGCTTAGCATAGCATTAGGCTACCTGAGTTGTGACAGTGACAGTGAAAAACGCGAACGGCAAAGCTGTAGCTGGTGTATTATGTCCCTTACCTGCTAATGTATTTCAAGATGGCGAATGACTATGGAGCATTCATGCCTATGTAAATCGACCATTTAGAATATTTGAAATTGATAGTGGTGGTAAATATTCATGAAAAAGCACATATTTGAAGGGATTATAGATTATGAACAGATAAAATGCTACACATTGTACCTTTTAAACAGTGGGATACGCAGAAGTGAAGAGTATGGTAGTCGGAATGTGTTTATATGGAGTATGGTCTGTTTTAAGGGGATAGTCTGAGTATGTCTATAGAGTGTGCTCTGTTTTAAGAGGATAGTCTGAGTATGTTTGTAGAGAGTATGGTCTTTTTTTTATGGGGATAGTCTGAGTATGTTTATAGAGTATGCTCTGTTTTAAGAGTATAGTCTGAGTATGTTTATAGAGAGTTTGGTCTGTTTTAAGGGGACAGTCTTAGTATGTTTATAGAGAGTAGGGTCTGTTTTAAGGGGATAGTCTGAGTATGTTTATAGTGTATGGTCTGTTCTGAGGGATTTTATGAGATATGCCAGCAGAGGACTGTTGATTTTGGGTTGCTTAACAGAGGATCCCCAGTGGACATCTGTGTGGTTACTGGCATTGGCTGGCTAGGAAATGAAGCATCTTCAATAAGCAATCAGGGGCAGGGATATAGGACAGTTCCTTGCAGCATCATGCAGACCCCAGGGCTCATTATCCCAGCGTGTCGGACCGCTCTCCCGGGCCGTCGATAAACACGGCTTCCATCCTGCCTGGTACTGCGGAGCATATCTCTTTTCCCCTCTACTTAACCTGCAGTTCAGGTTCACAGCAAACAGTTAAGGGTCACAAAACAGAGTCTAGGAAGGGCTGTAAATATTTAAATCACTATCTCTCTGAGGGACACGGCTTGAGTTTCACTGCAAGCCAGCAAGGATGCAATCTGGCAGCCGGCTGGATACCCTCTCCCAAATCAACAACAACAACAACAAGGACCATGATCCAGACAACACAAGCACACATGCTCAGCCCTGATGCTACTTGCAGATTAGCCTGGAATGCTCTGCTCACCTTTCACAGCACAAAGGCCTCTGCAGTCCCTTTAACAGGTCACAAGGCACTACTAAAATGCTAAAAAAAACATCAGCATCATGTGAAACAGGACAGAGAGACATACAGAGAAGCAAACGAAAGATTTACCCCACCACACACACCCTTACCCAAACCCCCCACCCCACTTTTCTCCATCACCGTCACCCTTGAGTGGTTGAGCTGGGTCCCACCTTTCAATGTGACCCTGGTCCCAACAACAACATGTATACTTCACTCACTAACTTAATTGCCTGACAGCTTTGATTTGGTATGCCAAAATATCCTTACATTGCACATCACATATGCTTTTCATCTCAGAAACATTTTCTGTGGTTATACGCACGGCATGAGAATCTAGAATACTACCACCACATATTTTTTCTGGGCATCCATCAGGCTCAGAGTGGTAAGGATTTAGTGACAGACCTCAAAAACTGTTAAAGCAGAAGCCATTCCTCACCAGGTTCATATAGGAGTCAGTCTTTATTGTGTCATAAAAGAGAAGCGCACAGGGACAGCATTGCTCACTGACACCCTCTCAGTGTAAGACTGGAACATATGAAAAAAAAAACATTAAATGGTGTTGAAGCAAAGATCCATTGGATCAGTTTTGGTTCAAGTGTCCATATTATAATCTTATATACAAAAAAAAGGATAAAAATGCAAATTATAAAAATGAAATGAAAAATTAACACAGAAATTTAGCCCGAATGGTTAGGTGGGCATATGTGGCATCTTGTGGTGGACAAAAGAATTATTGTCATCTACTTTACGATAATGCTGCAATGTAAAACCCCTGCGACTTGGACAAGTGCATTTATAAACAAGTATTTGTGTCCATTGATTGTCTGAAATTACATCTGAGAGAAAAACTAGGATTAACTAATTTTTGTATCTGTTTTTCAAGGAAGTGATTTTTCGGGAAACCCGTACTCCCACCCACAGTATACAACATACAATGAGGCATGGCGGTTTAGTAATCCAGCATTACTAAGTGAGTAGCAGTTTTTCTTACTTTTTTTTTAACATAAAACAGACAGATTTGTATAATTCATATATATTTCACACTGACACTTTTAGTCTTGTTTGTATTTGTAGTTATACACCTAGAAAGCTTGTGGATGATAAAATCATCCTTCACATCCACTGACTTCATCCTGTAGGGCTAACTCTCTTACATGTCTTTGGACAAGCACCAGTGTAGTGCTCCTGTCTGTGTCAGCTCCACACTTTACACCCTCAAACGCTCAATTCTTCTGTTAACTTCCAGGTTCCCCTTATTATTATAGTGCCGCATCCCGGGGCTCAGCGCCGCCCACTGCTGCCGCTGCCTATGACCGCCACTAGTTACCATGGAAACCAAATCAAACTACAGGACCATGGAGGTGGGCTCTATATCGCACCAGTCTGACTGGTGTTAAAGACTAAGACAATGGCTCCAAAAGAAAGAAGTTGAAGGGGGCCAATGTTGGATTGTGGGCATCGGCTGATCGGAAAGATCTACACACATTAAGCTTAATCCCTGGAGCCTCGAAGCACTCTAAACATCAGGCACAGTTCTTTTACATGACCAAGAGCTGACCATTTCCACAGGGAACTTTGAAAGAGTGTAGAAATATATCGAACACATTTTAAGAAGAAGCAAAGACAGTGTGAAGAACAGTTGATGTTTTAAATGGTTTTCTTTGCTCTTTCTTCTCATGAACACATTCCGGCTCATGACTAACATCAACTTGTCAATGCTTACCTACTTAAGGCCTGTGTCAGCTAATGCCAATGTCCCCCTATTGTATGAAGATCACAGAGAGGGCCATGCCAGCCAGAGTACTACAGAAACACAAACTTACAGATGCATTCGTGTACTACTCTTACAGTGCCCATACAGAAAAAAAACACAATGTGCAAGTGTAAGTCTGAAGCAGACATGAACTTTCTGTGATACACAATCAGATGTAAAAAAAAAAAAAAAACATATATATAAGTATTAAAATGTCACAGGAAACCATGATTCACCATGGACCTAACAGAACTTAAGATAACTTCTTTAAATTATTATTTTTTTGTGATGTATGAAAATTTCTATCAATGTGCGGAAATGTGTTTCTTTACAGCGTCTTTTATATTTTATAAACACAACAAAATATACAAGTCCATGCAATATTATTGTTTGATTTTTTGTTGCACTATATCTATGTTTGTGAATTTATACAGTGAGGTTTATTGCTAAAGACCCAGCAAAGACATCCATCATCAACCATCATCAACTAACACTGTCCAGAATTGTTATCATATCATTACATTCAGAAACCTTAAATTATTTTTGAATTTAAAGCTGTTTTACATTAGATAAATCTATCCAGCTGAATGATAATATTATGTCAATCTCTCGCAATCACTTTTAATTGTTCAGAACACTTTCAATGGAACATGAGCCCCATTAGTTTTCATAATGCATCTTTAAGCAAAATCATTAGCAATGTTGTGACTGTGACTATTGCCTCACAAATTTACTATGAATGGATAAGTTCAATAAAATGAACCCCATATAAAGAGCAGGTTTATAAGAACAGTCAATGTTGTTATTGTCTTTCTGTTTAACACTAAAAGCAAACCATTCATGCAAGATAATTTAAAAGGCTCATATACTCCAGGAAATGTAAATGAATGTACTTTTTACCATATTTGCCAAAGATTAGTTTGATATTTCCTATTTTATTTGCAGTGAAATGAAACAGTATTATGTTACTTGTGAAATGTGATCCACTGAGGCAAATGGTTCTCATTATGCATATACAAACTGGAAACAAAAAAGCAGATTCAACCGTTTAATGTTACATCATTAGTAGCCTATACATTTGCCACACTGTCAAAGAATTTCTGTGAGATGTGAAGACAATTCCTTTATGTAAATAAGATTATCTGACACTTGAACATTGCAGTATCATACTAATTTACTGGTTGCATTTGTAGATAAAGTAATTAAAAAGAAAAACATTATAATTGTGTCTCTTACACTTTGTACTTTTTGAAAAAGTACAAAATAGTATCATAATGGTAATGGTGTTTTTTGGTTTCAAACCCATGAAAGTTTGTATGTATGTTGATTTTATGTTTGCTTTTCTCATAATGTCTTAAGTCACTATGCAAATTGAGTAAAACAACTTTCTGCATATACCTACTGCATAATTCCTCAATTTGCAGTGCAAACAAAGATTTGACAGTTCTACCTTTTCTGCTTCGTACACCGTGTAGCACTATGATGAATCAGACCAGTGAGGGGCTACCTGTGAAAACAGAGTCAAAGACACCTACATATAGGCCTCTCCAGAACAGGTGTAAGCACAGTACACAGCAGCTTATCAGGGCTCATTTGTCATCCATATTCCCCTAGGTTATGAAACAAATGAGATAAACAGTCTGACAGACAGACAGACATCTTCTCCTCTTCATTAAAAATTGATTCACGTCTATTCAAGATGTACTTCAAAAAACTAATAGTGTTGCTATATATTAGCCAGACATGTGTCAAACATAATTCTCCACAAAGGGCAAAAACCATGATCTGAGAATTGGAGGTGTGTTCACAAATGATAAATGTACACTGTGTACGATGTCACAGATACAATATATTGCTGAAATGCTGAAAGTCTCAAAAAATCACATGGCCTCAATCACTGCATTCTATTGCTGTTTAATCACTTTTGGTGACCATGAAAAATAAACAGTTTTTGTATGTCAACTCACTGCAACTTTCTAATTAACTCTAATTATTATTAACTATTACTAACTATTATTAACTCTAAGTAATTATTAACTCTACCAAAGTCAAATCAATGTAAGTTCAATAATAAAACACTTACAATTGACAGATGTTTACTTACCTCAACTGCATCAATCACATATGAAACATCCCTACATGGGAATAAAAAGTCACAAAATATTTGTGCATATTGGGTCTAAGTAACAGGAAGTTATGGGAAAGCGCTTTTCACTAATTAGATTAGATCAATTGCTGGTTATTATTGTATATTTGATGTATTACTGAAACTAAGTGTGTGACAGATTTCTAATTAAGAAGAGCACAGAAAGAAAGTGATGGGAAAGAGAAAGAAAGAGAAAAAGAGAAAGAAGCAGATTGTCGGAAGGTTTGTTGAAAAGTGTGTAGCAGAGTCTTGGCAATAGAAGTGTGTATATGTAATGACTGGCCTCCCATTGCAACAGGCAAGTAGAGACCTTTGCACTTCCGCAGCACACACACACACACACACACACACACACACACACACACACACACCACACATCCAGTTGGAATTCACTTCCTCTGCCTATTGTTTATTTCATAGCTCCCCTGTGAAGCATCAAAGGCTGATGTTCTGTCAGCCTCTAACTGTCGTATATGTTTGTCATTCAAGCCTTGTTAAAATATCTTAAAAAAAGCTATTCTCCATTCTTCCCCAGCTGAGAATTCCCAGTAGTAAAATTATTCCATTTAGATGGAAACTTTTTTGTCAGTGCCTTGTCTAAATTGGCATATCTGGCTCTTTTGCTGAAACCAATAAACTGTGAACCCGAGTGCATCTGTCAATCAAGCTCATCTTTACTTTAGCATGCCAGATGACAACAGGGAAAAAAACAGCAGAATGGAATCAGCTGATTGGCTCTCATCAGCAAGGCATTACAGACAGCACCTGCCATCCTCTCCGCTCCTCAAAAATGCCATGGGGCCCAGCCAGGCAGTACTGAGCCTCCAGAAATATTTACTAAAACACTTGACCCTCATTGAGGCCTCTTTTTTGGATGGGGGCGGTTACAGTCTGTGCAACCAAGAAAGGCTGCCATTTCTTGAGAGAAACGATACACAAGTGAACATTACTCATCACTTTTGGGATTTTGCTCCACAAAATTACATAAGACTATTTCTGTCTATCCAGTTGTGACTTACTAACCTAAAAAGCAGTTGATGTAAAAAAAAAAAAAAAAAACCTCAACCTAATTAACGCTATTATAATTTATGAAAAACTATTTGAATAGCCAAGTACATTAGAATGATAAACAACAACCCCACATAACCAATCGTCATAAAGTTGCATTGTCAACTTAATAATAACTTCCCTTTCTGGGCTGATCATTGCCATTCTACACTGTTTAACATGGGCTGTAGAGGCAAACACAATGACAAAGGTTTGCCTTTCCTAAGGTTTCAGTAGGCAGTGCAGAAGGCATTATCCAAGAGCATCAGCCATAAGAGCCTATAGTATCTGTCATGAGGCGTCACAAAGGGAGAGCACATGAGTATCAGAGGAGGGGAAGTGGACAGCACAGGCAGCTAAAGCTTGTCAGCAGCCACTGGGCCTGTCATCATCGGCTGTCATATCTGATGCCGTGGAGGGGAAAGGCCAACACTGGCGTGTCAATCAAAACAGCCTCATTAGGGACTCTTTTAATTATCAAATTCTCTGTGAGGAATTACTGTGTCATATTTCCCATTTCACTGTGTTCCACATGCTGTTTGTTAATGACTGCAGTTATGCCTGGATGAAGACCCAAAATAAATAATAAAAAAACATACCATCAAGTGAGAAAACTGATTTCCACAAAGCCAGTGTAAACATACACTGTGATATAAATCCTAATCTACTGTTCCTATATGTAAGGTCATTAAGTTGTGATGAAAATAAAAAAAAGTCAGACAAATAGTGGAAATTATAGTGTTTTGACAAGGTGTGACTGCACTCATTGTGAAAATTCCAAAGAAACCTGGGTCTTGTTTGACATGAACAAATTCTAAATTCATCTGCATGGCTGCTATCTAATTGGACATGGCAATGTATGATCTGAGTAGCCATCACTTTTGAGGCTTCTGTGCTGGCTGAGGCCTGGGTGTCAGTGAAGCAGCCTCCACTTTTTTGATGGCTGCACAGCGATTATGAGGTAATTTTTACCCTTGCTGGGTGAGACCATCCAGAAGACAGTTACATAAGGTTGTGAGGTTCCTAATGAGCAGCCACTGATTGACTACAAAGAGAGAGAGAGGGAGAGAGAGGGAGAGCGAGAGAGAGAGAGACAGAGAGAAAGAAAGAAAGAGAGAGAGGAATGGGAGAAAAAAAATCAGCACTTTGCTTGCCTTGTGGGTTTTTGGAGGACACAAGAGCGGCTTTGCTGTTTATTTTATGAGCACAGGGTTTTTATCAGCATCATCCAATCAGTAAGCCTCCAATACACATTTCAGCGAGGAGTGGCCTCCTCAAGTTGCACCAACTTTGTAATCCTTTCATTCAACATTTACACACTCAAACAAGGAGAATACAGCACAAGCCACTGGCCTTAAGAGCCAATGCAGAATGCCTTACTTGGCCAACACTGAAGGATGGGGCAAAGACTTCTGAAAGTGTAAAGGGGGACAAGCTTAGTAGGCCTGACTGTCCAATCAAGTGGAGATCTTCTAAAGGCTGACAAAGACTAAGGGGAGTTGTTTGTTTGCTGCCCCCCGGACACCCAAGACATCCAGGAGAAGAAAAGGCAGAAGAAAAAAACCTTTATACTCTCCTCTAGCCTGTTAAGGGTCTAACTGAAGAGAAAGAGAGAGAGAGAGAGAGAGAGAGAGAGAGAGAGAGAGAGAGAGAGAGA
>JAGFZM010000009.1:1148441-1311502 GCA_017657215.1 Limnothrissa miodon | reverse complement strand
AGAGAGAGAGAGAGAGAGAGAGAGAGAGAGAGAGAGAGAGAGAGAGAACGAAAGAAAGAGGCAACCCCCATCCTCTCGCCTCTAACCCACACCCCCCTGGCTCCCCCTGTTCCTCTCTCTCCACAGTCACCAGCACCCCTCCACCGAAGCCCATCACCACCACCACCACCTTCAGCAAGCCCTCCACCCCTTCCCAACACCCAGTCACTGTCAGGCCAAACACATGATGAATTGCCCTGTCAACAGAATTCATTCAGGGACCAATTAATTCAGCAGAAATGAACTAGAGCCATCAGTCGCTGAAAAACTCAGTGCAAAGAGAGCAAAGTAGCTCACTTTGGAGGAAGAGCGAGTGAGGGAGACAGAGAGAGAGAGGGAGAGAGAGAGTGCACGGTGGAAGTTAGTCTGACAGAAATTGGTCATTTAATGCTTTAGCGCACTGGAGACAGCCCCTGTCATACAGGAAGGCATGGCAGGGCTCCCCTGGTACTTTATTTATTAATTATCCAAAGCTGCGAGGGGCATTTAACTGTCTCACTCCAGGCCTGTCAGGCGTATTTCTTGTCATTTCCTCTCCATAAACAGATCCTTTAACACCACACCAGGGTTAATAGAATAAAGCCATTCCACCTTTTCCCAAATATACGTCTCTGGGTGAGATTTATTTGCATTGTGACACTGGCCCTTGTGCACTGTCATTGAGAGCCACATTAACAAGAGACTCCTCAGAGGTACATACATTTATAATTTGCCCATTGGACAGACACACATAAAACACTTGTTTCATTTGTTGATGTGATTACCTACTGTCAATGTAGGTAAAGGTTGTTACTTAGGATATTTTGTTCAAACATTTTGCAGTCTAGTAATCAGAGGATGAGGGCAAGGGGCGCATGCAATTGTATGTTTTAGAACAGACATTTTCAGCATAATATACTACATACAATTCAAACAGACATTTTGCATAAAATAAATATATAAGCATAATATATACATGTGATTTCATCATGAATGTGGTAACCATGAAGCAAACAAACAAACCAGCCAGATCATGGCTGAGCATGATCTAAATATCTCTTTCAGGTAATATCAGCACACCTGATTACCTAAGCGGGCCACTAATTAAGGTGTCGTGTGATTTTTTGGGCTGGAGATCAAACAGACACTGGCCTAACCCACTGGTAATTTTAAAGTCCATATGGTCAATGCAAAGCTATTTAAGCAAGCAGGAAACACTATCAGGCTCTGTCTCCTCCTGCATCTCCAAAACTTTGATCTTTCCTTTTGTGGCCATGTTGATCAGGGAGTGCATTATTAATGGGCTCTTTTCTTCTGGCCAGGACACTGAGCGCTGTAAGAGGAGGATGGGAGGCAGCTGTGGGGCAGCTCTTGTCCCTGGCAGCTCTGCCTGCTCCCAGATCAGGAAACGAAACTCGAGGCCCCTTTCCACTTTGATGCCCACATGAATTGGTTGGTACCTTGGATGGCCTTGCATTGGTGTCACTTGGGTGAAAAGTAGCGTGGCACCTCGTCCACCGCCTGCTCCCCCAGTTATTTCGGATGGCCATCCAATCACCTCAGCCCTGCTGCTCATCAGACTGGTGTTTTCACCAGCATTCAACTATGCTTGCTAACAGCTCACTATTGGAGAATTATTTTGTTTTTATTGTTATCATCATTTAAATCTTATTTATTGGAAATCAACACTGAAACATTGAATAAAATGCTGGTATAAAAGCAATTTGTAGTATGTATGTAGTATGTAACTCTTAACAAATCTCAAGGCTTTGTAGGTGAATATTTTATGCAGAGGATAATACAAACTGTACCTATCAACCGGAGGCCTAAGAACCCATCCCATTATGTCACATATGGATCTCTGAATTAGCAATCATCTTTGTTAGCATCAGATGATGACTGATGTCCCTGTTGTCTAGCAATTGAAATGTGTAGTCCATGTAATGGGACCAGAGTGTTGGCAGTGCTGGAGTGTGTCTCAGTGCTCACCCCAGTGCAGTCTATTTGGTTCACCACAAATAAACCTGATACACAAAACTGGCATACAATCCAAGTGAACTTGACAAATAAAATAGAGAACCTAACAGTGAAGAAAAAGGTGCTTAGGTAACCTGTCTTTGGTAAAGTGCTCTTCTGACTTCTGCTCACTCACTGTGTTTAAACTGTGTTTTCTTAAGCAAACTAAAGAGGCAAAGGGTGAAGGTGTCACTCACAAAACACTGCAATAGTGAGGAATGAACACATAGAGAGGCTGTTTAAGAGCATTTGCATCAAAACATCACAGTGTCCAAGCCAGCACTGCAATGGTGTAGTATTGCAGAAAAATACTTTATTATACAGAAATCTGTGTACTATTGTAGATTCAGTAAGTATATAAAATTGTTTTCGAGGAGGACTACATTTATCAGTGTATTTTAACACTGAATATGTGTAACATTAATGATATGCACAACTCTCAGAGCTGTTATGAAAGCTCTTATAGGAGGAAGGAAAAAGCTCCATCCACTAATAGACTTATGGTTGGCAAAGGTCTTTAAATGTATATATTACAGGGCATATGGACTATTTATTTCCTAATTTAAAGCGAATGGGAAAAGCAAGGAAGCAGTGGATAAGGAGATGTGCTGCAGAATATAATTAATGAAATGAGACTAATTAGGAACATGAGAGCAGGTGCCAGGGTATGGGCTGACAGCACAGACAACGAGACAACATGAGAAAGAGAGCAGGAGAGAGAGGGGGGAAAAAACTCTGGTTAAGGGGTGTAACATGACAGGAAGAGGGACAAAACAACTTTCTGCTTTTTGTCATGTGAAACCCCATAGGAATACATATGACAGAAACTGTAGACCCAGGCACCATGGGGGTCTTTCCTTTGTCTGAGACACATTTTTTTTGGCAATTGGAAGTTTGCACAAGCGAGGGATTTTTCCTCCTAATTATTTCAGCATATGCTCTAACTGGTGGCAGCTTTTTTTATCCTGCTTTCCTCATCGCTTCTGTTTAACTAAACTCCAAGTCCATATTTCTGTCTAGAAGTATTTACATACATAACTACAGTGAAGTTGAAAAATTGACAGTGTTCATTCAATTCCTAATAGACCTGGAACCTAGTGTCAAATCTCACTGTGATGCAATTACGCAATAAACACACAAAATATAATCTCTATGCCACTCCCTTTCTGTACATAGCTAGCTATCAAGTTAATAACTGAGTGCACATACAGGTAAGACATATGCGCAAAACACAACAATAACTTTCAAATATAAATTAGTCATTAGAATTTTTTTGACAAATGCAATTACACAACAGAGAAGGAGAGAGAAGAAGAGAGAAGGAGAGAGAAAGAGAGAAAAGTAGAGATATTATTGAGTAGGTTTATTACTGCACTGTCATACCTCCCTGCATGAATATCAATAACTTTGACTG
Organism: Limnothrissa miodon; assembly: GCA_017657215.1. Lineage (NCBI taxonomy): Eukaryota > Metazoa > Chordata > Actinopteri > Clupeiformes > Clupeidae > Limnothrissa > Limnothrissa miodon. The sequence continues at coordinate 1,308,054 of JAGFZM010000009.1, read as the reverse complement.
ACATGATAATGAGACAATTGTCAATGATGCTGATGATGATGTCAATAACATCAACAACAACAATAATTATTATTATTACTATTGTTATTGTCATTATTACTATTATTATTTTCATTAATATTATTATTATCATTATTGTTGTTGTTGATATTATTATTATTGCGTTGTTTAAATGCTAATTCATAACATATTTAATGATCTTCCTCCAAATCTACATGTAGTAATACTTTTTACTGCTTACTTAGTCTAGAAATATCTACTTAGACTCTATGGCTAACTATAAAGGCCAGCAGATATAATGGTCATAGTTACAGTTTACCATTTCATTCTGAAATGTAACTATATATGTTAGGCCTACTGATGAATAGTGAGTCAACAAATTGGCTCTGAGAAAAATTAAATGAATATATCAAGCAAAGAGATACTGATGTTATCTGTTTATTATAGATGAGGTTAAACACTGAGCACATTCTCCAAATATAAATGTCACATTTCCCATTCAGCCACAAAGCAGGTCCTTGAACCACTGGTTTCCCCCCACCAATTGTGTGCATGTGCGTGTTACTCAATTCATGATATGGCTTGAGAATAGTATACTGCTACAGAAAGTCATCCAATTAATCCTCGCCTGTCTCTAACAGAGAGCAACAACATCTTGCCAAGGATGCTGAGGATCAAGGCAGGCACTTCAGCCTTTTCATCACAATTTACCCACTAACAAGTTACAAATGTGGCATGAGATGAAAATAATGAGGCCTGATGTTGCCTGATCCTGTGGCCATGTCTGTGGAATAGAAAAACAGTGTGTGAGAAATCTCAGCACTGCACACACAGCACTAAAGGTGTTATGTGGCTACATTATATAGACACAGACTGTTCAAACACATAAAACTCTAAGCAGTCTGTGTTCCTGTGATAGGCCGCAGTAATTACACACAGTAATTTCAGGGCCATGACGGACAGGACTACTTCTTGTTATCATGACATTATCCAAATGGAGTTTTGGAGACTGATTTCATTTTTGTCTAATTAAATGTGTTATCAATGAGCATGTGAAAGGCAAATTACTAAACTCTTACTGTAACAGAGTGATTTTCTATTAGACTAGTCAGTAAGAGAGACTGTGCAAAGTATCTTTGGATAATTACTTATGTTACATGTAAATGTAAGAGAAAGTAAAAGGCAACATATTGTTTGGACATATCAATCTAGATTTGGAGAATCTGTAAAGAATAAGCTGGCTTTGGGGTGCTATCTACAACACAATCAAGGAAACAAAAGCTACGAGACTCCTGTCAGTCACAAGTAAAGAGCCGAATCCAATAAAAGTTTGGCTGCGAGTAGAAAGCACAGGAGACTCTGTGAGGAGCTCGATGCTGGCAGTCAAGACAGCGCTGCTGAGAGGACAGCTCAATATTTGCTGTGAGCTCAGCTGTCAGGCCAGCACAAGGAAAGGCAGACGCCAAAGGTGAGCGTTTTTTTTAATTATCTCTAGCCCAAGTGGACTGTGCATCATCATTAGGGAGACTAAATAGCTGTGGCCACTGACTCAGGTAGTGGTAAACGCTACAATTAACAAGCCGAGGAAGGAAAACTGTATTCAATTTGAAAGCCTTCTTTCTTAATCCATCTCGTCTGATCACTGGCTGTGCTGAGCTATGGGTTTTAGCATTCAATTACATTAATCAGGTTAATTCCAAGTAAAAGTCAACATTTTAATCAAGAACTGGCAAACTATGCCAAGACGTGATGTTGAGACAATGGCAGGCAATACAAGGACTAGACTCAGCATCAAGCTCGACAACAGCACATGATTTCCAGCAGAATGGCAGAATATGATCTAAAATTGGATCTGTCTTGGAAAGTAAATGTTTACCTGAGAGACAGAATTCAGGAACCTGTTCCCTTTTATATTAGCCATCCTTGGTGTTCTCTGTCAGTCTGAAACCTTTGAGGATAACCTCAGAAAAAAAAGATTTTTGATTTGATTTGATTTATGGTTATAAGCCATAGGAAACAGAGTGAAGTTGAATATAGCACACTTCTCAGAATGGCCTAACTTACCATTATGGAAATCACTGAAACCCAAAGTTCCCTAGTAATGACACGACCTCCCCAAAAAGTCTGACTAAAAAAATCTGGCCTGTCACTATAAAAACATCTCTATATGGTCTATATGCGTATGTTCTTGTTTTTTGGTTTAAATCAAAATTTGTGATGATGCTCATTCATTTCTTTCATTTACTTCAAAACAATGAATTCTTTTTTTATTGAGTCTCTCTTTTTATGTCTTGGACCTGTGAATATTTGCTTGTTAAAAGTGTCTGCAATGCTAACTGACCCTGAAAGCTGGTCCTGATTAACTAGGAAATTCACAGCATGTCTCTGTTTAATCAAATTGGACAGAGGTTAGAACAGCTCAATATAAGAGATAACCAGTCTTTGATCCAAACAGCCATGCAGAATCTGGCCATACTGTCAGAAAATGTACTGTCAGGGTTTTTGGATTTAAATTTCACCTCATTTACCTCCATGGATGATTGGGAGAACAGAGGGCCAACACAACAGCTCTCAACAAAAGTTAAGACAGGACAACAAAAAACACTTATTATTGGTATATCACTAAATGTAACATTAAATAATGGCAACATTGTTAATTATAGCTGTTTATGAGTTTATTTGTTTCGAGCAAGCCACTGGAATTGGGAATTTAAGGACTTGCGGACAACAGTTTATGCCTGACTGCAAAAAATGTACTGAATGCCAGATAAGACTAAAGATGAGGGAGGAAGGAATTAGCATGTGTGTAATATGACATAGGGTGTAGCCTGAAAACATAATAAATGTCCATTATGCAATTATGGGCCGATTGATCTTAATGTAATGTTATTTTCATTAAAATTTCCTTGTAGAACAGTCGATATGCATCTTAGCTTTTTTTTTTTTTTTTTTACAATGTACTCAAACAGTTATGCTTTTGTGAAATGGTTAGACTACGACTACCAGTGACTTAAGCTTATAATGATTCATAATGATTGGGGGAAATTGAGCTGCACTGCCAGAACAGAATGCACAGAAGAGTCAGCCTGGAAGAAAAAGCTATTGTGAGAATAACAGACTACAGGTCAAAACAACTCAAATTCTAGCACTTTGCTTACAGGAATACCTATTTAGCATTTTAAGTAATTTAATGATATGTATGAGCATTACATATGTTATTATAATGATAAATATAGATATTCATAAATAGACAGGACTGCTGATAATGTATTATGATGAAAGTATTATGATAACATGATCGCATGGAGTACACAGCTAATGGTGAAAACTTCAACAGGGTCATAACCTCACAAGCACGGATCAGGAGTTGAGTGCCCTCAAGTGAAAAGCCCAGGCTTCTTGTCAGTAAGAGGTTCTTGAGATGTTGGAAGAGAGGTTTACTAACATTATCCACGCTCAGCAAGCTAGCTGGCATCTGTTACCCATATCTGGCTCCAGTACACAGCATTTGATGATGAAGAAAAGAATAAAACTTTATTATACATTTTGATACTTGTAAGTCAATGCTATGGCATTGTAAAATTTCATGAATTTAATCATTACTTGGTTTACGTATGATGCGTATACACTTCTTTGTAAATACCAGATTGGGGTAACACGTTATAATAACTACTCCCTATAAAGCATTTTTTAAACATAATTTAACACATTAGTTAATCATTAGCAAATGGTTACCTCTCAAATATTTCTCATCAGGTAATCATTTATAGATGAATATGTCAATTCTTCGTTTATGGTGAAGAAGTCCATAATACATATTTGTTAGGTATGAGTTAACACTTTGTTGGTCATTCATATATGCTTACCTCTTATGTTTTTCCAGCTGCAATTGCATTAACTGAAATGCTGTGGTGCACAATGCTAGATGCATACAATGAGGTGGTGAAAAACTCACCATAGAAAAAGCATTAAAATACACATCTATAAATGATAAAAAATAACTGAGAGTTAGCTGCTTACTGGTGATTAACAAATGAGGATAGAAGATATCACACAAGTGTGCTCTCTGCTCCTCAGTGTATAACAGATTCATAGACAAGGCATGTTAATCCTTTAAGCTTAATGAAGTAGCATGTCTCTAATTAATACATGACTTTTAATCATTTCTGCTGACATCCTTGAATGTAGCTGACTTGAGTTTAATCACTCTGCTATCTGTGGTAGTATCCAAATCCTGCGCTTTTGTTCTGTCCTGGGGGATGCTTCCATTTGTGTTCTCTGCTGAAAAAGGCCTCCCTCAAGCCCCCAATACCATTCCCCTTTGTGCCCCAAGGCCATAGTCAGCCACTACTGCTGATTTTTAGTCCTTTGCAGACATGGATCAGACATTTGCCAGTTTTAGAATCATTTCATTATGCCATTCCTGCACCTGGGCTTGGGGGTAGGTAGAGATCCCCCCTTTAACTCCTGGCAGGTAAATTAAACTGAATCAGTTTGATTGCTGGAAATCACAGGGCAGGGTGATAAAGCAATTAGGCTCCTCTAATTCTTTAGCCAGGGAAGGGGCAGGCCCGGTCCAAGAGATAATTAACTATATATAATGAAATCCTTTTGTTGGCAATTTTTTTCCAGCATTCGATTTTTGTTTCCCGGTGCTGTTCATTTTGTGGGTGTACAGGTCTTCAGTGGCAGGAGTCTCCCCTCTCTCTGCTTGTCCTGCAGATGAAAACAGATCTTTAGTTAATAGGCTCTCTGTGGACAGATGAGGTCTATTAGGAGGTTAATTTGAAAATGAATCGGGGGAGAGACCAGAGAGAGGTCAGAAATGGAGTCAGGGGGAGGAGGTCTCTGCACTGGCCACTCACACACCCCACTCTCTCTCACACACACACATACACACACTCCCTCAGTGGAGGATCTGACGTAGCGTATGCCTGCTGTCATTATTCACTGTACATCATATTAGGCTAACTGTCAATACAGCACATTGAGGACAAAGGATAAATATGACGGATGTATAGAAATCACCTGCAGTCTTACATGTTCAGTAAGGATTATAGAAGGCAAAAACTCAGCCTGACCCTGGGGGAGGGGATTTGTCTGTATTTATAAATCAGAGATGAGCTCAATCACCTCCAGCACACCCTTACCCAAACAGACAGCGGCCTTTCCCCACTCACACTTCTCCAAATTTCATACACAAATGGGATTTCTCCTCAGCAGCGCTGGGCCCTCAAGTTTTCCACAGGGCCGTTTTTTAAAACAGCAAAGCATTGTTCACATGCATGGCACTATCCCCCCCATTTCCATTTTTCCCCCACTGCAGGGGAGAATCTGATCCGAGTTCATTGGTGTGTGTATAATGAGAGGGTTACGGTGAGCTGAGAGAGGTCGTGTAATTCCCCATACCGGGGGACAGGCTTTTTGGTGGAGTTGGCTGAGCACTGCTGCTCCGTGATGCATGCACTCATGTGTGCCAGAGACGGCCCTTCCAAATCCAAGGTCCAACTGAGGCATGGCATGCATTAAACACACCAGCACCCGACACTTGGACTGGGCGCCTTGCAGATCTCTCTGCCATTGTCTTTGTTACCATCATTCCCCGACAAATAAATTGAGGCTGATTTATGGTCACCCCGAACACACTTGTCCTGACACACAATTCACAGTGCTGGATGATTTGAAGGGATGCACATGGTACCGTGGTATAAAACAAAATGACTAATCTGCTCTACCTACTGAACTCACTTAAACATTCTTCTAAATTGGAGCATATTAAGCATTCTTCTGGATTCTTCTCTTTTAACCAAAAAGCAGGTCAGTACTATTAGAACATCATTTAGCAATGCTCTGCCATCTCTTTTCAATGGAGAGAGTGTCTGTACCTCCCTATGGACAGCAGTGAAAGGCCATTTTCAGTCTGAGGTTAAGTATCTTCACTTAATTATGATAAAGACTTGAATCTCTAGGCAATTACACCCTGCTGTCAACAGAGTCAATATCCTGCGTAGGCTAGACTTCTTTTCACCCCTTGACCGTGTGACCCCCCCCCTTTTACTGAGTTTCATCCATCATCAAAATCGCACCCCCCCACCCCCACCCCCCAAATCATTGCCAATCATCGTGGTTCAACACCAGTGTTCCATTTTGGTAGGAGGGCTTTGGACTAGGAGTAATCTGGACTGCAGTGATCAATCATGTTAGGTGGCATTTTACATCATGGCCTGCAAGAGACTCAGCAGGGAACTCAGTTATATGCCACTGAGAAGGAGGGGAGTATGACTCCACTGGGACTGACACACGCCCTCTGTCTAGGCCCTGGGAAATTCACATGCAGATATAAAAGGATACAGAAGCTCCAGAAGCCAAGACAAAAGGATGTTTCTGTTTGTTTAAACAATCTTCAAAACAAAAAAAATACCAGATTTGAATGTCAGTCTGCAATTTCATGAAGAAAAAAACTGTGTAACAATAGCAGAAATCTTGTAATTCTGTGTATTCATCTGTCTGAATGACGGTGAACACAAGGAGCTATTTGTGTGAGTGCGGCCCCTCACTTCTTCCCCACCTCCCCCCTCTCCCTAGTGTTAGACGAGGATGAGCTACTGACCCTGCTTGTTTTGCAAAACTGGTGCAACATCATAACCCGGGGGTATGTGTTGTCATCTGAATAAGATAAGTTTATTTTCCTGGCGCGGGCATTTGTTCCGTCAGGCAGCCGGGGCTGCGGGGCCCTGCGAGGGAGCAGTGGGGAGCCCTGCTCTGCACCTGCAGAATTGGGCGAGGTGGCCACGGAAAAGCCTTGGCCGTCTCCCAAATATCTGCCTCTGCCTTCTGTGCTGAGCCCAAGCCGTGGAAAAGCAGGAGGCGTCAATATTGTGGAACAAATGTCCTCTAATGTGAGCCTGCTGGTCCACGACTCCAGTGGGGCCTGCACCACACGCCTCTCCACCCCAGATGCAGAGCACCTTGCTTTACCTTTCATGCAGGCAACCCTGGGAGATGACGGAGGAGATGTTAAAAGGAGGTTAACACTGCAGGGATTTCCAAATGCTCCATGGCCTAACCTGCTGCAGTTGTGTTGACAAACAGGTGCCAGACGAATAGGGCAAGCCCCCACGTTCCTTAGAAAAATTGGATCTGTTTGCTGACAGGCTTTCTCTGCTGAGTTACAGCCTCCATGTACACACACAAAACTTAATTATCTATTAGCTTGCAAGGCATATTTGTTGTGCATTAAAAGAGATAATAACAAAAGGCAGATTTACCAAATGAATTTCAATAATACAAATGTATTCAATTATCATAAAAATGCTGAAAATGGCAATGGAGAGTAGCAGAGTGACTTTAAGTGCACCTTTGAACTTTGTGACAGATTTTTCCATTTAATTTTTTTTTTTTAATTTTCAAGTTTTTTAAGTTTCAAGTAATTTACAAATATTTTTATTAGATCAGAAATCTATTTTTTAACCCCTTCTCCGCAAGTAGCACCTCTATTCCACACAATCATTTACAGCAGTTTACCATAGGCATTTATTAGTAGTTTTAGAGGGGTATGTGGCTGTAGATTAAATGCCTCAAGGGGTGAATGAGCCTATATAGTTTAGAGTAGGAATGAGACATGATTTTCGAATAGTTGAATATTCGATATGTGTTCAAATATCGGAAAGTTATTTCGAATAACATCTCACTTAAAGGACTCCGAACAGAAATAAAGACGTTTCAATAGCCTATGTAGCGCATTAATTCAGGCTGAAGGTGTCGCTGACAGTAAAACTGCCTCCATGTACGGATATTAGGCCTACTGTAGCCCATAGGCTAGGCTACTCCAAAATAACAGAAGAAGAAAACTGAACTTTTTAGTTAAGCGCTTACTTGAGTGTGCCTGCAACGAGGAGTGTTCTCCACAGCTGGATTTATTGTCAATTGATTGCGCAACCGTCTCCACTCCAAACATGTGAACATGTTATTTTTTTTGCTAAAAATGTCTTCGTTAGGCTAGTGGTGTGATGTTGCAAAGTTTTTCACGTACGTATTTGAAAAATCCATATTCTATGCATTCTACTGGATTCAAAGCATTCCTTGGTAAAATAACATTTTCTAATATCCTAAATATCCCCAAATGAAAATTTCAGGACCATTAGCTAAAATATGTGCAAGATATGTGAAAGACGACAGTGTTTACTGTTTTGGCTGTAGAACTTGAATGAAAAAATATGTAGCCTACAAAACGTTCCAAGTAGGCCAAGTGCATATCATAGGCTTCAATGCGCTTTTCACTGGTATTACTGTGGAAATGCGCCTAGTGCTCTAACTTACACTAACTTACTTCATACATAGCCCAAAAGGTAGTATAAGATAATGGAATACAGGGTTATTGCAGTATTTAACATTTATTTCCAGGTAGATTGCACTTGTATTGTTTTCACTTGTTTCAGCCTGAAGTAGACCTCAGTTATGAGCTACCTGCTTGTGAGGCTGATGACAGCTGGCCAGGTGAGAGGAGGCGCAGACCAAGGAAGAGAAGAGCAAAAGGGAGAGGGACAAGAGCGCGTGCAGATCTTGGTCCAGGAGACACAGAGCAGAGAGAATGTAGAGGAAGGAGATGGACCAGGTGGCAGAGGGCTGGAAGAGAGTACCTCAGGTGGAAGAGGAGAGAGGGCAGGCCCAGCACCAGATGACAGCGGTCAGACAGGTGGAAGAGGGCATAGTGCAAGTCCTGAAGGTGGCAGAGGTGCAAGAGGAGGAGATAATTCAGGTCCCTGTGTTGGAAATAGCAGCAGAGGAAAGAGAAGGAGAGGAGGCAGAGATGCTGAGGAGGAGGGCAGAGTTCAGGCACTCCAAAATGACCGTCGTGTACGGACACAGGTTTGTGTTTCAAGAGTATGCTAAGCATTTGATAGATAAAATCAATGTCATCATCTTTTGTAGTTTTAATCAAATGTAAATATCAAACATTCTTTTGTTATCTTTACCTAGGAACTCATTCAGGGAATGAGTGAAATAGACCTGCGAGCACCCAGTTCTTCTCCCGGAACCATGGATTAGTTTTTGATGCCCTACCTCCACTGGATAGCACAACCCCACCTGACACTGCTCTTCCATGGTGCACATGTGGGAACTGCAGAGAATTTGCCACAGATGCTGAACGGAAATGCTGTGGCCAAAGCCCTGAGTACTGCATCAGCAAATTGCCACATTTTGAACTATATTGTTTGAAAGATGGTGCTTTATGTATCCACAGAGAATACAGAAATTATGTGTTGGTGGTAGCTGAAGTTAGAGAGCCAGGAGATGTTCATCGACAATTTAGATATGCTGCTTATTGTCAGTATATCTTTTGGCAGCATGGGTCACTGGGTCAGGGTAACTGTCGTGTTATTCCCAGCTGCTGTATCTGGAGAATAAGGGACACATACCCTGACCCAGGGTCAGTATACTGGTTTTGTACCCATTGTTTGATCACACCGTGATCTACCATGAACAAATTACTTCCTGTTATTTATTGTTGCATGCTGTATGTTTCTACAAGTTCTAAGTTTATAAGAAGCCTTCTTCCTTTTTCAGTAAAAAAAAGTTTATTCAGAATAACAATGCAGTGAGTGCAATAAGAAACAGGCTAACGTTAGCAATGTTTATGCAGGTCACCTCTGCATGTGTAATCTAAAAATATATGCAAAGAATGAATCATTTTACTGTGGTAAAGCTACTGTCTCAGATTGACAGAGAAACAGGCTAACGTTAGCTATGGTCATGCACCTCAGCATCATAGACTATATCAGCATGTGTAAACCAAAAATATACGTGAAGAACAAATCATTTTACCGTGGTAAGGCTACTGTCTTAGATAGACAGAGAAACAGGCTAACGTTAGCAATAGTCATCTCCTTCGTATGCGCTAACGTACGTTATATGCATGAACATGCACCTCTGTTTGACTGGAGTGAATAATTAAAATGTCCGTTTATGAATACAATTATATTATGAATCTTACCTGTCCAGGAGAAAATGTGCAACTTTGGCATCTGTTTTCAAATTCTTCTCCGCTTTTCAGTTCAAATGCATCTCCAATGCAAACCCTTGTCTTATTTCTGACTTTATCACAACGTCATTTGGATTCATATCGAGGTCTTTTTTATTTGTTATATTTTTTTATTTGTTATTAGCAGCAGCTGTGTAGGCTACTTTGAGTAGGCTACTTTGAGCAGAACAGGCAACCTGGATGCCGAAACACTTCTGACTTCATGATTGGAAGATAGATGGAGGGTGGTGCTTCCGGCCAAAACAAAGCATGACAACATCAACATCAGTTGAGGGTTGCGACTCCGCCTTTTAAACGAGAATATCCAGGCTGTACTACTGCTGTCAGTGATATAAGTACTTGAAATGAACACAATTTCTTAATGTCTGTTAAACATAACAGGGCCATTTTATGATTATTAAAATACAATTCTTACATATAGTTCCTTTAAGCTACGTTAAGCTTTTTCACGTTTGCGTTTTAGGATGTCACCAAAATCTGTTCTAAAGTAAGAAAGAAGCTATCGATGACAAACTGTTGTTTATGACCCTTTATTTCTTTTACAATGCTAAGCTAGTTAACTGCAAAATATAAGCCGTTTCTCAATATCCGTTCTTCTGTGTTCTTGCTTTCTCGTGAACTTGTGAAACGTCATGAAACGTCATTAAACACAGCCGAAGTACCGTTCCAATTCACAAGTTCGCATAAACTCAAGAACACACGAAATTCCCGGATGTTTTCTTGATTCAGCCATTTTATCAAGAACGCATCGGATGGTGACTTCTGTTACCTTATGGACCATTACGCCCCACAATGCATTTCTGCATCCAAACAGAACGTGAATCAAAAAAATAAAAATGGAGATAACGCAACGCTAACAATTTATGTTTTAAACTAATAACTTTGGAATTCATTGCTGTGTAGCCTATTTTGTAAAATGGGACGAGAATGGTGACTGTTAAATTGTTTGGATCAACAATCTTATTTCCTGCAACAAGCTTAACCATCACGGCTATTCAGCAGCTTCTGAACACCTGAATGTAATTATGTTTATCAAGAACGCAACTGTCTCAAACTGCTCTTTGGGCTTACTGTTTCCTCGCCTTCTTGTAAGTTTGCACTCCCGTTCTTGACTTCACAAGTTTAAACTTGCAAGTACACAAGTCCATTCTTGGCATTGAGAAACTGCCATAGTCTCATTCTCACATAATATCCAATATGTGGCCTATAAGCCCACATTAAAATACCCTCATGCCGCCGTGTTGGGTGCAGCATTTGCAGTGGTCATGCATTTAATGCTACATATGAGATATGTCATAAAAAAGTCCCTTACCTGCTGTACGCGAACATCATCACTGTTGTATGACCGTGTCTCGAAAATAAAATAATTAAATTATGTGGATAGAACTAGAGTGCCTTTAGTGGGAGAGTGGCGCCACCGGAAGACCGAGCGCTTATTGTCACGTGGTCCATGTAGCCCTCAAAAAGTTCCACTTAGTGCTTGGAGGGCAATTCAAATCAATAGTAAATCTACGACAATCGGTAAATATGATCAGCAAATGCTTTGCTTCGCCACATTTGTACAGTTGTGTTAATTAATTTGAACCATGTTAAGTTTACTAAATATGTGGAGTCATCAACAGCAATGTAGATCGTAATATTGCCCGTTTTTTACTTTATCTTACAGACTTAACAGAATCATACCAACCATTGACTGTATATAAAGTCAATAAAACCAACAGGCGATGAAACAGTGTTTTGTTAGGTGACTGGGCTCACAACATCGGGGCCACCTCAGGGGCAGATAAATGGTGATTAAATACCTCATACACCCTTGTTTTCTTGCTTCTGTGTGTGCATTTGTGTACCTTTCTGGGAGTAAGGGATGGGGAGGGGCTTGCTTACTACAAGGGTGTGGTGGCGGGCGATATGTGTTCAATGTACTTATGTAGCTATGTCTGTGCTAGTGAGGCCGTGTACGAAAATTTCCTCTGTGGACAGTACAGATCTATCTATTTATCTATCCATCCATCCATTCATTCATTTATTTATGTATTTATTTATTTATATTGGTTTGGATTCCCAGGCCTTGACTTCTTGACCCCCATAGACTCATCTCAACATAATCATCATTACCGTGGACTTCCCCATTGACTTTGATGTCACATGATCAGGTAACAGGCTTTTAAAAATCTCCTTGTGTAAAGACATAGGAAAGACATGGATGTGTTTGGTCACTTCTAACTTTATCCCCGTTTGGAGTGTATTGAAACAACTGGGATAAGCGAAATACTAAAAAAGTAGCATAGCATGCCAGAGCAATAAAGTGCACGCACTGAGATGAGACAGGTATGTATCAACTCGTCTAAGTTAGGGATAGGACATATTTCATATGCATTATTGAAAAATGGTAGTGTGTTCCTTCAAGACTTTATGAATGTATTATACAGTAGCTTTACATTCAGATGTATTCAGCTGATTCAGCTTAAACAGGAAATATGGGTTTTTTTAACACTTGGATAGGCCATTAACTTAGGCTAACCTTAATCATGAGTGCCAATTTGCTTAATAGTTAAAATCCCTAGTTAGTTAGTTAGTTAGTTAGTCAGTCAGTTTATTAGTAGTTAGTTGTCCTATCAGTTTCTGTGACTGTGATAATCTTTTCCCAACACCATGCTTAGGAAGTAGCCTACTGCTACAATCACAATGGCCTTTTCAATCAGCAATTCTCACAAGTTCTATCTTACTGACCTTCAAACAGTCAAATTACAGCAGAAAACACAGATTGTCCTTTTAGGTTATACTGTACTCTTGGTTCAACAGTGTCAGCCGCAACGCAGTTCAGAAAACTAAATAATAAAGAATAAGAATGTGGTCATAGAATTCAAAAACAAATTATATACTAAGTCATTATCATTATTCAATCAGTTTATTTTGTAATGCAAAACCTGTCCCCATTGATTGGTTAAGCATATTTATGCTCTTTGAGAGACCAACAGCATAGGTTGTGCTGTTGGCAGAGAATATTTGAAATAATTTTCCTGATCAATGACCTAACTCTATCTTTTGGAAACCTTCCATCTGAATTAGCCGAAAAAGAGAGCAATACCAACTAGGCTGAAGTTTATCTCATGTGACTGGAATTTACTTTTGGTGTTCCAAAAATGACTTTCCCTTTTTACACCACTGGTTTAATTTGCGAGCAATTAAAAGTTGCAACTGCATGAAAACAAAGCAAGCACTACTTGAGCCTGATTTCACCAATGGCAGAAGAGCAAAGCAGCGCAAGGCCTTACAGATGGTAGTTTCATGTCTGGATGTACCTCGCCTGTCTCAAATAAGCAGTCTGGGGCACCTCTGCAGCGGAGGGAGAGATAACCATAGCAACGGCCTAGTCCCCAGCTGTCAAGGCGGAGTGGAGATGGGTGCCATGTGCACAGAGGCCACTTAACCTCAGCCACACAGCAACTTAGGAGGAGTCAAGAAGCTCTTCAAACCTCAACACAATCTCACTTAATATGGAGACAGTGGGCCCCAGTGTCTACAGACAAAAGATGCCTCCAAATGATCCAGATGACTAAATGAGCAAAGGGCTCCCTGTGTGCATTCATGTCCTTATCTACAGTGCTCAACGTCACTAGAATGCATGTCTCTAAATATAGGTGTAAAAAATTGTGCTTACATTGTGCTCACTATGCCTACTTCATGGTCTACCCATGCTAAGAAATAACAATGACATGAATGTGGCAATATATTTTAAAGCACGGCGGAAAGACTTTGTTTTCCTTTGTATTCAGTCCCTGAAAGGCATTCAAGATGGGTAACTGAGGTCACGGCAACTCATAATTGACAGCATGCATAATGTCAGGCATAATAAACTAAAAAAAAGAGCAAAGAGCTCACTTACAACAAAGGCTAATATGGGCTTTGGCATATTTTGGCCTGATTCTCTCTTTGCTGTCCTTCTTTGCGAATAATAATTTACTTTTCAACTGAGAAATTTCTCTTCTTCTGACGTATGCCAAATCCATAGCACTTCAGTTTAAAATCACAGTGGCCTTATCAAAGAGGAGTGATTTAGGTTGAATTGAATCAAACTGATCAATTACATCATTAAAGGTGTAGGAAGTGTTTTATATGGTTTGTAAACGCATAACATATTTATAAAGATAAAAATAATAGCTCCTTATGACACACTAGCTCTTTATTCTCTTGGGTGACTGTAAGATTTTCTTTTTTGATTTGATTTGAAAACAAACAATTAGGGGCAGCCAGACCTCAAACAGTAGCACAAAACATTCTTGCCAACACTCGTTAACAATTTCAGTCAGATTAAGATCTTCAGACTAGTTGAACTAATTACCTTAAGAAATGACACCTGGCTGCACATATAAACAAATAATCAGCAGCCTGCTTCCCAAACAACACAGAGTCACTTACTCACTCTAACATGTAACTTAGACAGTTATGAAAACTGTGGAATGTCGACTTTGTCATTAGCTTTCTGAACAGTAAGTTTTGCATCTTTGGTTTGGTATTATGGTAAATTTTCTCCAGATCATTCATAATCTTCAGATAGCCCTCCCCCCATCTCTATGCAACTTTTAGTCAAATCTGTTTTATCTGGGTCATGGTAATATAATAAACGTCTGTTTTGTAATAAAAAAATCTGTTTCATTAGGGTTATGTAACTGAGACACTTCAAAAGCAAAAATAACTTAGTTATATAGGATATATTAAGGAATATAAGAAAAAATAAAGTATGAGGAGCCCACTCTGTCGGCTCAGTGAGCTCTCTGTAGAGAGCATGACAACTGTGATAGCATGACTGGACAAGGAGATTTGTTCAGGTGCCAGAGTAAACTGTATATCCTTTAAATAGGTTTAGCTAGAATTTCCATAAATGTATAAAAACATAAACACTAAAAACCCAAAGGAGAAATAAACTTTAATACAGAAATTAAAAGGGCACTTTGTATAAAACATTGTATAATCAGGTTTACAGACCTACAGTAAACCAGTAGATGGAGTAGTTTTAGTAAAGTAAAGTACTTTAGTAAAGTAGGTTTATTCAAAAGCACAAAAACCTGCTATGTGAAATTAAAATGCATTCCTCATCAGCAACATTTAGCCTTATTCATAAATAAGACGATGTTTGACAAAGCAAGCATCACACAAACACACACAAAACATTTTAACCCAACATTTGGTTAACCCAATTTATTTCAAAATAATTTCATATTAAAAGAAAAGTAAATATTAGTAAACAAATATTAAGTTAGGAATGTGTAGGATTAGGTTGTGTATAGGCTATGCTGGTCCTGCATGTGTTTGTGATGAGGTGTTGTTCTTTCAATTTCTTCGGATTGCGTATTTTACATTAATTTTCCAGTGGTTTGACAACAGCACAGAAGGAGGCAAATTATCTACAAAAGTATTTTCAATAAATTCAATGTATCTTTTGGATATTCATTTTCCTGTGTGGCTGTCAGAATGAACTTCTTTTGATTAAATAATGCATTTAATCAGTCATACGATTTAGCCATTTGCAACACGCTTGTAAGAAATAGGGTTAAATACTGCTCCAAAGATCATCCACATTTAGGCAAGACAAATATCTATGTGCTAAGCAGTTTGGTTCTGAAATGTTTTCTGACAATTGTACGGTTTATGATAACAAGCAGAAAACCTTGATTGAACATGAGCACAGAGAGTTGTGTAATCTGACATTTCCTCAACTGACAGGTAGAATCAGCTAGAATCAAACAGATTATGTCATTTCAATCTTGGTGCTCAATATTTAATATTAATTGATCTTTCCTAGTGTAAGAAAAAATAAGCCACAGTCGATGGGAGAATACATGCAAAGAAAGTTTACAGGAGAAATGCCCAGATTTTGCTGTCTCTCCACCTATTGAGTGTGAATCTGGCCTTATGGTCTGGTAAGTGACCTAATGGTAAGTTACAGACTTCACAATAGTGTTGTAGATGGTCTCAAGACCATTTTCTGCTTTTTCGGTCTCGTCTCGGACTTGACCCTTCTAAGACTCAGTCTTGTCTCGGACAACAGTAAAAGGAGAAGGACTCGTAATTTTTTTTTTTTCAATTCAATAATTTTCCATGATTACAAATAAATTTAAATTCAAATTCTCAAATGTATTACAATTTTAAAATATTGTGAAGAGGCCTAATAATCTACACATACGTTTGGCAAATTTGAGTTTGCTCAGCCCCTAACTGTGATTCAAAATCAGGATGGGCCTAAGGTGTTAATGAGAAAGGAGCACTGTTGAAGCAGTTTTGAAAAATTGGCAGAAAATGATGCATATGGATTTTATTAATGATAATTAATGAAGTCACATGAAGAGGTTATGTAGACCTCACTTCTTAAGAGTGCACCATACTGTTCCTGTAAACAATTCCTAGTCTCGCTTAGTGTTTAGATCTAACAGTTGATTATTAATTGGGGCGATATTAAATCATGGTTATGAAAACTGGCCATGAAAACTGACCTAAAAATTATGGACTTGGTCTTGACTCGGTCTCGATTCTTGAAAGACTCGGTCTCGACTTGGACTTGCTTCCTCAAAGACTCGGTCTCGACTGCATTTGAAAACCAACTGTCTCTGTCTCGACTTGGTCTCGACCCTTCAAAGACTTTTTTCTTGACTCGGTCTCGACATAGGCGGTCTTGTCCCCATCACTAATTCACAAGATGCAAGCATGATAAAAAAAATGAGCAGCTAGTATTTGTGAGAATTTTGCCCTGTGTAGAAGTAAGAACCACAATTCTGATCACACATTAATCCACATATAGAAAATTTAAATCAATTTGTCAAAGCAAGAGGTTTGTGGTCGATGTGAATGCCGGACAGCCGTTTTAGTTGTTTCCCGTAAAATACACAACCTATTTGTTATCGAACTGCATGTTTGCATGATTAATGCAGCGTAAACAATGCCACCAACTCAAATTCATAACGTATGACTTTTTAGGAGCACCAAGGTTATGGGCAGCAATTTGAATATGACACTACGTTGCATAAGTATTTTCGAGCACATGATAAATTTGTAATGGTGTTCATCCCAATTTGGGTGGTGAGAAGCGCAGACCCCTATGAGAAGGTAATCTCCATATTAATACGAGCATGCTAAACACAGCTGAGGAACATTCCATTTCAGATGATAGCATTTGCTTCCAATTACCACTCCATTCAACCTCACAACAGCCTGTGACATATCACATTACCATTCAAGAGATGTTGTTTGCAAATATAACAAACTGTAAATCATTACTACTTTACATTATGCATTATATACATACTGCATCTCACATTATCCTTCCATTTTGATTTTAAGATTTGATTTTTCCATTTGAATATTAGCAAGATACCACTTTAAACTTAATAATATAGCGCAAATGAAACATTTGTATATAAAGCATGTTGTTGCACATTTTGCTTTACTTTGTCACCCTATTCAATATCAGCATGTTCATTATAATATTGTTGACACTAAAATGTTGGTGCAGCCCATCAAAGTCTGATGTTTATACTCACAAAAACCTCTCAGTCAGTTGATAAACAAAAGCACGACCATTTCATACAGAACAATATCTCTAAGCTGACTAGTGAAGCTGACCCACCACACTCACATAACACTGGATGTTCTGTATTCTAAACACACTGTTAAAAGGGCGAGAAAAGCCATTGGCAAGACCTTACTTACAGGAGTTTTTCTTGCTCCTTTTGTCAGCAGAGACTAGTAAGCGTGTTCTGTCTGCCTTAAACCAAGAATTCCAGAGACTCAACAGCCTTTATCTCCCTAGAGCATAGCACAGATGGATAAAACACACTAGTACTAACTTAGCCAATGCAGGCTGAATGGGGCAGGCTGGCTAGACTTTCTTTTTTCCTCCACTCCCTCTCTGTGTTTCTGTGTCTCAGTCTCTCTGCATCTCTCTTTCTATCCCCCTCTCTCTTTTGTTGTTTGCAAGTGTCGTCCTTGTGGTGACACATATTGCCAGTGACAGAGGTCAGACTCTATGCCCTGTTGTTTTGAAAGGGAAAACGCTGCATTGTCCCCACACAGCCGCTCCTGGCTGGGAGGCCTGGCCTAATCAGACCTTCCCTTTTCAAGGCTTCTGTTATGGACTGCATGTGCCTGTGCCTCGGCCTCTTAAGAGGCCCTGCCTCCAGCCCTCCTCAGGGACCCTTCAATGGAGCTTTAGAGGCCAAATGAGGTGTAAGTCTATTAAAAGCCAGTTTGTGTGCAGATTCCAGGCCCACTGGGGGTCTTTCCCCCATCATTCAGGTGCTGTTAATTTCCTTTTGATCAACACACATACACCAGTGCCTGCGGGAATGTTAGGTAGCTGACAAGATGTTCTTCCAAGGTTCCTCGCAGCACATGCAATGCAGTATTCCCTTCATTATCCCTGTGAACATCTTAGCTGCTCCAGGGGAAGTTGCCAGTGAGGAGAAATTCCACTTGGCAAATAAGCTCTCCTGAGGATTTCCCTTATGACAAGACAGAAGCACCTAAGTATTGGATAACACTCAAACAAATGTGTTGTCATTATAACTCAACAGTTATTTCTCTTTCCTGTTCTATATCTCTAAGGTTCACTTGCAAGTATATTAGTGTTTCAGTATGTCAGCTGCGGCAGAGCTAGTTTATTTAATTGGACCGTCAGGTTAAACAGGCCTCTGATTACTCACACTGAGCAAGGGGTGAAAAATGAATGGCTCCGAGAAGCAATAGTGTTTTGGAGGGCATTGTTGTCACACTATCCATTATATATGAGTGCCTGTGGGACATCATCTAAATCAGGAACTAGCCCATTTTCTCCTACAGTATGCTCCAGAACCATGGGTTGCATGACTAACCTACTTATGTTATCTATTGCATCTCTTATGTAATCTATTACAAGTTTTCATGAATTATAATGGAAGCATGTCCTCTGGCCACTAAACAGATGTTTAACAAAGCATACAGTGTTCTTAATTAATACTCAACTGAACTCACTGAAAATATGCTACTCTTATCAATGACACATAGAAATTCTTAGCTCATATTTGCATTATTAGTGAAACTTGCATATTTGCATTATTAATGAAAAAACATCCCCATGAACACGCACACATTTCTTAGTTAGACTTTATGAATAATATGTTATACTTTATGAATACTTTGAATGTTATACTTTGTTTCCACTAATTATTTGAATTTATTTATACTGACTATTTTTTGATCCACAGAGGGAGAGAACTCATCAGCAGAGGTGTTGAGATCATGATGAACAATCGTGTTTATTCAGGCCAGGCATTGTTTTTGTAGCTGGGCATTTCAATGCACCATAAAGCATTGACAAGCCCTAGATACGGACTTAAAAAAGGATAACGTGACAAGCGGCTGCAATCTAATTCTGCCTCCAAGAGACTGTCAGGGATAATTACCCATGATTCTGAGAGTGAGCTTCGGAGCTGAAAAATTTAATTTGCTATTGATTTGCTACTTAAATGCCCCACGTCCGTTCTTATCATTATTACATGGAAGCCATGCTGCCAATATAGAGAGCGCACAGGCACATCAAAGCCTGGCTCCAGACACAAGGTGCTTTAGTCGGGAGAAAACAAACATCAGCATCATATTAATCCTGATTAACAGCCTGGCCTGCTGCCCCTTCAGGAGCTGACATTTTTCTGTGTCAGGAAAACATCTAGAGTTGAGGCAAGGGAGCAGGTTGATTACTATTCACCTCTGTTTCATTTCCAAAGGCTTTGGATTGCGCCTGATTCCACTCCTGTCTGTCACAAATACAGCTATTTTAGTAGAATTCAAACAGACTGCATAAAAGTTTTATGCTCCTGACTCATGTAATATACTGTAACACCTAAACTATAGCAGATATGAGATCTTTCCTATAAAATAAAGTGAAATGAGACAAAAATCATAATGTGTTACCCAAAATTCGAATAATTTTAATTTTACCATTTATTCGTGACACACTGGTTTTCTGGTTTTAACCCTTTACAGGAAATATAGCTAATTGCCACAATTGTACACTATTTTAGAAAGAGTAGAATGAACAGAAAGCTACATTTCCATATGCTGTGTTCACTGAAAACCAAGGTGAAGATGTTGGTCTATTCATATTTTATCTAAGGTCTGCCTCTGCAGAGTTGTTTGTTGCCAGTTGTTAACATTACATAGCAAAAAAAGTACGAGATGAAGCTTGTGAGTGTGATTCCTTTGCCTGTTGAGCTGTATATTTTGATACCTGCTCCCAAGTTCCTGTGATGTTTGTGGATGTTACACTGTGGTACAACTGTATGTCACTATGGTCCCCCATCCACAGCTGCAAGTATCCCTTGTGCCTTCCAATGATGTCCTTGTGGAGCCCAGTGCTGAGCAGGAGTGTGGCCACATGCTGAGCTGAGGCAGGCGAGTCAATAATCCTACCGGTGCAGGCAGCTCTCATGTTAGTTAAGGGTGGAGGTCTCATGGAAGAACTGTGCCTGAAGTTGCAGCACCCTTTCAGCCAACGCTATAGGCACAGCACCACTGTGTCTGTTAGTCCTGTGCCAACACCAAGAGAACCAGATCAGCTCATGAACAATATGGAGTTGCCATTGACTAAGCAGCTGGGTCCTGCATAGCAGTGCTGGTTTGATGACACCAGCTGAGCTAGTCAAACTTCTAGCTCAGCAGAACCAGACTCTACACCCTGCATGATTTGACCACTGTTGAGTCACAGTCACGGTAGTTGCAGAGAGCAAGGAGACACTGGGTGGTCAGCTAAAGACCAACATTGAACCCCTGATCAAGCTATTCATGAGACTGGAGGCAAATCTTTATAGTGCTATGAAGAACAATCCTGCAAAGGTTTCAGACAACCTCACCTCATGCTGACAACCTCACCTCACCTATGGTGCTGAAGACTAACTTCTTTGATTTGCCCTTTTTTGATCTGATCACCTGTTTTGAAGGGGATCAGACTTGAGGGACCGGAAAGTAATTGCGGCATTGACCAAGAAAAACCTAGTCGGTAATCAATTGTGCAATGCTGAAAGACTATTTTATGGGCACATGAATTGAGGATATGGACGAGTGCACAATGTGCACACATGCTGCTTCTTTCATAAGCAGGAGCGTGTAGCAATGCAAGTGAAAAAGTTTTCTCTCGAGGTATAAAACATACATCACATGATTATTTTATTAAATTATATAAGATTCCCAAAACTTTGTTCATTGCCGATAGGGGTGTAGCAGGTAGAGGAGTGGGGATGGATCACTGGAACATTCACAGCAGACACTCAACGGTTCCAGACAGCGTTTCCCCATCCCCATCATGCATGCTGGCATGCCGCATGCTGTGTCGCATCCACGATAGCTCCTGCTCCTGCATGTCAAACCCAGTTTGCTGGGGCTGGAGGAAGGGGAGGATCCTCATGTTGTGCATGGTGACTACATGATGGGGTTGGCCTGTGGGTCTAGGTGGCCCTCTCCATCCTTCTGAACCTTGGGTGCTCGTCCTAAAGCTAGGATCTCCAGTTGGTGCTGTACGTATAATAGATATAGATAGGCCTAGATTCATGTATTTTTCCCCATATATTTTTTTCTGTATGAGTAATACTTTGTATTATAATTTTATAACTTAGTTTGATGCTTACTTCTACTACACCAAAATCCTCAACACTTTTGGTGATAACTGTTTATGCGGCAATGTCCTTGGCTGAAGTCAGCTCAACATCATCTGAACCTCCACCTCCCATTTTCTTCCAACTTTTTCTTTGGCTGGAGAGCTTTTGTTTCCTTCATTTTCTTACATCGTTACATCTGTTTCGGCACTGTTCGGCTGTCCTCTTTTTGACAAAAGAAGACACAATTAGGGAAATTTCCTCCCACACTTGCTTGGCGAGCGGGGGTTTGGGAGGATTCTGTACATCTCCAAAAATTAATTGCTCCTGCGCCTTTACCTCAAGCACCAGCAAATCGGTCTCTTCCGAATAAAACCTTTCCTGACGCACAGGCAAATCCGCCATCATAATACCAACATGCCATAGAACAATGCACCGAGCATTTTAAAGGGAATGAGGGTGTGAACTTTCATTGCTTTAATGAATGAATGCCCACAACACACTCACAACTATTTAACTAATTTAAGACAACTCCTTAGAACCATGCGTCAAACACGGTTTACAACGTTTACTTTTCACATTGACAAAATACCTTATTGCTCCTGGACCACCCCCATCAGTAGACTTATGATCATGAAAAATAAGTCAGTGAATATGATTTCTGTACATGTAAGCAATGTGGTGTTTGTGGTGATTGTGTTGTTGATTGTGTTTTTATTTTAAAGGGGTTTATCAACTAATCTGAAAATTAATTAAGTGCAACTTCATAGTAAATTCATTTATTTCTTCCTTTTTTATGAAATAAAACAAAATAGATTTAATTCGATTCAATTTTATTTGTATAGAGCATTTTTACAAAAGGCATGTCTCAAAGCACTTAACACAAAGAGCCCCAATGAGCAACAGGGGCAAGGAAAAACTCTCTTTTGTTTTTGCTTGTTATGGTAAAGGAAGAAACCTTGGGCAGTTCCGACTGCCTAGGGCAGGTTTTCAGTCTCTCGGATGGAGGTAAGTTCACCATTAGTCCAGTAGGAACACATAAGAAAATTGTGGGGTTAATATAGCAACATAAGAGTCCTATTATAATCCCAGCATATAGTTCCATATCATTAGGAGCAGTCAGGCCAAAGGGCCAGATGGAGGCCTTATCAATCATGTCAGATTGCCACCATTTGCAAGTCATCCTGGGCAGGAAAGATTTGTCTTGATACCAGCAAATTGTTTAGGCTGTGAAAAGGTTAAGCTTAAAGATGGTCTAACCTTTCCGACATGACTTATACTATAAACATTTCCAGGCAACATGTCATAACCTTTAGGTAGAACTTAAAGTATGCCTCAAGAACAACACAGCACGGGGAAAACTATCAAGTCACTGCAATAAGTGCTGTGTTCAGCTGAGTGGCACACAGAGAGAGAGAGAGCTGTGCAGCAGGCTGTGTGTGTGGCAGGGGTAAGTAGCTGTTGAAAGGGAAGAGAATATAGGCAATGCCTGAGTGCATGCGAATTTGAATTAGTGGCATAAATGGATTGCTATTGGTAAGGCTTACACACTTACGAGCTGTTCAACTTGTCATGGAGGCCCTAAGGACATGTTGTCGATTCTGTCTTTTTCACACTATTTCACACACATCCTGCAGTGTAGGCTGCTGGGAGACCTTTCCTCTGATCTCTCACTGCTGTCAAGTCCAACATAAGTTAAAAAAAAAAAGTTTAAAAAATCCGTAATGACTAAACAGTACAATACAATAAGTAGCAAAGAAGTATAGACTGGCCAAAAAACTCACCAGCTGTGAGTTTCATGTAAAGCAGCTTGGGCTTAGACAGACAGAAAGTCCTGAATCTCTGCACGCGGTGGCTGGGAGAGAAGCTCAATTTTGGGAGATAAAAATGTGCTCAAACCTTGTGTTGCCCCTGGAGAGCGAGACCGTGGGTGTAAAACCAGTGAAGTATTTGTCAGCAGGCCGAGGTCACCAGACCAGTGCTGACCTTTTGCAGGCCTATTTCTGTGATGGACATTTGTCACTCTGCTGAGGCCAATGTGTGGTAATAGATTATTGACTCGCCTGCCTCAGCTCAGCATGTGGCCACACTCCTGCTCAGCACTGCTGCAGTACAGTGTATAAACCTCCTCATGCACATACACACACACACACACACACACAAACACACACCAGCAACCTGGAAGCAAAAAACATTGTCCAGATTTCACACCCCTAAACACAAAATTACACACATAATGCACATTTGAAGGGAAAGCAGCAAACGCCATGGAGACATGACCTTTCTTCTATTTTACGCTTCTCAAGAAAAACAGAGATATTCTTAGACTTGCCCAATGATGCTGTAAATCCTATGTTTAACAACAAATAAAGAGTCCATGCCTATTACTATGAATCTTCAATTTGCAAATAAATACAAAATTAAACACTGCTTGTGCTCAGAAAAATAGACAGGAATATTCACAGATGATGGCAAAGCCCAGAGACAGAGGTTAAGAAATGGTACATATTGTGTGTTTTGTTTTTGGCACAGTCTGGAATTTTTAATTATATGATAATTCATCTCTGAGCACTAATTTACCCCCCACCGCTGCCTTGTGTGCACCACCATTTTGTGATTTCTTGCACAGAATTTCAAATGAGCAGAGGGTTAAAACAAGCCAGTCCTCCAGCAGTAGAACACATTTAGGACCATATTTGTTAGTTGATTTTTTCCACCATGAAACCTTTGCACAAATCAGTGACTATATGTGATCTCTCTAAAAGGGAGTAGATTTGATCTCTCTAAAAGGGAACGGATTTTCACACTCTTGTGTGTTTTTTTTTTTTTTTTTTTTGAAATGCAATAACATGGTTTTATATGGCAGACACTGCTATTTATTTTCTTCTGTACTCAAAAACCTAATGATCATTTGCACCCTATTTTTGTAATGACATAAAATTTTAGTAATTTGAAAAAAAAAAAAAAAAAAACTTGATATAACAAATTAATGAGTGTTGAAACAGTGGGTGCATTCATTTTCTGCCTAATCACACTTTGCTCCTAAATAGTGGTAAATATGTGTGGAGGAAAAGGCAAATACACATGATTTAAAATCCAAAACAATTTGATGTATTTGATGCGATCCAACAGGTCTGCTGAATGCCCCACTCCTGCACTCCACATAATAACTACCTGCTGTTGGAATCCTCTGCTCCTGTGTGTCATTTCATTCCAGTACATTTACTGTTGTTTTACCATTGCTTATTTAGCTGCGGGATGCCTATTAATTTCAGTAAGTTCTGTACTCTCCAGGGTATCACTATATCACTCATGCCCCATTGTTTAGATACTTACATCTGCGGTCAATGTGTGGTGACAGCACAACACTGCATATTTTGAGTTTTTCAGACACATTCACACACACTCATACACACACACACACACACACACTCGAAAAGGGAGAAATAAATACTGATATAAATAAAGTGTGTCATTCTATGCCTATTGGGGACAAAATATTTGTTATATTTGTAACGAATTCAATCAATAATGCGAATTGAAAATTGAGAAAGCTCTGGCACTCTAACTTGCATTTGACCTTTGGAGTGAACTACATCCTGGAGCATGTATCACTGGGCTAAAGGAGATGGGTTTCCTAATGAATGGGCTGAGCCTCTGGCAGCCTCATGCAACATTCTGACAGTATGCAAAGCCATTGCCAGTAGAACAACATCATAGAATATTAACCCTTTTCGTTGTCTGGCATGTGCGGCAGATGGTGCTGTACACTAGAGCACAATAACAGCTGTCAGTTTCATGCTATCGACTCTGTGGAGGAGATTTTTATCTACTCTCAGCAACTCCGACATGAGGAACGTTTTGCCATCACGAGCGCGGTGACGCTCTGTTTCAGTTGAAACGGACAGGATGCTGAGCGGGCGCTGATAGTGCCCCCTCATTGCACACTAAAGAAATGTAGCAGCATGGTGCCAGTAGCCATGGCTGCATTGTGTTTCTCTCTCTCTCTTTCTCTGTGTGTGTGTGTGTGTGTGTGTTTGTGTGTGCGCGCGCAACTGGAACTGGAGGGGCCTCTCATGTGAGGACGTAACATCAAGGCTGTATCCTTCTCCCCAGAGGTATGCGCATTAGGCAGTATGGCACAATGCCTTCTGGCCCGCTTATCATCTCTTCTCATTCAGACTGAGCACTCCAAACCTCCCTAACACTATAGCTCTCATGCAGCCCACTGGGTGATAGTCGGAGTTCTGTCTGACTTGTGATCCTACATTAGAACCCTTTTAAAGTGCTAGACACACATCAGCTCCATTCTGTTCTCTGGCATCAGCTCAGAAGCAGCAGAAGCAGCAGAAGCTGAGCCATTTGATTGGATTTTTTTTTTCACAGAGAGATGGTGTGGAATTGTTCTCCATTGCTTTGTTTAGCTTTTTTCAGGGCTGCGTTCCTTTAGGCCAGAAGCTTCAGATCATTTGATGGTGTTTGAGGTTGAGTTCAGTTGGGGGAGTTATTTTTGGTGTTAGCAGGAAAAAACTTTAAAAATCAAAGTACAATATATTAAACTGTCTGAATTAGCAGAGAAGAAAATGTTGAGAGTGGTTGCGAAGCTCTGAACTGGTAGGTAGGCAGAACATTCTCCCCTCTGCTCATTATTTTGCATATAGACCTTCTGGATCTTTATCAAACAAACAAACCAATACCTAAGACTAACTATTTTGTATGCTGCACTATTTTGTATGCTGCATCTTTCTGAGTTGCCTGTCCCATCATTAAGGACTTGCAATTGAGACACAGTAGAAAATGGTGTAGCAAGAGAGAATAAGAAAAGTTTAATCACTGTGCATATTAATGCTCTTAGGTAAGTAACTAAAATAACAGCAATCAGCCTTGTGGATCTAACGTTATTTGTTAAAATTTTGTGTAAATTTATTTAATGTTTTTTTTGTTTTACTTTTCTGTAGTCTTTTCTTGTACATAATGACCACATAATGCATGCCTTAGACCTGAGAAGAAATAGTCTGTGTTAAGCCTCAAGCCTCTTTCAATAATCAGTGGCCAACAAGGTATTTAGTTTCTTTTTTCTTTGTTTCTTTTTGTCTTTCTCATTACGGTTGTATTCAATGTGTCCATTTATTGGTGATTACTGACAGTTACGACGTAAATGGAGTGTGGCGATGTATCCAGTGTCGTATCAAAGAACCATACCCTAGTTCTGTTGTTGTGGAAAGAACTACAACATACATGGTGTGAGACTAGATTTACCTCGCTATCTGATATCTGACTGCATTAAATTTCACACTTGGGCTTTAACATCATGTCAGGCTGCTACTACACTGCCCGTAATAATATGGGACTATATTTTGGGATTCTTAGGATATGGACTAATTGCTACTGAGCGACTGCAAATCCCTAACCTTGCATGATCCTAGGCAGTTGGGTTGGCCCCTTGAGCCATGGATCTGCTCAAGGTTTCTTCCTAGACTACTACAGGTAATAAAAACGTTTTTTCCTGCCCCTATTGCTCATGGGTGCTCTCCACCATGAGACATGACAATACAATTAAATAAAATTCAATAGTTGATAATTGATAATAAACCTAAATTCTTTTTACAGCGAATGTGTGTAACCACTTGTGGCCTTTAACCATTTACCTACTTTCTCTCAAATATGACCTACTTTCTCTCAAATTTACCTACTTTCTCTCAAGTACCAGTACCTTGTACCTACCTTCCTACATAACTGCTGGTGAGCGCCCACACACACTTACAGAACACCAGTGTTGATCTGGTATGTGACTGCTAGTAGATGATGGGGCTTCAAAAACTACAGTAGCTCTATGTGATCCAGACATTCCTCAAAACTGGCAAAACTTTCTAAGAGATAACAGCCAGGAGATTGGATTTTTCTCCTTCTCAGATCTTCTCAGATGTATCTTCTCAGATGCTTTGTTTGGATGTGCAGGGTGGCAAACTACTTAATATACAGTACGTCCTCAGCAGACTACAGTCACATCTGTCTTCCATACAGGGTGGTAGCTTCACCCTTAAGGAACCTGCATTGGATCACAAATTGCCTGAAAATTGTGGGTTTGAATCCTGTTGTGCCCCGTTGTTATTTTTATCTATGCAGTATATTTTATCATTCCAATTTGTTCAAAAAACTAAACCTGGTGGCCCAAACAAACAAACAAACAAAAACCGTGGGTATGGATATGTCATATAGCTTGAAGCCTATTAATCCATGTCTGTAAAGATTTTCATTCATCCAAGTCATAGTAGTCAAACAGGAAACTTCTTTTGGAACTTGAAGATGTTCTCATCTGAAAGGTTTGATCAATTTTACACTGGAGATGGAAATCTCTGGACTCTGGGTATAACTGTGAACTGTAAACTATACCCCTTTACACATGAATCACCCATTGGGCTCCATTTGATTGTCAGTATAGCGCAATTGTCTTTGGGGGCGGTCTCAGCGCAAAACGTTATTTGTTATCGGGCCCATTATCATAATTTATATGACAAATATTGGTGTTAAATGGATCGCTATGACCAGGTGATTGTTGTTGTGCTGATAGGCAACTAAACTTTCTGAGATAGGATCAGAATGGTGTGATGATATTAATGTACTGCTGAACACTGACCTGACACACATCTAACTCAAGACAAAAATTGCCTCACTACAGCCAAACAGATGTGTTTACTAATATTATTTCTATACTATTTGTTATATATATTATATTATTTTGTTTCAGCTCTGTATCAGCTCTGCTGATAACCTTTCCTGACTAAATGGTGCCAACACATTTTCGACCAAGGCCTCACTTTTTGTTCTTCCACTGGACATCTTTGTGGAAATGTCGGAGTCACTAAATATTTTTGCCCTCACCTTGTTTCCACAGTTAGTGGAGAGAATAACTGTGGCCATGACATAGATATGTAGTTGTTAGTTCCGCCACCGTAATTTTGTCCTGTGAGTTTTTTTTGTAAAAGACGTAAAGGACCATAAAGGACGAAATTGCTTTGGATTGCTTTGAGGTCTGAATTCTATTCTGATGCTTTTTTGACTTTGCATGGTCGTCTAAAGCTGTTTTACCTTCGTATTTCACTATGATTTTGACTGAACATAAAGAGCAACTAGCATAAAACGGTTTGCCTAGGCAGGGTTTTAGCCACATTGTGTATTTATCTTGCTTTAACCAGTCACCGTTAAAGCATGTAGACTGTTTACATTTTTTCTTTACTGGCCTGTCAGGTCCTGTAGCATCCTCGTCCTCGGTCTCTCCACCCATTCCACGTTGTTACAGTTTCTTCGACACACTCTGACTAAACAATCTGCTACTTCTCTCTCGCCGTCACACTGACTGGACTTGCCTGAGCCTTAGAGTAAGCGCTACAGTATCCTACGTCATTAGAACCAGTAAACTTGTGCACAAATCTTGTCTGTGCAGCTAATAATTTGCATGTAGTGGATAAATGTAAGCTACCAACAAAATAATAGATTAAACAGAAATAAAAGAAAAAAACTGAAAAAAAAAAGTTTTACGCATCATATAGAAATACCGGGACATTCAGTGTTTCTGGAGAATATTTTTTTCCCCTGGACAGACCATTAAAATCTGGGGAAATCAGGTGAAACCGGGACAGGTGGCAACACTAAGATGGAAGCTGCATGATTTTACGTGTGTTTTTTTTGCAATAGATTGATTGCCAATCTTTCATCTGCTGTTTCTAGGCCCAGATATGTCATTATCATGCTATACTCAAGGGAGTGGTGTCCTAAGGGTGTCAGACCTTGCTGATGCTCAATATTGTATACTGTAGCACTTCCACATCGTGGCTAAAGCAACTCTAGATTAATACTATTAACTATTAACTTGTATTTTAAAGGATTCTTGGATTATCTATGGTTGGAAATGGGGTTCACTAAATCAATAATATCATATCATAAGATAAATGCTTAAATTGTTGTGAAAGGTGAACATTTTGAAAAAAGGCTGCCATGGCCACCATATTGAAAAGTTGCCCAATATACCATCTCTAGCTATCACTGCTTTTATTACAAAATTATTATTATTATTATTATTATTAGTAGTAGTAGTAGTAGTAGTAGTAGTAGTAGTATTGTTATAGTTGTTGTTGTTGTTGTTGTTGTTAATGTCATAGTTATATAGTTATACATGTGATACAGTTATATTTTTAGGATATAATGATGATGTGTTAAAACAAGGCAAGACCATTTTTAATACAGTGCATTATGCAAAGAAAGTTTAATATTCTGTGCAAAAACAGTATATGAAAGTAAATCCCAATAGTAAAGCCCAAAAAGATGAATATGAATGAAAAATAAAATAAGTAAAGATATAAAATGATTGATCCCATTGGCATTCACAATTACAAGGATGCAATGTTTTAACACGTCTGTTTCTGCTTTACCTGTGTGTACCTCTTGACAAAATTACAAATCACAGTAGTGGCACTTTTTTTAATAGAAAATATTTCTGTAAAGACACAAACAAGGGCATGGACAGAATTTGCATACCGGTATGTATATTTTTCATATTAGTCATAGCTGACAGGGTAAACTGTTTCTTTTGTCATAATTGCAAATGCCCAACATGCTCACTAAAAATGACAGTTTGGGAGAGTTCTGTCCTGCATATATAATGTCAAACAAATTGTATACAAAATCATAACCATCAGCTGTTATTCCCAAACATTTCTATATCTGATGAAATTAGATACTTTCACTCTTTAATCCAATATCACTTCATATCCCCCTCTGATTTCCCCCCTTCATTTACCTTAAATGGTATCCTCCCCTAAAAGATTAATTGAAGCTGGAACAAAGGAAAGTGGTTCCCAGGGGGGAGACCCACTGTTTGCTATTCATGTTGGTCTGAAAACGGCAACAGTAAATCCTCTAAGTTGTTGTTAAGCTGTGGGTATTACCATATGTGTGCTATTTCCATGGAGTGACAGCTTCTCTGGATCAACTGGGGACTATTGATCCTGCAGCACTCCATTTCAAGTTAATTGTGCTTGAAATGAGGTGCACACTCCCGAACATACGTTTGTATGAAAGGTGCTTATTTATTTTATTCGACCGGATGTGGATATGAGATAAACAGGAAATATTCCATACTTCATTCATTTTTTTCTGTTTCCTTCAAATGGCTATGTTTGCAGTATCCATGGCTATCTAGCGACTGGAACAGTATGGTGCTTTTATTGTTGTTGTTTTGTTTGGGGAAGCTTTATGACGAAAACATGCTAACATAATTGTTTTCATGATCAGGAGGGACTAGCCCTGTCCATCACAGTGCAATTATGACCCTGTCGCTGTCAGTCTGTAATCCTAAATTGGATCTCTTATCAACTACTGCCCTACTGACTGATTTATGAACTGAGATATGTTGCCACAATGGGGGCTTTTGGCCTTTGGATGACTGGCTCTCCATTTCTGCACAACAGCCTTAAAGTGGCCTGATTAATCAGACAGGCTAATATGCCTGAGACCAAACAGAATTACTAACTGGGAGCTGTAGACTATTTGTGAGCAGTTCAGGAATTTTTTCCAAGTTAGCACAACACTTACGCGACTGTTCGAAAGGATTTTAGTGTTTAATTCCTGATTGGAATGAAGCATGTCTGCCGTGTAAACATGCATGCACAGACTCAGGACGGAGTGAACCTTGTTCAGGACAACACTGGAGAATAAGAGTCAAAGCTTCGTATGCTGCATAATCACTCCATAATTAAGACTAAAGCCGCTTAGAGCCTATAACACATGTGGCAGTATACCTACACTTCTGACAAAGGTGTGGAAACACGACGCAGAGAAATACACTGGTGGTCTCTCTCATTAATGACAAAGAACAGAGAGTTGAAAGGAAAAAAACAAGATAAGCTCAGTTACAGACCAAACATTGCCGCTCTTTTGGATTAAAGTCCAAAGTGGCTGCTGCTTAATAATCCTTCCAGAGAAGGCCATGAACAGAGGACAGATGATGGCATATTTGGGAGAAAACGTAACAAAACAACCGAGCCTACTGTGTCATCATTTCCTTCCCTGAGAGACTTCAAACTCATAATTATACGGCCTGTTTCTATGTGGAGTGGTTGGGCATTCTTAAACCCATATTACCAACACTATTGGACCAAATACTAATAAAAAGTAGGTAACAGATCATATTAAACAGGCCGGAATATTGTAGTAGGATTTAATTTGCATGCTAGATTAGCCTGCCAGTGGTAAGATCAGGGCCTCTGGGACACAGACACTTTATTAAAAGGATCCAGTCTTCAAATCCATTAAGTCAATTGAGCAAACCCATATATAATCTGATTTGAAATCCACCATGAAAATGTTTAACCAGTAGCTGCTGGGGTATTTCTCCAGCCCACCTGCTGGCTGAGTGCATTTCCATGACAGTCCTACTGGTCACCCACAGGGTGAGACCCGGACCAAAGCCCCGCTCAGAATCTTCTGAGCATGGTGGGTGTGGAAAGAAATTACAGTTCGGATAATAAATGAATCCCACAACAGGCATGACCAAAATATTTGGTAACACAAAATACCAAAATACATCTGGTATTCCACAAGAAAAACAAACTTACTGCACATATCTATTCTGTTTGCATTGTTCAAGCTGAATACAGTGTCAGTACATGGTGTGTGCAGACTAGCACCCAGTGACGGCCAAGACAACAAAGCAGGTGCAAAATGTGAGCCAAGGAGCTCAGTGCGCGGCCCAAATGTGAGCATTATTAAAGAGCGGGAAGAGGAGTGTCAACTGGCAGCAAAATCCCTGTTTGTGAGGCCAGGCGTGCTGCAGAGAGAGAGAGAGAGAGAGAGAGAGACAAAGAGGCAGAGAGATAGAGAGAGAGCAAAGGGAGACAGAGAGAGAGAGAGAGAGACAACACTGCTGGAGGCACTTTGCTCAGCGCCCATAACACACAGGGCCTGACATGGGCAGGGTCATGCCTGAGCGACCTGCCTCGCCGCAGATTTACACACAGCACACACACACACACACACACACTCACAGGGACGACTGGGAACCAGACAGTCTGCGAGAGAGAAACGGACACACACACACACACACTCAAAGGAATAGTAGAATGCAGAAGGAGGACTCACTTGCTATAGTAAATCCATAGACTTGTTCTTTATAATTGGTGCAGGGGTCTGGGTAAGAGATAAAAAGAGACCTGCTCTGGTTATCCAAAAACCGGCCAGCATCAAACTTGCTTCTGTCTCTAAGACAAGGGGGAAGTTAAAAAAGACTCCTCTGTATAAAGGCACATCCAGTGTAAATAAAAAAAAAAACAGGAAAATGGAGGCTGTTTATGATGATCATTCAGAGGATCTTCCAGCAGACAAAATTCAAATAATTGAAATGAAGATTAAAAGACCAATGGTTTATAAACAGCTGAATCAATGGATTTTATCCAGATTCCTTCACATATATGCATCAGTTTATGATCTCTCTCTCTCTCTCTCTCTCTCTCTCTCTCTCTCTCTCTCTCTCTCCAAAGGTACATGATAATATTGTTGGGTTTTGAATTATGTCAGTGTTTTTTTCCCTATTAACATGAAGTATTGCAAGAAATGCTTGTTAACAGATCATGCTTTAAACACAAGGGAGAAACCCACACACTTTCCTGCATCTCAAATACAAAAGTTCCCGTGTGCCATAAGGAATTACGCCTCTCATCCACACACATACACACACACACACACACACACACACTTGTGTTGCGCACACACATACATTTACTCACAGAGATACAAAACAATTTGACAGCTGACTACTTGCCCAT
Source organism: Limnothrissa miodon (assembly GCA_017657215.1). Classification (NCBI taxonomy): domain Eukaryota; kingdom Metazoa; phylum Chordata; class Actinopteri; order Clupeiformes; family Clupeidae; genus Limnothrissa; species Limnothrissa miodon. The sequence continues at coordinate 1,274,575 of JAGFZM010000009.1, read as the reverse complement.
TGTGGATTAATACCAGTCTTGATCACTGACAGCAGAGAGGCAATGCACTCATTGTCAGCTGATGACAACAGCAAGCTATTAAGTGCATTAGCAACAACAACCAGACAATCTCTGCGGTTTGCAGAGGCCATGATTTAATTTCAAAAACACTGACAAAAAAATTTAATTGGAAGAGGCAATTAGCGTCATTTCTTTCTAAAGACTATTTCTCCTCCTCTAACCTTTACACAACTATTTATGTCAAAGGATTTGTCACCTCTGCTGTGAGGCCTTCTCGGCTTTTCAAAACACACAATAGGAAAAAAAGGGGGGGAAAGCCCTCCAATCCTCCGGTGAGGATTTGGACACTTATATAACTCCCAATTATCAAAACTTCTCCAAGCAGCTTCTTAGCCTCCCTGCACTGTTTATATGACTCACAAAATATCTCCTACTGAACTGTGTATAATGCCAGGGAGCCCACATGACCACAGTAGAGGCTCTTGCTGCTTTCTGCCCCACTGAGTCAAGCATAATAGGTGTCTTGAAGGATCCAGGCTCAGGGCAGCTATGTTAACAAAGCCTTGGTGTCTTGCAGGAGGAGCGTGTGTTATAGGAAGTTGCCAAAAACTCATTTCCAGGAGCACTTAGGGATTTGGGCAGGATGCTTTGCCTGCACAGTGCCATGGCTGGGGGTTAGATAGCACTGGCACAGAGGGATTTGCCAATGCAGCGAGTTTAAAATAACAACATGAATGGTGCCCAAGAAATTTGAAAATGCCTTTCAAGACTTATGGGCTAAATCTTGTATTATAATACTACACAAAGATGACCTTTTAGGGAGTGTGTTTTTGTTGTGTTTTGTGTAATGTTTTATTGTGTTTCTCAATTAAATTGAAATGAAATGTCTACTGCTATTAGCTTACTAAAATAAAAAAACATTACTATGTATTTACTCATTAATTTAATGTGATTCTATGTAATTAATTTAATTTTAATTTTAATTGATTTTTGACAAGTTATTAAAATAAATTACCCTAAGATTCATGGTGTACAGTATACCCATATAATAGAATGACAACACTTAAATCTAATCAAAACACGTGCAAAACACACACAAACACACACACACACACAATGACCACAATGCACACCCCCTTCCCTTTCCCGGCACTTTCCCCCTGGCTCTTCTTCAGGCTCATGTAAATGTACCTGTTTACCTGTTGGGTGGTCTTGAGCTAGGGCAACAGAAAGCCCCTTTCCCTCGCAGATCTAAGTCTAGAGTAGCCACTAATCCGATTTCAGGAAACAGCCCAGCTCTCCTCTAGCTTCCCAGCTTACTCCAGTGCTGTGAGGAGGCGCAGGGCCGGGTAGGGGAGAGCAGAGGAGAGAGGAGGGTCGTGGCTAAGAATGGGGCTGGGAGGTGCAGAGGGAGGTGCAGAAGGAAGTGCAGAGGGGTACTGCATCATTCAACAAATATTCCAAAGCTGCTCTGCAGGACCACCTAACCTGTGGCTTTATTGCTGACCCTATAATGAGGGAGGGCTGAATATTACCTTTTCACTGGCTGCACTTGCTTAAATACGCTGCTGCCCTCACAGGGGCATTACAGTGACCAAATATAAAGCCGGGCTTCACGGAGCCCAGGCTTATCTAGCCTCTGAAAGTATGTGAGACATGCCAGGGAACAAAGGGCCGTCTCTGTGCCACAGAGCCTGCTGAGGAGATCTCTTTCAGCGGCCACAGATTGCCCTGTGTTTGCTTAATTGACAGACCCTGGCCAGGTTTGACAGAAATGACATGCAGCTGCTTTGGACCTTGGCCACGCAGGTAGACCACCTTTCAGCAGGGAAATTGTCTCACTCAGTGGTTGGAGGTCCCTGGACCCCTCCTGCATCTTCACTGCTAAAATGGCCCTGCATCTGAATCCAACTTACTGATGTTTACATTTTACCTTCATATACTGTAAAAGAAATATTATTATCAGCCCATTGACCTATTCACACAAAGAAATAGTTTTTTTTCATGTCAGACTAGTTTTGTAAAGTGGATATATGTGCAGTAATGTTGTAGTGTCATGTTGCACAGAGAGAGTGTAGCTGATGAGACAAGATTTGGCTGGCCACCCTGAGGAAAGCATGGCCTCAACTGGCCAAACACAGGCAATGCAGCTCTTTCTCTCTTCACTCAGCTCAGCTATACAGGCACAACCGCCAGCCCAAGCCAGAGTACCCTTGTGTGCACACAAATGCAGAACTCGTAAAAAAAAAATAAAGTCATTTCTTTGACATTTTTAGCACAATGACACATTCAGCATGTGGCACTGGGAAAGTATTGCTTGAGTAAAGGATGACTGGTGGAATAGATAATATTGTGAGAGAACTTTAATGTGCGTGCTCACTAAAAACAAGGCATCTCCCCCTGGCCTAATGAGCATGTATGATAGCAGGCAGCCTTCAGACAGAGAGCAGCCCAGAGGGGAGCAGTAAGCGTGTTGGAGCTGTGATGCTCCCCTGTGTACTGTCAGATGCCTGCACCCCCACGGGGCCCTCCCTCCAGCAGGGAATACAGCCGGCCATACGGCATCTGTCGCCAGCACTCAAATCACACATGACACTGCTTCCTCCTCCAACCGGCCGCCACTGTAGCAGGACCAGGAGGGTTGTCACACCAAGACATCAGTGTGTGTGCGCGTACGTGTGTGTGTGTGTGTGTGTGTGTGTGCGTGTGTGATGAGAAAATGGAAAACAGAGAGAAAAGGAGAGAGAGGCCCTATGGCTGCATGTTTAAGAGCAGAGCATCTCCCAAAGGTTTCCTCCTCGAGCTTCTCTCAACCGCCCCACTGTGGTCCAGTGCTGGCCAGACATGCAGTGTCCACAGTGGGGAGGCCAATAAAACAACAATAAGGAGGGCATCACTATCCACTCAGAGTTTCTCCCTCCTCTCCAAATGACAAACAAAGGTAAATACTGTGGGAGCACAAATGGGGAGAGCAGGTCATTTTGTCCGCTACCCAGGATGTCTGGGGCAATCCCTGCAGGGAGCTGCTCTTTATTACTTGGCCCAGAGAATCAGCACAGTAATGGCCATTCCTGGAACAAATCAATAATTTACAATTTTATGGAAAGATATTGAAAAAAAGCCTTGAAATGGTAAATGTATTTGTTATGTTTTATGTTTTTGGTATTAGCAGTAGTAGTGGTGTGTGTGTGTGTGTGTGTGTGTGTATGTGTGTGTGGAGAGGAGCAGTGTAGTGAATAGAAGCAAGATGCATAAAGAAAAATCAACATGAATTTTCGGAATTGGATAAATATAAAGACTGTTGATGCTAAATTAAAATTCTCAGCTTAACTATTCTGGATGTGATTTTATCATATTTACAAGTAACCAGGTCAACTTCTGGCAACTCACAACAATATCATGCGTAAACAAAAAATACAAGAAAAAACAAGAACTAGTTCTGTGTCTGTCTAATGTGAAACGTAGGATCTGAAGAGTCACATGCCGGGTATCCCCCACCTGCTGGTGAGCTGTTTTGGCCCCAGTCCCTCTCTGACGGAGAAGTACCCAGCAAGAATCTCACACTCCTACTTTACACCTTCAGTGACAAACAAACAGAACATTTCAGTGAACACTTACACTCCCAACTGTGGTGTCATTCACAGGCAGCTAATATCTGACATTTACAGTTGATTATAAATCAAGTCAATATAAGTCAAAGTTTCATCTTGGAACAGAAAGATTCCCACTGATTTCCACTGAGCACATTTGGACTAAGTGGAGGTGAAAGCGTTTGAGTTGGGTGCCCACCAGCAGACTGCCTCTCACTATGCTTCATCAGTCACCAGTCAACTTGGGCTGGAGGCTTCATCTTGGTTGCTTTGCTCATCATCACAGTCATTTGCCAAGCCTTTGCCACTGATTGTTTTCCAGCCCGAGGTAAATATTACATGCTCAGTTACAGACTGAAATCATGCACTGCCTTACTGACTTACTGGACTTTAGGGGGACTGAGGCCACAGTAGGAATGGTTCATTGTAAAACAATTTTCAAAAATAAAAGGGCAAAGGAGCAAGTGTATGTAATGTGTGCAAGGAAAGCTGCATGTGTGTAAAGCTGCATTCAAAATTCAACAATTGATATCAGATGTTATTTTATCCTTTTCAAATAAGTAAAGGACAAATCTTTGCATAGGATTCCGTACAATATAGTATTCTGTGTCGTTACAGTATAGTTTGTGTCTATCTAATCATCAATCAATCAATCTTGAATGACCCTTGCCAACCCAACCACGAATTATTTGAGCTATTACCATCCGGCAAATGGTATAGAAGTTTGAAAGCTCGCACCACCAGACTGCAAAGAAGTTTCTTCCACCAGGCAATTAGATTGCTGAACTCATGCTCAAGGACGCACACACACACACACACACACACACAAAAAACACAAAGAATTTTGCTCTCTTACACACCTACAGTATAATGAGATGTAATAAAAGAAATCTTGAAACTTGAATCTTGAATCAAGTCAGTTTTTACTGTCAATTCTTTACATGTACTAGACATACAAATGTATCGAAATTACATTTCTCACTGGCCCTTGCGTACATTAGGCAGACAATACAGGAAAGAACAAACTATAAAGTGCATAAAACAACATACACTATGTCGGAAAATATACTAAATACTCTAATAATTATTCTTACTACTAGAGGTGCAGTAGACAGACAAGACAGGACATACAAAGCAAGTGCACAGAAGAAGACGTGTTTTAACACCTAGTATCAGTAAATATGGTTAATGTACTATTATATACATGGTCACATGACAGTGTGACCATGTATATAATAGTGCGTAAACACTGTACTTTATGATTTGATTCTCTTGTTGTCTGTGCTTGTAAAAAAAAAACATCTTTTATTAGCTATGAATCATTTCTCGCCTCTAGTCATGTTTGTCTTATAATGATCTGGAAAAAAAGTAATTTATGGCTGCTACATATGGCTGGCACCCTGCAAATCCTTCCACTAACACATCTGCAGTTGTGGACATTTCACCCCTGTGCTAGCTTTATTGGCTCCCCATTCATTGTACAATTCAGTTCAAAATTCTATCTATTGTTTTTAAGGCAGTATATTACAGTAGATTACTGACCTTCTCCAGCCATATTCAGTCCTCAGGGTCCTCAAGTTGTCTGGCATACAAGTGCCACACACGGGCACAGCTAAAAAAGAAAGGTGATGGGGCCTTTGCTGTGGCTGCTACTTCTCTGTGGAATCAATTACCCTCAGATTAGATACAACCCCTCTATTCACACCTTTATATCTAGATAAAAAAAAAAACTCACCTCTGTTTACAGGCTTTCCCAGCCATCTTATTCCTGTCATTTACTCTTGTGTGTCTGTTTTGGAAGGCTCAGTTCTGTTCTCTTTGGTTTGGTTTAGTTTTTTTTATTATTATTATTCTTTTATTTATTATAAAGATCTTGTACAACACTTTGGTCAGTGATACCTGTGTTTGAATTTAATTTGCAAATAAAATTTACCTACATACCGTTTTGATGTCTTGCTGTGCAAACAAATACTCTTTAAAGACAAGTTAAAGTTGCGTTGAAGTTTATTTTTTAAATGCTAACCAAATAAAAGTAACACGGTGGTCCTTAACTTGTAGAAGACTATTCCATCATGGTCCCTCAGCTCATATTAGATTGCTAAATAAATTGTTATCCGGTGAAATCTTTGTCATATCTGGTTTAGTGCCAGCCCAATTCCTCCAAGCCACCTGTCTTTGCCACACACACACACAAGCACACACACACACATACACAGACAGACACAGGCACACACACACACACACACACACACACACACACACACACACACACACACACACACACACACACACACACACACACACACACACACACACACACACACACACACACACACACACACACACACACACACAGGCACACACACACACAGACACACAGAAAGAGGGGAAGGGGGGGGGAGTTTGGAGAGTCACTCCTTTGGACCTCCCATTTGGACAGCAGAGAGGTCACAACCTTCCCCTTTATGTTTCCCAAGGCTGCTGGGCTAATGAAGTAACAACAAACTGGGCTGGCGGCTAATTTGGAGTGGCATTTCCTGGCCCTTTCTGGCCCACAGAGATGTGTTTCATTTTCTCTTATCAGCGCTTCAGTCATGTGGCTCTCCGCATGGACGCCCCTGTCTCCCCACATCGCAGCGCTAATGGAAACTTCGTTAATGTCATTAATCTGTGGACTAAGACATGTACTAAACACACATCGGTCTATTTGTGCTTGCTTTATTGGGCTGGGCGAGGGAGGCAAGGTGAGACCCAAAGAGTGAGTTAGACTGCATGGGGTGACAATAAAGAAATTCCATCATCGTTCTCTTCTTTCACTCACCATCACACCACATACGAAACAGTTGAGTTTTGGCATCTAACTAAATGATCCTGTTTCATTTTTTAACCACTTCATTGCACTGTGACTAATATTTTAATATAGATCTAATAACTGTATTAACTCAAATTAAGTTAAGGTCCTCAACCCCGCAAACAGTGTTACACCTGACAACAGCAACCATCAGTGTTCATGCGTGCAGCATCTCAAGCATGACAAGTTTAATATTTTAATGCCTGCTGCCTATGCATGTCACTCAATGGCCTTTTACTAGCTGTCATTATGTGACTTGGAAACCCAGCCAGGGAGAAAGAGGGCGCAAAAACAAGAGAAAGTCATAGACAAACAGCGGTTTTTGGCAATTTATAGGGTCACTGGAGTTGTCTCACACAAAGTAGTTTTAAAAGGACAATAAAAAGATGACTTTCTTTAACAGTCTCCCCACATAAAGGAATGGGTCCTATAAAATGAGAGCTGTGAGTCCACTTTGGAGATGTGTCAGGTGATTCAGTAAGGGCCCTCTAATTAAGAGCATCATTCACACATTTACTCAACTCCATGAATGGAGACACTGGCTAAGATGTCATACAGCTCCATTCATAAATGGGAAAAACATGGATAGTGAGGGGGGGTGGGGGACTCAGCTGAGAAAGATGGGTAACCTAAGGGACATTTTCTTTTGTGTGATGTTAAGCTTGTGGGGCCAAATGCCAGCAGGCTTACCCCCGAGCTGGCCGCCCATGTGTTTCCCTTCCTCCCACACAGAGGAATTAGGAAGATCTTAATGGTGCTGCGCTTTATTAGTGTCCAAGAAAAGCTTCACATGTCACTTTAATGAGAGAGGATTCTACAGACAGCTTGTGTGGCAGTGTCACCCATTCCACAGAAATCCTTGTTTGGGCACAAAAGACAGAAACAGAGCAAGCCCTAAAACTGGGCTTCTGATTGAAGGCAGTCTGGACCTACATGCTCTGAAACAAAACAGATCATTTGACTCTGGCAGAGCATTACATGACTAGTGATTATCTGCTTAAATGCCACATATACACAACTTCTCTGTCCTACATAGATGTCCTAGCAACAACAGCCACCTCTACTAACCACCATCACCAAGCACACACACACACACACACACACACACACACACATTCCCAAAAAATGGCTCCGATGAAAGCAAGCTCCAAATTATTTTGGAGAGAAATTTATTCTGAACATATCCTATGTGCATTCATGCAGAATATAAAATCCTAGATTATTTCTTGCTTGGTTAGCTCACATCCGGCCGCCTCATTCAGAAAGCCACAGTAATGTAGCCATTAGTTATGCTTCTCTGGTGGCCAAAAGATGAATCCAGGGGTCCCAGCATCCAGTAAATGTATACATGAGTGGCAGAGGGAGATAAAAAAGGCTCACAGATATAGAAAGGGGCCCAGATCATTGGTTGGACGTTACTGAAAATGATAATTAGCCCACAGGAAAATGACATGCTAAATAACTGCCAAAAGCAAGCACATTTTAGGATGTAGTTTATCAAATAAGAGCACAAGTACAGTACACATAAACACATCCTTCATGAAAATAAACTTGGAATACAACCTCATAATTGATTATACACACAGTTAAGTATGTGATATCTTTGTGTGCATGTATATAAATATATGTGTGTGTGTGTGTGTGTGTGTGTGTGTGAGTGTAGTTGTGTCTGCATGAATAGATCTGTGCGTGCATGTATATGCATGTGTGAGAGTAAGCTAACTGGTAAGGCTATTTTACCCGATCCTTCACATCTCTAAAGACATATAGGATGTCATTTCCAGCATGGTCCCACTAAATACTGTCACAATTTTCACACTGGTTTGCTTTGCTGTAATTAAATAACATATAACAGAGGCAATATCCCCCATGTGTTTGTGGGCATTTTCAGTCTCGACTCCAACCAGTGCACTGAAGTACTGCCCATTTTTCTTGCAGCAAAATTGCATCTGGTGGCAACAAAGCAAAACGGCAAGCTTTATTTTCCATAGACAGTAATACCGGCATACCTTTGGCACAGAAACCCAATGCCTCATACCCCACCCGTGGCAGGTCAGTCAATGGAACAAAGTTAGAGGAATGGAATACAGACACAGAACAAAACCCACACACTAGAAGCTGAGATATGTACAGGGGGTGTGGGATTCCATCCTGGTGCTGCACACTGTGTAGGTGAGCGGCCAGGGAAAATGCTTTGAGAGCTTCACCTGTGAATGTTTGCTTTCTAGGTTTTTACTGTATGTTTCACTGACAGGGACTGAGTTGTGTCATTCTTCCCTCTAGAATAGAAAAACACTATCTGTGTGCCAGTGATCTTCCACAATGTCAGGCTGACAGATATGTGGCTTATAATGGACATTGGGCAAATGGAGCAATACAAGTCAACAACAAAAATATGACTACTTTAACCTTAATTTCATATAAAAAGTTCAGGTGTTATAAAAGGGTCTGATAGCCAATGTATCTATCATTTCTAAGTTTTGCCTCAATGCTGCAAGCTATAATTCTAATCCAGTTCACCCTTCAGCATCTTCCACTTGCTCTTAAACTTGACTGTGCTCTTAAAGCATCCACTATTCCAGCAAACAGTGCTTGGGTAGCAAAGAGGGGTGCATCCCAAATGACTCATTTGCTAACAGCTACCATTCACCAACAGGACTGATTGTGTACTAACCTGCACACATTAATGCTGCAACTCCATGGCATTTAAAATTAATTGTGGTAAATGGTAAGGTGTTGTAGTACTGTATAGCACTAGGTAAAATTGTTCTAGGGTGAAGAACAAGAAATCCTTTAGCTTTTTCTGGGTTGTGCTCTGTTGATCAAAGTGTATTCAGGTCTATTTGACCCAAACACCCTCTGAAGGATCTAAATGTATTACAGCCTTAAAAAATTTTCTTGAATATACCAAAAAATTTATTTGACCCAAACACCATACAATGGTTAAATCTTGTATAGCTTCATGTTAATAATAATAATAACAACAACAACAATAATACTATTAATATTGCAACGTGTGTGTGGATCTGTACTGAAATAACTGCTGGAATGGACTCAGTGCCAAAGTGTTTATACTGGGATCCCATATATGATTTAAAAGATTTATTGGCTAATCTATTCTTTCAGAAAAAAACAACATGCAAACATGTTTTGTTTTGTCATTGGTCATAATCACATAATAGCAAAATTATTTCTTAGACTATTACATCTATACCTTATGACAAATCACTGTGTATGGGGCATCCAGACCTAACAAAAGGGCAAGTGACAGACCTTCCACAACAGCTGTTTTTACCAAGGGGAGTCTTCCTACTGTTGAGATGTCTCACACATGAGAGGCACCCCTGAGCCTGGACATCACCCATCAAATGTTCCAGCTCTGAAACTTCACCTAGAAATCTGCTAAAGGGAGATACCCCAGACAAGATCATATAGACATTATGGAGGTATAAGGTTATCAGAGGGAAAAACAAGGGGGATATCATTGGCATTATCATAAAAAGAGAAGCTTCTATTGATCTATACTGTAGAAGGAGGCTACAGTATTGACAGGAAGACAGAATGTGCTGGGGGGCAATATGTCAGCTAGGTTGCATGATCACTCAGAAGGCTCATCCAACCACATTTCTGCATCTCCTCTCTTCATTTCACACAGATCAATGATCATGTAAAGTGACTTCCACATGATGGATGCAACATGCAAGTTAACCTATTGACTCCCTTAAAGCAAAAGGATATACATTAAAAAGCAAGAGTCTGCTTTACCATAACAGATGCTGTGCTAATGTAACCTCAACAGTGTTGCTGCTTTAAATTAAGATGGAGAGGTCACATTTTTATTGTTCTATTCTTTTAAATTGTTTTAATATCGAATGTCATTTGAATCGTGTAGCGGTACATTTTTTTTTTTTTTTTATTTTGCTTATTATTGCTTTTAATCATGTTCAAATAAGATTCGTAATCATGTTTGCCATGCCTGCAGATGTCACTAATATATTGGCCTTGATGTTATGGTATTCAAACCACATTGTCAATGGTGGAAAAGAAAGACCAGTACATGCCCATTTCCCTAAGACAGGATCTGACTTAAAGCCAGATGGACAGGCAGCCATGGCATGGTAGGAGGCCGGATAAACCAGCTCTGTTGCTTTGATACAGCTCCAAACTCACAAGTCTGGTTAGCTGGCCTGAGAATAGGGCAGGAGTGTGTTGGCGGGGAAGCCCAGAACAGAGGGTTTTTTTCTTTTACAAATGTACACTTTTGTGGTTTATAGCCAATTTTCTAAACTAAAATAAGTAGTGAACAAACATTACAAAATGTAAAATACAAAAGAATATATGCACAACACTACATGGAATGTGTTCACTAGACTTCACTAGTTCTTTTGTGCACATAAATACAATATGAGGCAGAAATGCATAATTTCTATAGATTTCTTGATTTTACTTTTAAACAGTACAGACAGAGATGAGTCACTACCCCAGGCTTCATAATAATCACAATAATGTAAATGAATCTAATTCATAACAAAAAAATAAAACATTGGGTATTCACTGTGCATTCAATTACCAAACAAATCTGAGCAAATTCATTCTTCTCTAGTAGAGACAAAGAAGAGTTTATTTGATTTTTTGGCACACGCGTGATTTAATCCAAGATATCAAATGAACTTGCACTATTACTTTTTTGATGCAATAATACATAATCACAAGGAAAATATAATAAATTTAACTATAAATTAAATGTGTAGTCACTGTGTCTGAATTGCAAATCAAACAGTAATAACACAATTACAAAACGGTTCCATTAGAAAGCCCATGGTATTATTGTCTAAAGTTGTGGTGAGAAATGGTAATTAATGTGGCAGCAAATTATTCTGACTTTGTTTAGTTTGTCCAATGACGGAGAGGAAATCATTCATCTGAACTTAGTCAACCCCCTATTCCCACATCAAATGAAAATCTACACAATACAAATGGCACATGGTGACCCAGCACTGCAGTACAAAATACTTGCAAATAGCACAGTAAAGATAAATCTTGCACACTTCTGTATTGACTACACACCTATATACAGTAACTCTGTGCATACAACTGTAAAAATATATTTGCTGTTAATGACATTAGGAAATTCTTTATGTACTTAGATGAGTGTACAATGAGTAAGTGCTCTTATTGCTCCCAAATGTTATGTATTTTTCAAGTAAAAAAGTATTTTTCAGGAGGTATGGAGTTATTCATTTCAAGCATCTTTTAGTCCCACAAAAAAATTGAGCCCTGAGTGACATCAGTTCATATTACCATCTAATTTGCTGAAATACTCTGCCAATTCTTATTGAGATACTGCACTGCAGGCAAACAAAGGTATGAATAACTTTTTTTTAACATAGATAGGATCTTTAAACGCTTGGTATTAAAAAGTAGGAAAACACACCTGACTGTATCAAAATAAAAATAAAAACATAAATATTAAAAATTAAAAATATTCCATCAAAAAATTGTTGAATGTTTCTTTCTGTCAATGTCAAGTTTGTACACTGTTTGCTATAGTAAAACATAAAGTAAAACATAAACTGAAATAAAAATGAAAAGTAAAATGAAATAAAATGTACATTACCTCAAAAAAGTTACTTTTGACCCAAGCACTTATTTCATTATTGCATCCCATTACCTTTCAATGTCTGTAACAAACCAAAGTACTAAAAAAAATAAACGACTCAATGCAGCCATCTAGTGTTAGAACAAATGACATGGTTCTGATGTCTTTCCTCCCGGTTAGGGCTAAATAAAACATATACATCCTGTAGGCTACACATGCTTTATTTACTTATGTCTCTGAGATTTGAGCATGGGTTGTTATCAATATGACAATAGAACAAATTATCATGTCTTGAGAATAATTTGTTTTTGAACACTCAAAATACATCATGGAAAACACACAAGAAAGTTCCATTTTTGCTTTATTAAATTTCACATCAATATTTTATTCATGTGTAAATCATTCTCATGCGCGTTTTCTTGGGGTACTTGTTACATTTCAATAGGCCTACTGAAGTTGGTAGGCCTAACGTTACTTGGACTGTGCCAGTCCATTAGCACCAGCTAAACAACATACTTCTTTCAAAATAGGCAACATGCAACGATATAGGCATAGGCTACCATTAATTTAATGTGTTTTCAATTAAAACATTACAGCACCTTGGAAAAAATCTGGTGTTAAGTGCCAAAGTGCAGCTGCTGTTTTTTTGTTGCACCGTTCACACCTGACAGATATTAACGTCAAAGCAGAACACCTGGCCTAGAAGGCCAAAAAGGCATGATGGCACTGTAGCCTAATAAAAGTAAAACATGTAAATTTGCCATTCCAAAAGTAGTTTAGGCTAATCTCTGCATTTGTCTTGGATTGCGTTAAAAGAAACATTTCACCGATTTGTTTTTGAAAAAAATCGCTCCCAAATGCCTACTGGATAGCCCACCGAGCAGCATTCTGAGTAGAGAAAAATATCTAGCCTACATAATCTAAATTAACAGTACCCCAAATACAAAATGTCATCCGAGTCATCGAAACCTTTTTAGAATTATTTTATAAAATAAGTAACAGATATAAGTTATCTGATCTTTCTGCGGGCAACTATGTAACATTTACGAGGAAATGATGTCAGAGGTTTTGAACATGAGTGACGGCGGGTAGTCGTAGTCAGTGGTCGTGGTAGCAGTGCGGTTCTATTTGGTGTTTATCGTTTGTATTTCGAAGTGCTGTGTTGGCTAGCTTGCAGCTGCACTTACAACGGTGGTAGGTAACATTAGTTATCTAGAGCAGCTAGAAGGGGGGTTAAAACTTAACAAAAGCCCCAGTTAAAAGATAAAGCTGAAAAACTGCACATCCTGCTTTCCGCGCGTTGGAACATTGTACGTTGTTTTGCGTTAAAAATCGCAAGCTAACGTAAACGTTAATTTAACTTGCTATTGCCCACACTGCAATGTAGCTTACTTAGATATCCTTTTAGCGAAATACAAACATATATTCTTAACACGCAAAGTATTCATGGTAAGAATTGGGTAGTTTATTCAACTAAATTCGCTAGGCCACTGCTATGAATCACAGACACTAGAAATGGCTTGCTATGGATAACGTTAGCTGTAGCATAGTTGGCTAACCAAAACAATACGATATTTTCTAGCGAGTAGCCTACACTTGTATACATTTTGGCAGTCTAGCAGTACGTTGTCATCTTAAATTCGTCGAATGTGTTTTAGGTGAACCATGCACATAATTGAATGATTTTAGTGCTGGTAATAATACAGGCATTCTAGCGATAAACTGCTAGCCTCTGCATACCATACAGTTTAAACCATACAAACGGACAAAAAACGGAGCAGCTGTCTGTCATTTGCTGGGTGCTTTTGGTATGAGGTATTTAAAGACTAATCTTTTAGACAGGTTTACTTACGTTAATTATATAATTCCTATTGTCCGTTGTCTGTTCTGTGTATTAAATATTGCTGCCTGGTCGTAGTTAAAGTCCAATTTCACTGTTTCTTTAAGCAAATGATGGACCTTCACAAAATCATCCAAGATGCCCTGTATGACTTCATCCAGTCGTACATTCCTGATGCAGATTTAAGGTATGCAACTTAAACTTGTTAAAAAATGTACTTTTTGTCTGTTGTCAAGCTGTTAATTGAGTAATTTCATGTTATTCTCCTTCAGCACCTTAGATGAAGTACTTTTATCCTATATCACTGGTGTTTTGGAAGACCTGGGATCACAAGGAAGTGTTGAAGAGAATTTTGATGTGGAGGTTTTTGTTGAAATGTTGGAAGCTTACATACCTGGTTTTGCCGAAATTGACAGGTAAGACATCAGGGATAATTAATTTTTATAATTGTCTATTTTTTATGTCAGTAATTGACACTCTTGTTGGTGTCTATAGTTATTGTCATGTTTCTGTAAAAAATGAGGCTATATTAATTAGGCCTTGCATTTCTCAGCATCAGGGTTTGTGAAATGATGTTCAGTTTGGCTGCAAAACTAGCCTCTGCTCGGGACATAGGTAAACCATTTTTACTAAACTCACATTCTAGAAGCTCAGTACATTAAGAACTTTTCAACATGTACTTATTTATTGTTGATCTCTTATGTTTTTAAAATTGTGGTTCTTGACTTTAGAAAACACTCAACCAAAGCATGTGCAGAGCAGCTTGAGTCTCACACATAGTTCCTCTAATTCTGAGACATCAGTGAGAAACATGCACTCAGCAGATGGAGCAACAGCCAAGGTAATTTTATCACAATTTATTGTCCACAAGCTTCTTACAATTGCTGGATTTGTGGTCCCTTCCATTCTTCTTGACAATGTCTTCTTAAATAAGAGACATTCTATTCAGGTTTCACCATGCTGTTATCCTAAGTGTTATTTCTTTGGTGTTTCTCACTGTGGCCAGACATCTCACAGAAGTATTTATATCCAATAATAAATAACAGATCAACAACAGATGCCTTATTGGTTCAGGTAATGTGTATGATGGAGACACTGGAGTTATAAAGTACCTTCATTCGTGTCGTTATATTAGGCCTGTGAAATTTCCAGATGACTTAACAGTGGAGTCTGGAAACAGACACCCAACTATACAAAAGATACACTTTTAATATACTTTTACACACCAGGATACAACTAGAAAAGTGACAATGTGCTGTGAGAAAACAAAAATCATCTTAACATCTCATTAGCCTGTGATGTACCATAGTGTATTTAGGTAAGAAAAGCTTATCAGACACAGTCAGTCTCCCTCACCCACTTGTTTCTAGTTACCCTCTATTGCAGATCTGATTTGAAATCTGACCCATGTTCAAAGACAATGTTCAGTAAATGATTACAGTACTTTCCCATTTTGAAATCACAGAATAGTTTAGCTAGCTGTTTAATTGTTTAAAAAAATCAGGCCAGTTATTTTGTATTCTATGTTATTCAAATGTATGTACATTTAACCTATTAGTAATTGAATATTTGTTACTGTATGTGTATGTGTTCCATCTGTTTGTGGGATGGCGCTTGTCTTTGTTGTTCCTAATTATTACTGAAATTGCAGTAATAATTAGGACTGTAGAAGATGATCATTGTACATTTGGAAAACCCATTTGCAAGTGTTAAAGCGGCACCAAAGACTTTTTAAACCCTTAAAATAATGTTTTCAAAAACGTTTCGGTGGTCCATCAACTCGTAACAAAGTGAACGATACTTGCTGCATTTCTGCCGCCCCCTTCGGCTTAAACGGCACTAAACAAGTTTGCCAAATCGGGTAGCACTTCTGTAGTTCAAGTGAAACTACAATTGACTTGCGGGATGCTTCTGTTCCAATCTGTGGAGGGTGCGATTTTCAAAACTCCTTGGTGCTGCTTTAACTTCCTGCCTGACGTTTGGAGATGCTTCAATAGTTTCTTAAATATATATATATATACATATACTTTTTTCTGATGCCATCTGTTATGCGAGGTGCGCTAGTCCGTCTGTCCTGCAGCAGGCTGCCACTCCCAGACATCAAGGTTGGGACAACATTTGTTTACTAGTAATGTGGTTGTGTGATTGTTTTAGATTGCACAGGACAACACTTCGGAATGGGACAGCCAAGAACAGTTGCTCCTTGAGATGTTTCCCAAGTGCAGTGTGACAGACGCTAGAAGTGCCTTGTCAATAGCTAAAGGAGACATGGAGGAAGCTGTGAGACTTATCATTGAAGGGGATGTGCAGCCCAGCCACACATCGCATCTTGTTAATGTAGGTTGTCTTACACTTGCTTGATACCAAGATGTTTGTAGGCTACAGTGAATGAAAAATGTCTACATTTCCCCCTTCAGGCTAATCAAGGGAAGACTCCATCTCTAAAAGCAGATCAGAAGTTGAAAGACAGCATTTTAGAGAAGTGAGTAACAATGAGACACTTTGGCAAAAGGCTACATCTGGAAAGCAGTCTGTTTTTTTTTTTTTACTCTTTTTTGCTGCTTTTCAGATACATGTTAGTGGATAGTGAGGAAGATAAGAAAACTCACAGGCCAGTGACTCCAAAAGATGTAAGGATTTTCATTCATGCTCCACTACAGTATACACAGTACACACAATTCAGTACACACTCCATTACTTACTTACTTGCGTAAGTTGAGTATGTCATTGGTATGTTGTTAAAAGCAACACGTCACCATACTTCAGTATTGAAATATGTTCTTCCCCTAACCTAAAACATACCTGATTTGTCTCTGTGCGTGCACGCAATCGTTCTGGTGTACGATGGTACTTTTTTATAAGCCACCAAGCAAATCCACGTCTTTCTTATTTACATGCGGAAATAGTTATTTAAGATGGTTGTGGTGACACAAAATGAAACGTAGCAATTTTCTAAGCAGATAACAAGGAGAACTACGTATGGCGGAAGAACATTTGGGAGCCCTTCGCCGTCGGCGCAGTAATATCCTCACTCCTGATTAGGGATGAGACGATTAAGCGTTTTGCGGTTAACCAATTAATTAACCGCAAAAGCTCCCAAATATTGCATGAAAACATTTTTTAATAACATGCATTGTGCCAAAACATAGACACTGGCACATTCATGCGGAAGAAAAATAATGTTGCACCTGCAGAACACATGCACCTGTGGCCACCGGAGGCAAATTCATGAAACTGTCATTTATGAGTAGGCGGTAGCCTGCAGTAGCTTGCTGTTACCGGCAGAGGAGAGATGCAATAGTCAAGAACGCCGACAGCACAACTATTTCCTCCGACAAAACGGCTAAAATCACTAGTATAGGAATTTGGTTTCACCAAAAATGACCTTGGTGTAAAAGCTGCCGGACAAAAGTAGCTGTGAAGCGTGGTGACACTTCGAACATGACAAGTCATTTCAGTGACAACCACCCAGCTCTATATATAAGTAGCCTTTCAAGCACGGAAAAATCTTTTCATTGTTACAACTGTGAAATCACCATATTTCTCTCCACAAGCCACCTTGAACTTCAAACCAAAAACACAACTGTAATAGACAGACAGCATGAACTGAAGTTAAAATGAGAATTGGAAAAAGTAATTAAGAAATGGGTATGAATTGGTAATTACACTCAATAAAAATAATTCTGGTGTGATAATATTGGTAGTCTACTCAGCATATTTTGCCTACACAAATACAACTGAGGGAGTGGTAAATAGACTGCTGTAAAGCACATTGATTATTTGTAATTCCAAACAAAGATAAGCTTGATATGGCTAATTAATTTCATTTTTTTCTTTTTCACATTTAAACGAAAGCTGGTGCTGCAGTTCAACAACCAGCTGTTTGTTGAAGACAAACAAATCCTTCTCAAAGTCTGTGCCTTTTGCACCCACCTCAAAAATTGCTCAAGAGTTACATGAAGCAGTAGGATATTTCTTATATAATTGGGATATTAATAATATGATCGATTATGATATAAATAATAGGGTATTTAAAAATTTATTCTTTCATAATAATCGCAGTATCGCAATTATTTCCCTCGCAATAATCGCAAAATCAAAATCTGTAATCGTCTTATCCCTACTCCTAATAAGTCTTCTCCCCCAAGGATGTTGATGTGCCGACTGCAAAGGCTCCCAAGTGTTCTTCCGCCATACATAGTTCTCCTTGTTATCTGCTTAGAAAATTGCTACGTTTTATTGTGTCACCACAACCATCTTAAAAAACTATTTGAGTATCCGCATGTAAATAGGAAAGACGTGGATTTGCTTGGTGGCTTCTAACTTCAAGGCTGTTTGGTGTACATTGAAAGAACTGGGTTAAGCTAAATGCTAAGAAAGTAGTATCGCGTACCCGAACGATTGCGTGCACGCACAGAGACAAAACAGGTATTTATCAACTCATCTAAGTTAGGGGAAGAACATATTTCAATACTGAAGTACAGTGGCGTGTTGCTTTAAGTATGATGTACATTGCATATAGCCTTTTGATTGTAATCACAGGAATACAAAATTGCTTGTGTTGATTTATGAAGGCTCCAAAAAAGCTTGTCCGTTACCATGACAATCAGATTGTCACAACAAAAGGAGAACGATATCACCAGGTCAAGAAAGAGGAAACGGAAGAAATGAAAAGAACTTACGTAAGTCTAAAGCCATCACGGAAATACAGGTTCCATTAAATAACACTGACTTAAGACTGATTCCATTTGTGTGCTTAATTGTAAAACTTTGTTTTCTTTTGTCATTTTAAAATGTAGTCATAAATCATTGTCTTTTTTTATTGCAAACCTCAGCCATTAAAGTTTTATTTATTCAAGTATACAAGTTTTTTTTTTTTAAAACAACTGGTTGTTGTCATGGCCTATGTTAGTACAATGTACGTATGCCTGCAGAAAAGCAAACATGCTACAGCAGTTTGTGTTTAATGGTAGTTAAAGCTGCATTATCTTGTTCTCAAAAATTAAGCAGATTTGTCCGTTTTGTTTATGAAGTGTTGAAAGATGATTTCATACCACCACCAGTCAATGCTTAAGGCTCTATTCCGTAACTGTTTAACAAAACTTGAACTAATCTATGTATACTCCCCTTTTCCTTTCAGCAGGTCTGATGTGATAGTGTTATTTGTATATACTTCTTTTTGTGATGCCATTTAGTTATACTGATCTCTGAGGTTGACTTAATGCTTATCTTGCATGCACTCTGGTCCTCCATTAGTTGGATTAACTACTGAATGATGGCTCATCAGACTTGTTGGGAATAGCAAAATGACATTTGTGTTATGTTTATTGTTTTTGTGTTTTGATAGCATATAATTTCCTCAAAGTTTCAAATGACTGGCTCTTTATTTTTATATACAGATATATAGATTTAAAATGTTTAAAAATGACTTCTCTCAAGGATACTCTTTAATGTCTATCTTTTGCACAAGGGCCTAAGGTACAACAAAAAAAATGTGTGTTTTAAACTGTTGGCAACACTTAATTTAAAATTCATCTTGATTTTGCATTGTCCCAGTAATCATTAGATCTGGGTATCGATTCAGATATTTCAAATCAATTCGGTTAAGGATATTGCACATCACCAATTTGATGGATGGGTGATATTCTCAGAAGAACTAATGCTGTAAATAGTATGAACTAACTGTAATTGGTGCATTACAAAAAATTTGAAAATAAGAATTTTACCCATTGCAGTTACATTATACGTGTACAGAGGGATTAAATTGGGCCGGGGCTGAGCTCAAAAGCAACAAACCTTTTTTTCACGCTTTTCAGTTAAGAGTAATTAATTAGGCTAATCTATCGTTCTAACAATTAGTAAAACAATTACTTTTGTGTAGCTTAATAGACCACCTGGTTTTCTTGATAAAAGGACGACCTATCAAATCTTAGAAAAGTTGCAATCAAAGATTCTGGAACGCTAACGTTCGGTGGCTGCTTTTCCACTCGGCTACTTTTTCATCAGCGAGTTAGAGACGCTAGTTGAGACTGTCAAACAGAGCACCGCACGCTGGTACACTATATGAGAGGTTGACACAGCGAGATAGAAGCAGACAGACAAGGTATGTGCGAAGAGGTGCTTAAATGCAAAGAGGTGCTTAAATGAGTAGCTGTCAGTTGAATTCCATTGTGCATTTGGCCAGATCAGTTTCCAGACATGAGCCAGCTAGCATATCTCAGGTAGCTACGAATGAAATGCTAATGACATGAAGTTGACACAAGCCTGATGTCACCTTAAAGTGTAAATTGCAGGTTGAAAAGTTACAGAGTTAATGCTATATGGTTATTAAACATAAATATTAGAACTACCAAACCTAGTTGTGTATGGTCATTTTTGAATATAACAAGAAAAAACTGTACTTTTAACCACTACCACTCACTTCCACAAGGTGGAGCGTTACGTCACGAGAGGAACTCACCGCAAGAACTGCGTTAATGTTAATTAGTTTTGAGAGGTTCTGTACTTAGTTTTAGCTTCAAAATACGTTTATCTCACGGCACAGCCCACACAAATAACTGTCAAACATAACGTGAGGGCAATATCAGTACATTTATTTTCTTTCTGATGATGGGCATTGCTAATTAAATCACAAGGAATATAGGCTACCACATAAGGAAACAGTTAGCCTACTTGACATTTAATGCATCTTGACATGAATAAGACTACCGACACCATGTAAGTAATGAATTCAGTCATTGACCCTCATTGCTATTCAGATTTTGAGAATATTTAGGCTCTCTTATATTAGCACTCCAGCTAGCTACTCACCAGGACAGCTGACCAACACGCCATTCATTCTCCTCACACCAAGCTTCAATAACTCTTTCAGGGCCATGATTCCTGACAATTTCCTCTCTCACGCTTGACAGGCTCAACACTGTAGGGCTACCGTCAGTAAAGAATTCGTTGGGTTTCCACCGCTGTCTCCCGCTGTCATCCTCGTTCTCCATTGCATTGCGTTAGCGCGAGAGTGGCCTCACTTATGTTCTTTATGGGCGCCTATGGAAGAGTATTGCTTAACCCACAAATCTATAATATTAGGATTTCGGTTTTGATATTAGGAGAGGTGAAAGTAAGCATGTCTATAAATGTTCATGAGAAATTTGGTTTTGATTGATCACTGTTTTGGCACATTAAGCTACGTTAAGCTTTGTCTGTAGGCTACAATGGGCGCCTATGCAGAGGAAAAAGCGTAGGCTAGGTATCACCCATAGTTTTGGGAATTCGGTTTTGATATTTAGAGAGCTGAAAGAAGGCCTAAAAAGAGACGTCCATGAGAAATTTGGTGATGATTGATCGCTGTTTTGGTACATTAAGCTATGTTTTGCGTTTACACGTTAAGCATTTTAGGTTGTGCCGATTCTTATGAGTTCCTTTTGTGACATAACGCGGAAATAACAACGAACTCGCTGCCTTTTTTCAAACCGCAATAAATGTTATTTTAACACAATTCAAGACAAAAACCTTCAAATATATACACATTGAACGCTTTATGTACACATTAATTGATGGTGGTGGTTAACCTGAAATTTAACCTTTAAGTTGGACTACCTGGCAAACAAATGAAACACAATATAATAAAATCAACTGTTTTGACGACAGATCATGCAAGCCTTGAAAGTTTCTCATAAAGGATCAATATTTATGTTACACTAACACATTGAGCATTTCCCCTCTGCATGTGTTTCACATGCTATTTTTTCACTTTAAGTTCTACAGTACACGTATTTATGACTTAAGATTTAAAATGTTCTGACGGTCATAATATCCCAATAGCAATTTGATTTAGTGCTATAATGGTCGTGTATCTTGTGTGGTAAAGGTATGACAGGTCTGTGACGTTTATTATATTTCATGCATATGCAGTACCAATTCTGACGCCAATCTGTACTTAAAAATTCCCAGTATAGTAGGCTGAGTGAGTTAACAATGCACAAAAACATGTAAAAAAAAAAAAGTGTAGTAAAGTGTGTGTGTGTGTGTTAACTACACTATGTTTGCTCCGACCCCACACCAGAGCCCCCCCCCCCCCCCCCCCCCACATAGCAAATCTCAATTTAACCCCTGCATGTACGTATAAAACATTGCTTTTGAATCAGTATCGACCTGTTCTAAGGAAAATCAATTAGATTTCAATTAATCCTTTTTTTTTTTTTCTTTTTTTTTTAACTCGGCCCTAACTAGCATCATTAAAGTTATTATTTTGTGTTAAATACAACAGGATTTGCTGATGGAATTAAGGTGCTCTTATACCAGTTACTGTCTGAGTGAATCTGTTAATGAGTGAATCATTGTTTTTTTTTCCCCTAGGTTTTATATTACAGTGTACAATATTCATAAGTGAAGCTGGCTCTTGCTTTAATATAAGACAGTTTGAAATTGGTAATGCATACATGACATGTTGAATAAATTCACTGTTAATCTTAAGTTTAAGGACTTTACACTGTATATTTGGTGCCCCATGCCATTTGCTAGTAAAACTGCATAGTTGTCTTTTTTTGTCTCTAAATTATTTTCACTAATTACACATGCTTGGATGCCTTCAGACTAAAATATCATGTTAGTTTTGTTCTTGCTCATGAACTTGAATCTTCATTTGCTTGCCACCCTTACAGACTCTCCACTTGATTACTTTAATATCTACTCAATGTGGCATTTTTAAGTCTAACTAGTAACCCTAGAATCAGCAGCTTGTCTGCTATTGTTGTGCTATAAACCTTTTTATAATGACCACGCTTTAAAAACAAGTGCTTATAAATAGCTGACAAATTAGTTTATTCAATAAGTGTACATATCAATGAATTAGGTTATTTCAATACTTTTGCAAAAAGTCTGCAACAAGGCAGAAACATCCAGGCTCCAGGTAAGATTTTATTTGTTTGTTTTTCAAAAACTACTCAATAAACCCTTGATTCAAAAATTGCTTATATTTCACATAACCAAAATGGCATAATCCAGATCTTATCCAGTCCAATCTTAGCAAATGTGCATTTCTATGAACAAGTTGTTTTCCATCAGTCTGAACTGATATTCTTAAATTAGGTACAGTCTGCATTTCGTACAGAGTCAACATTACAGACAGTTCTCAGAAATAATGAACAAAAAGTACTTGAAAAGGGGTATTTGGCACCACATTTAATTGTCAGCCCTATTAAATATATCAATATTCATTCATGTATGTTTATGTACACAGATGTGTCTCACAATACTAACCAGTGGGATCTGTGTTATCTGTCCAGTGCTCGCTAACAACATTTCAATGTGTGCAGGCCAACTATGGTATCTTCTGAGAAAAAAAAGCTAATGTAACAAAAAAAAAAAAAAAAAAAACTTAACTTAACTTTGTTAGGGTATTGTATGTCTAGGCGACTTTAAGGGCAGATGTGGTGTGGCTGGTCTGGCCAAATGACTGAAGCCCCACAGCTTGTTTCACACAAGTGAAAAAGCCATGTGAGATCATAACAAAATAACAATTTGTAGATATGCTTTAGCCAGACTGACTGAGTACATTGTATGTATATTTTGCCTTGTGTTTTAGAAATGTTTAACAGTGCCATTGCTAATTTGCGCCATTTTATTGTTCAACAGTATAACTTTAACCACTGTCCTGCTTTCATGCTTTATTCAGCATTTTTCTCAGGCTGAGTGAATGGTTGCAATGTACCACATTCAGGACAAAAAATCATGACAAAAAAATAGGAATAATTATATAAAAACACCATTGATTATGTTCAAACATGAATTACACTTAACATTTCAATCTATTAACTTCTAACAAACAGTCACACACTCCTTCAGGTGTTTGTAAAACACAATATTTGGCCATTCTTATAAACCATGATATTAATACTATATATCCATGGTCACCATGGTTGTAAACTCATGTATAATCAAAGAATGAATGTCATCAAAACAAATTTCAGAAGCAGAACAAACTCTGAAATAAAATGACCCCAATGGTTTTCCTAAAACACAAAGCAAGGATGCTGATGAAATCCACTAATTTGTAAGCTCTGGGTACTTTAAATTCTTTCAATTTCAAAAAACTATGTTGACTGCTTTGTGTTAAAAGCTTCACCTAAATGTCAACGATTTCCCAGTTTTAAGTCAGAGAGAATAAAAAGGCCATAAGCAGGCACAGGTTACTTAAAGTACATGAGCACTGGTTTACACCGGCAGTTCTGCAGACATAACACGCCACCAAATACATCCAGCAGCATCCACTGAAGTGCAGAGTAAACTAACTAAGGCTTTGATCATATCGCCCTTTGATCATCATATTCAATAATGGCCCAACCTGGTGGAGAAGGGGCAAAAATAAGCATTACACATACAATACCACAAAGTCTATCAATATTTGTCCCCATCAAACTATAGACCATAAGACAGAATTTATGTTATGTTCAGCTTGTTAGCTGGATGCAGTCCTGCTTGTCCAGCTTTATATTCTAAGAAAACGTTATCCCAGTTACACGTATGTGCCGGCATGTTATTGCATCTAATTTAACAGACTAAGTTCTACCTGTCTTTTAGAGCACACAAGATAATAGTAGTTCACATCCACATACAGCACTTTTTTGTGTTAGATTTTAAGCAGTGTTGGGTAGTAGTTTCACAACATGAGACAAAGCTCTCATGCAGTGTAAGAGATTTCCTAGAGCATCAGTAGCAAGTGTGTATGCATGATAGATCCAGCACAAAAAAACAGACCATATACCTTATTCATTTGAGATAGTATTAATGCGAGACCAGCAGTCCAAATGCAGCACTTCACAAAGTACACTTCCTTTCATACACTATGAACACAATGCACTACATGAATAGTGTGCACATTTTTGACATAATAGTGTTATTCCAAATGGAATACTCTTCAGCAGACAAGAAATGATGTTGGTGAAGTTAGTTCGCATAATCACGCTACCTGTCAAAATATCGGGTGCTCTTACAATTTTACAGTTGCAATTAGGGCTGGGCGGTGTACCATTTCATACCGGATACCAGTGTATTTTTTAATTATATGAATTTTTCATGTACCGATGTGTGCGTATCACGGTGAAAAGGGAGAAACACAGAGGGAGAAAACGTGGAAAGAGTTAGCCGTTTATCACCGCACTTGTCTGTAGCCTACTTGCGTTTTCCTGAACTTGTGATACAACACTGCTAAAGTACTTTTCCAATTCACAAGTTCGTGTTTCGATTCAGCCATTTTATCAAGGATGCATGGATGGTGACTTTATCTTAAGGACCATTCTGCCCCATAATGCGTTTCTGCATCCAAACAAAACGTGAATCCAAAAATAAAAATTGAGCTAACGCAAGGATAACAATTTGTCTTAAACTAATAAGTTAGGAATTTTGCCTGTCTAGCCTATTTTGTAAGAAGTTGTGACTGTTTAATCGTTTTGGATCAACAATCTTAAATCCTGCAACAAACTTAACCGTCACGGCTATTCAGCAGCTTCCGAACACCTGAATATAATTAACAAGAATGCAACTGTCTCAAACTGCTGTTTGGGCTTACTGTTCACTTGCAAGAACACAAGTCCGTTCTTGTCGTTCTTTGTTTTGAGAAACGGCCAATGTTAAAAAGACAGAGGAACTCGTACGGAAAAGTACTCCAGCTTCAACAAAGCTGGCGCTAATCAAACAACCATTATCTGCAAGTGTTATTGGGCTAAAGTCGTAGCTGCAGGAGGCAACACAAGCAATGTGCTTCACCACCTCCGCCACGAACATGACGAATGCGTGAAATGAATGTTCCTTTATATTTGTGATATTTGAACAGTGTTGCTGGGCTTGAGCATTATAACTTTTGAAAGTACAAGTACAAATTTCTAAACGTGTCAGCTATGCACACGCACAACCTTTGACACACGCAATTAACACAATTAACAAGTTTCTTCCTTTGACACAATCATTCAATCAAAGACCTACTGCTGACGCAAAGGCAACAAACATTGTGACAAGTTTCGGAGAAAGAGAGAACCGACGCAAGATGATCAAAGGGGGATGACAGAAATGTATTAAGTGACAGTTTGCATTTGTATGTTGAGTTGGCAGTCAGTGGCAGTGTACACACGCACTGTATCAGGCTCCCGGATTCGTTACAATACACCTCGAGGAATTTTGTCTTTGCCACTACTCATGTTGAGTCGTCTCTCTTAGTTTATTGGAGTTTATCTTTAGATTACAATCCTTTTAGTTTCGATTTTATATATATTTTTAAATGTGTTTAAACAGGATAAGCTTACCAGCCAAGTTGCACTTCTTTAATATTGTAACGCCGTGAGTAGATGACGACTTGTAAGGATTTTAGACGGAGACGTAGAGATTCACAAGAAAGGTCAGGTTTATTGCCATTTTGTTACAACCTAGGCAACGGGCAGTAGGAGGTGTCAAAACAACAAACCCTCAACTACTAAATTGATGAACGCTTTAACCTCTTGAAAACCAACCCATAGACTTGTGTCCTTTATAATGGACATTTCTCTCACATACATAACTTTCATTTTTTGAACTACTCTATGATTTCCTACTGTCTCATAACGAGGAGATCCTGGGCTTTCTAATGATATGCAGTATGATTGGTTTGGTTGCTGGGAACCTCCCATTTCGTTCTTTCCAAAATGGCTGCCATAGGAACAAGCACATTTTATGGAAGGATGACAGGTACGTCAAATATTGTCTATTTATTGTCATTTTTCTTATGATATTGACATATATTTTTGTTTATGAACAGGAATTTCTTTTTTTGTTTATGTCAGGAATTATATTTTTAATTTAGTTTGAACTTACATTATTTAGGATTTTAAACATTAGCACTTTTATGAATGTCTAGTATAATGGACACCGGGACGACATTTAAGAAATATAACTCCACATTGTTGTAGGGAGCAGAACTGAAGCAGAGAGGATTTTGTACAGGATAGTTGAGGAAGGCTCAGATTGGGAGCTTTCAGATGATGAGAGAGATGGAGATTATGAACCTGAGCTTGACGAAAATGCGGAAGAGGAAGAAGAGGAGGAACAGGATGAAGATGCAGAAGTCTCAGGGACAGAGACAGAAACAGGCAGTGACAAACAGGAAAGGCGTTCTCTGTGAGAAAAAATAAAATAAAAGTTCCCATTAAAAGCAACAAAATGTCAAGGGATAGATTCTTCAAGCTTAGAAGCTCCCTAAAACTTGTTGATGACCTAGCAGTTACTGACGAAATGAAAAAGGCCGACATTCTATGGAGAGTCAGACCTTTCCTTGAACGCATAAAGTCTGTATTGATGAACAAATTATACCTTTCACTGGTCGCTGTCCAGTCAGACAGTTTGTTCCTGGCGAGCCAAACCCTACTGGCTTGAAGGTCTTTGTCCTTGCTTCGCAAAATGGTCTAATGCTGGATTTTGAAGTCTTCCAGGGGAAGAACACATTCAGGAACCAAACACAGGGCAGTCGCATCAGTGCTGCGTATGGTTGAGACTGTGCCAACAGGCAGCCACTTGTTCTTCGACCGGTACTTCACCACAGTCAAGCTCATGGATATTTTGCAAGAAAAGGGCATTCCATCCACAGGGACCATAATGACAAACCGAGTCCCAAAAGCATGCAAGCTGCCAGGAGACAAGATGATGAAAAAAACAGGGAAGAGGAACATCGGTGTTGATGGTCAGAAGGAATCCTGAGCTGGCCATTACAAAATGGTTTGATAACAAAGCAGTGACAATGGTGTCCACTGTGCATGGAAGAGAGCCTGAAGATGTTTGTACCAGGTGGTCCAAAAAAGAAAATTAACGTGTTGAGGTGAGAAGACCAGCAGTGATCAAGGAATATAATGACAACATGGGTGGTGTTGACTTATGTGACCGCATGCTTAGTTTTTAACCACATGTCGAACAGGACCACAAAATGGACAACGCGTGTGATTACTCACTTCTTTGATGTTGCAATCACAAACTCCTGGATCCAATACAAGTCTGAGAGCAAAGCACTAAACAGATCAGTGAAGAACACAGAACAGTATCTGGATTTTAAACTTCACCTGGCTGAGGAGTTGTTGGATAGTCCAGAACATGATGGCAACCTTGAAGACAGCGAAGAAGAGTATGAACCACCAACCAAAGTAAGAATTCCACAACCAGAGTTATCTGTGCGAAAACTTGGAGCCATTCACATGCCAGAAATGATGGATATCAAGCATGCATAGAGGTGCAGAAACAAGGGCTGCAAAGGAAAGACATACATGAGGTGTGCCAAATGTAAAATGTTTCTTTGCATCACAAAGAAGAATTGCTTCCTGGATTATCATCGTCGAAAGAATGCAATACAGGAAATTGAACACTACAGAATGACAAGTACCAGTTTTCAGGGTTAACATATTTTGTTATCGAAGTGTAACTCTAGCTAGATCAGTTCATTTTCAGTTTTCATACCAAACTGGATTGTTATAGTCCACTTAATGATGGTTGCCAAGGGTGCACAGAAATGAAGAAATAGGGCCTACAAAGGAAAAAAATGTTGTTGCCTTTCATGTTAGTTTATCATCAATCGATAAAAAAAGAAAATATTCATCAATGCAGAAGGATAATCAACCTGTTTTAAGACACAACAAGCAAGAAGGTTTATTTTGATATTTTAAGTTTGGCTTGCTTTGCAGACTAATGTGATGTTTTTGTCCACTACAATGGACATGCTGTAAAATGAAAATAAAAATTTAATTTAGACATATCTTTACAAAAATTAATGTTTAAAGTCATATTTTTGGTCTTTTAACTTCAATTTTTTTGTGTAAGAGAAATGGAGTTAGGGTCTATATTTATTGATTTGGGGGTATCATTAGGATGGTACCTTCATATCTTTGTTAGTTCATAGACATTTGAAATGAGCGGGGAAAAAAAAAACTTAGTTCCAACCTCTGTAACTCTGTGTCCATATGTCACAGAAACATACATATTCTTCTAGAAAAAACTTGAAAGTGTCACCTTTCCAATGGTATCCCTGAGTCTAAAACTATATAGGAACGGTCAAGCTTTTAATTTGGGTATGCCATTTTTTTTTTTTTTAAATAGGAAAAATAGGGGCGTGCATTAACGGGCTAACCTATCTAATCCCCTGAATATTGCCGCCCGGACACCTCCCCCCTCAGAAAAGATTGACACATTCTATCAAATACACACAGACACTCGCGCACACACACAGAGAACATATAGGAAACACAGAACAGTTTACAGGGACAAGTAGCCTTGGCGCTACAATATTTTTGATACTTGCATTTGACACTTGAATACTGTGCACTGTTGCTGGGCTTGAGCAATAGTATTACTTTTAAAGCAGCAATTGTATTACTTTTAAAGCAACGTTCTGTTTTCTCTCACAAGCGCCCTCTAAAGACCGCTGTATTGCATTGTATTGCACTGCATTCTACTGGAGGCGGACCGCTGCTGTTGAACATGCAAATGCTGTATCTACCGTTGTAGGCCACAGCACATTCTACACCTTCCAAGGAATATTCATCAACGTGCAGTCACGTGAGTCTAGGAAAGAGACGATTTTTTTTGCATGAGAAACATAAGCGTGTGTTTGCATGCGCAAGGATGTGAGTGTGTAGCCTACACGAGGGCATGAGAGGGCAGTCATACACGTGTCTCACTCTCACCATCGGCAGCCCTGCTCAAGAGGCATGCTACCCAGAAAATAATAATATTAATAAAAAAACAGAACAAGGGAGTAAACCCATATGCCTACATTTATGTCATGTAGGCTGTCGTCCTTGTTAGCACTTTTCTGCACGTCTTTTATCAGGCAAACCAATAACGATTGAACTAGTCAATTGAACATCTACAATGCCCACTGCTCTCGGCACCGTGAGTACAACTGTTCGAATAATTGCAAACATTGGCCTAGCAGGATCCCCTTCCACCGGCATCTTTCCTCATATCATGATGTCTCTTGTCTCTTGCTCTCTGAAGTGAAAGGCGCGATTTGATTGGTTTTTGACGTCACGTGAACGCAGCATGCTGTTTTCAGTATTATAGACTTCAGCCACAGTGTTTTTTATGTTCGTGTGAGTTCAAATTTTTTTTTTTTAATTTCATTTTGCATTTTTTCAAGCGGCGAATCCGAGAACCAACAAATTTTATTGGTGTGGCCTTACTTTTAATTATTTGTTTACAGCCTCTATGTGTAGGATCGTATCAGAATTCCCCATCTATCGGCGAAGTGGTATACTGCATACGTTTGAATAAAATGTATTAGCCCTCCCCTTCCCACAATCCTAATTTCTTGCTACGGAGGCCGAACGCTCGCTCGCTCGCTCTTATCTCAGTTTCTGCTACTCAGTCTCTGAGCGGAAACAAGAAAGGCGGAGCTGAATATACGATACTGCTCTCCCCTACAAGAACCCGTACTTTTGAAAATGGCGGTGCAAAATGGATATTCTTCTTTGGTCCCCAGCCATAACTATATATAAATGGAAATTACCAGGTTTACCGGAACACTGCAATTTATTCATGGAGGTAATTACCATCGTTTTACATTATATTTTTAAAATAAAAAATATATTTTTAATAAAAGACGAAGATAAATAGAAGATAAATCCTACACATAGAGGCTTTAAATGTGTTTATAAACCTCAAATTGAAGCAAAGTCCAGCTGGATACAAAATGCTTTATTGAAGATTTAGTTGTTTAAAGCATGACAAAAATACTGTCAAATACTGTGATACCAGCATCATTTTGAAAAATACTGTGATATAAATTTTGGGTCATACCGCCCAGCTCTAGTTCCAATAACACAATACATAAAACTTTCATCTGTGTGGAACCCCGATCACCACATCTGTCACAACACTCTTCTAACGCCATTCTCTGTGTTTTGAAAAGTGGTGGGTGACCCTCCTCTTCCGCTAAATAGTAAAAATGGCGTCCAGGAAGTGTGAGGAGTGTCTATCATTGCACACTCCAAATTTTGACCGATTGGAGTGCACCATCCTGGTATGTGAAGCGCACTGCATTTTGCTACTACCGCTAGTGTAACGCCCTATGCTCTCAAACAAAGCATCCGAAATGCTGAAGTGCGCCATTTGGAACAGACAGCAGCAGTGCACAAGTAGGGCTGTGCGATTAGGTAAAAATCAAAATTGCGATTTTTTTCAACCAATATTGCAATTGCGATTTTATTGTGATTTTTCACAATAAAAGCCACAAGCACCAAATATGTCCTATTAATATGCATATTTGCACACAATGTCTAATTAAAAATAGAAAGTGAACTACTCATTAATCGGCATATTTTTATTCAAGAGAATATCTTGTTGCGTTGAACTCAAATCCTTGTTTAACATAGTGTAGTGTGTAGCTAAGAAACAAGTCTATGCATTAAGTCTATGCAGTTGCAAAACAAAAAAAATTGCGTGCCTCTGCGATTTCGAAATTGCGTATCTCAAAATTGCGATTATATTGCAAATGCGATTAATTGTCCAGCCCTATGCACAAGTTTAGGCTACTGGCTACTAGCCGCAGCAGCTATATGCTTGTTGCCTGTTAAGAGTGGGTGTGGTCTTTTTACAGTCAGTGAGGTGTATGCCGGAGCTGGGCTATGGACTAAAACAGCACTTTTTTAGAGGCAGTCCGCAAGGCATCACAGAAAATGTCAACCAGCCCTCCACTGTCTGTGCTGGTCTAGTTATTGATGTATTGTGTTGTGCATGTGTATGTGTAATGGATATTACGTGGGTTATCCCCAGGCAAAGGGAAATGACCAGTCCCTTCTCCCTAGTCTAAAATGGTGCAGAAATGGCTATTTTGGATGGGTTTCGAGGGCATTCGCTATAGACATATAGGCTATATTTTCAATTGCCAGTATGCAACCAGAGCATTGACAATAAAAAAAGCCCTCACTTGTCAGGTACTGTATCTTATGGAACACAATTTTTTACCTAAAAATGACAAACAGTAGTGATGGTTTTACAACAACTTCAGTGATTAGTCATTAAATTAACTATAAATGTAACTATTCAGACCAGAATTACAAGGTATACCATTATATACAATCCGTTCAAGGTAAATAACAATTCAGATGTTATGTAACTTTCAGCAAACTTGTTTTACCGGCACATCAATCCAGTAATGCGCTAGGTAAATGTCTGTGAAAGGTGGAGTTATAGGGCAGTGGTCGGCAATTAATGGCCCGCTGTCAATAATATCTGGCCCGCCAGATGAGGTTGATTAAAATAAAAACGTATAATATTTACTGTCAAAAACGACAAATCAACATATTTCATTACACTATCACTTCCTTAATAACGTCTGCATTGAGGGACGCATTTGTAACTTTTTGCTGCGCTGTGTGTGCCCGAACCAGGATATTTCAGCTCTGTGTATATCCAGCCATCATCGCTTCAATTCAATTCAATTTTATTTGTAAAGCTCATTTTACAAAAGACAAGTGTCACAAAGAGCACCAATTAGCAAGTGGATATGTTTTTTTGGCCATGCTAAGAATCTTGAGTATTTCACACATCCAAACAGAAACGACAACATCAGGATGTCATGCGAGAATTAGCAACTTTACTAATGCATGGCCAAATCATTAGCTAGTCAGGTTGCTAGGCCTATCTGTTGAATGACAGATGACAGGAGCTTCAGCAGTCATTTTAAATGAATGTAAATTAATTCTTAAATTGTTTTTCCTATAGCTAATGATATAAATAGAGTAGCATATATGCATATGATATAATTTTTTTTTCAGTAGGAAAGCATGGTTTGCCTTAAATTGTAAAAAAAAAAAAAAAAAAAAAATTTGCCCGGGTCCAAACTTATTTGCCGACCCCTGTTCTAGGGGATAGGCCATGTTTGCTACAGTACTTTCAATTGGTTCTGCTTTCAAATGCCATGAAAACAACCAAACATTAGGTCAGTCAGATTAGGGCTGGGCAAAAGTAATCGAACATTCAGAACCTATAATCGATTAATTTTTGCCAGGTCAATTATTTTTCCTTCCACTAAACACCGTGTTTGGAGTCACATGACCCCACGTTATTCCACTGACATGTCGAGCATGGAGAGCTTAAACACTGAGACAACTGAGCAACAAGAGCAGCTTGTACCAGAGCAGCTTGTATATCTCACTTGTAATATGTGAGCATATTTACTGTACAAAACTTGTCAGTGAACTGGAAGGGCAAAATAAATAACTAAATAAAATAATCGTTCATTAATCGTAATTGAGTTAAAATGTACAATTAATCGAGATTTTGATTTTAGGCAAAATCGCCCAGCCCTAAGTCAGATGTCTTTTTTCCTGAGGATATTGTTGAGATTTTCAGACTCATGTCAGCAGAAAATTTGGTCTTACCTCATGAGGGTCACCCAAAGCTTCTCCTAGCATCTTCTCAATGTTCCTCATAATTGCTACTTTCTGATGAGCCTTAAGAGGATACTCTATCCTCCTTGGAGTAGGTGCACCCTGTAAACAAACCCAGAGTTAATATCCTTGTGACACAATGGCATTTACATGGCATTTATTGCATTTATAATTTTAAAAGATTATACATTATACTACTATACATTGTAAATAGTGTATGTCTGGTTGCTCTGCCTGGAAGGCACAACATGCCTTATGGCGTGTAACTGACAGACTTGAGTCTCCCGCAGAATCTGTGCATGTGGAGAAGCATGCAGCTACCCACTTATTTTTTAAAGCAACACGCCACCGTACTTCAATATTTAATATGTTCTGCCCCTAACTTGGAAGAGTTTATGCATACCTGTCTCGTATCTGTGCGTGCATGCATTCACTCTGGTGAGAGATGTTACTTTGCTAGCATTTAGCTTAACCCAGTTAACCCAGTGTACCAAACAGCCTTAAAGTTAGAAGCGACCAAGAAGCAATTTTCTAAGCAGATAACAAAGAGAACTATGTATGGTGGAGAAACACTTGGGAGCCTTTTGCCGTTGGCGCAGTAACATCCATGGGGGAGAAGATTTTTCAGGGGTGAGGATGTTACTGCGCCGATGGCAAAGGGCTCCCAAGTGTACTTCCGCCATACATAGTTCTCTTTTGCATGCACACACTGAGACAAGACAGGTACATGTATGTATCAACTTGTCTAAGTTAAGTGAAGAACATATTTCAATATTGAAGTACGGTGGCGTGTTGCTTTAAGTCATCCTGAGAATTTGGGTCATTGTGAGCTTCAATGAAAAACTTTTGAAAATGTGCCATAATGGCCATTGACATCACCGCCGTATCACCTGTCTGCTTGCTAAAAGGTTTTGACTAAATCAAGGCTGGATGTGATAATGTATAGTAATACCACAATTATTAGGCTAAATGTTTTATAAGGCTTGCCATAGAGTACTTCTGAAAGTGCTTTCTTATCCACAATGCATGCTGTCGTAGATTAGGCCCGTTGTTGTAAACAGCAAGGGGAAAGTAATTAAGTCAGTAGGATGCCCAAAATGATTTTACGAGTCATAGTAAAATCTCCTTTTCCTGTTAAATTGTACAGCCACTAGATTTAAACTTAGGCTACTGCATAAATCACAACGTGAAGGTTCTTTTTTGTATCTCAACAAATTAGGCTACTGAGTGAAGATCAACAAACTTGAGTAAATTTAAAACAATTTGTATGCCGATATGTTAAGTGGAAATTGGATTTGTCATATTCCGCTCACATAAAATTAAATGTCAAAATTTTTAAATCAAATGTTCATTTAAGACCCTGCAAATGCATGAGGGAGAAAATTTGATGTGACAAGTAAGTTTACATAAAGGTAATAAGTTGTACCTTGTACCAGAAGTTAACTGTTATGGTAACTCCCCCGTTTAGAAGGGACTCAATATGGTGCCACCTACATAAGAGGAAACAAAAGCAAAAACAGAAAAATGTTCATTAACAATTAGTGAAAAATATCAGCTAGAAATGAATTCATCAAGGGTAAATTCATCAAATTTGTTCATTCCAGACAGTTATCCTATGAGAAGTATCATGAATGGCATCACATTAACTCTATGAAGATAGCTTAGCTTTTGTTAGGTACTTCGCTGGCTAACAAGAGCTGGCTGGCTAGCAATATTCATGATATAGATATGGTGAATAGTCTGAATCTATAACTTTTCTGATCCTATAAGCAGCCAAATCACTTTACAATGTTTGCCTTACATGTTACCCATTCACACAAATCATTGTACTGCATTATACTACAAATCTGATCACACACCAGTCTGGAGCAATTACGCTGTTACGCTTTTCACATACATATATGATGAAATGCGGTCTCAAACGTGTTATACTGTTTTAGAAACTGATGTCTGTCAAGGTCAATCAAAGTTGAGGTCAGGTCAAAGTTCAACTTTTCTTTTTAAAACACTAGCGCACAGTTAGATATTTCTTTAGACGCTTTTTTATACAAAAGATCCTGCAGTACCTAAACATTACTGCCTCAACATTGCATAGTACTATAATTTAAATACAACAACCAAACACGGCCACATTCCTACCCACAAAGGCAACATAGAGCAATTTCCCATTCCCCATATGGCATCTAACATTCATGTTGAAAAACAAATCTGATATTCCCTTTTCAAAGAAGAAAATCTTACCAGTACATTGGGATATAGAGCACATCCCCAGGCCCCACAACAGCTTCATGTCCAATAACATTTTTGAAATCTGGGAATTTTTCATAATCAGGGTTTTCAAAGTCAACCTACAATGGCAATAAGATTCATTACATGACAGGAGATGGTTGGTTCATGGGCATTCATGGACATAGACATTCATTACATTAAATGAGATGGTTTTCAAACAGCATTCTTGTATAGACTTCTCACAACAGATAACATTGCATCACCAAATTGTTTATCTAAGTCTCAATGCAGATGTGAAAAGTGGGCATCAGGACACGTCTGTTCAAAGTGTTATGTATGTAGTGTGTTGATTTGATGATACCTATTTCAACAGCAGTTTTGTAAGACTCAGAATTAACTCAACCTGTTTGATTGCAATCTCTGCTTGAAACACCCCAAAACAGCTACGTAATCCACTTTTGTGCCCCAACCCACAAATTTGATACAGATCCTCGGATCATTGTCTGCCTGAATCAACCAATAACCAAAATTTTTCCTTAGGAATCTGCTGAGGTCCAGCAGAATCCCTACAGTAAAAAACATATGTGGCGCATCAACCTTAAAAAATTGTCTAATGTAAAAATACTTTTGTAATAAAATTCTGTGGCCAGATGACATTCATTTACAGCCCAGCAAGACCTATGTGTGTTAGAACACCACAAAACAGCACAAATTTGCTGCTTCTGTGACTTATCTGCAATGGGGTTGTGAGGTTAGCAGTAGTTGAGAGTTTTACAGATTCTTAAGAACAATGTTGAAGAATCATTTGAAAATCCAAGGTTATGCTAGCTTAACGGCAGCAAATGGTTTAGATATGCAGGTATGTCTAGAAACAGACCATAGAGTAGGGCCGGACGATTAATCAAAAAGTAATCGAAATAGACATTCAGAACCTATAATTGATCAAATTATATTTCTGGCCTGTGGGTGTGATTTTTTTCAAGTCAACTATTTCAATTACTTTCCCTTTAAAAGCACTACCATGTGTGGAGTCACGTGACCCCGCTCCGTTGCGTTTACAGTCCCTTTAGAGGGAGAGTGGCGCCCCCGGAAGAACGAGCACTTTTTGTCACATGGTCCATGTAGCCCTCAAATTTCCAGTTAGTGCTTGGAGACCACCTCCACATGTGGTTAAAAATAATTTGATTTCAAACCATTTTGCTCATTGTTCACACCAGTCTTTAGAATGAGACACTTGCAATTGGATTTACCCAAGATGCATTCAAATGACTAATGTGAACAGGCTCTGTGTTTTGTTAAGTGACTGTGCTCACAACGTAACAACTGTTCTTACAGGAAATTTTTCAATAAATAATATTTAGATTCAAATCCGTGGCAAATAAAGGTTCTGTTAACTATTCATATTATTTATTTATATTATTTATATAGTTCTGCAAACTGCATTTTTGTTGTCAACCAATTGATGTAAAAAAAAATATGTATAACCAATTCTATGATAAATTACCAGTTCATACAGGAAACTCGGATGACGCCGTAA
This sequence comes from Limnothrissa miodon, assembly GCA_017657215.1. Classification (NCBI taxonomy): domain Eukaryota; kingdom Metazoa; phylum Chordata; class Actinopteri; order Clupeiformes; family Clupeidae; genus Limnothrissa; species Limnothrissa miodon. Next base: position 1,237,535 of record JAGFZM010000009.1, on the reverse strand, counting down.
TTAGATCATGATGCAGACCAATCAAGTCTGCTCCCAAATCCCGCTAAATACTATGGCTGCAGAGACGCTGTCACAGCTCAGTTGACTGCTGACTTATTTTTGAATTGCTGGTTTATCGTTGCAACACATCAGCCAGAGATCCAAGACCCCAACGCTAAAGATAAGTCTGTGCTCAAAACTAAATCTATTAGTCTAGACGGTGACAATACGTCAACATATTTAACTACTCGTGACAATTTGATTTTGATGTACAACTGGCATGGAAATTACTGTTTAAACATCTTATCTTGAAAAAGTGTAGCTCCATCAGTGTGCTCCATTGAATTACATTGAGTGTCGCTTAGCTTATGCTTACTTCCTGGAACTTTTGAGGAGCTCCATACGCCGCCATTGCTGTCAAACACCGTTACCATTGCAGTGAGTGGAGTTGTCGTCACTCTCCCTCTAAAGGCACTCTAGTTACGTTGCATTATTCCGATAAAATGGAAAGCTTAAACACTGAGACTACTGAGCAACAAGAGCAGCTTGTACCAAAGAAAACATTGATGTTCAATAAATAATCATAGATTGTGTTTCCTTCAATCATTTTAAAATCAAGTAATGCACCCTTCATTTAAAAATCTGTCACTTGTAATATGTGAGCATATTTACTGTACAAAACGTGTCAGTGAACTATGAGGGCAAAAATTAAATAAAATAATCATTCATTAATTGTAGTCATAGTGTTCAGTTAATAGGAGTGTAAAGATCAGATTTGACCAGACACATCTCGCGAGAATGTGACAAAAAGGGATATTTGTGTTGTTTATTATTTATTTTTATTATAGCTGTCAAAATTAAAGCGTTTATTGCGGTAATTAATTTTTGGAATTAATTAAAAATATTTAACGTATTTTAACGCTTGCGCAGATAACCCACTCCCATTATTTCACTTGCTGAATTTACCGCGCCACAGACAACGGAGCTGCAAGAACAGGTTGGCTCTCTCGATGGGTGATTTGAATATAATAAGAATTAAGACAGGAAAATACATAAACACATTATAATTTGCACGCACTGCAGTAAGTAGTTTCAGTTTCACCGGAGCTGTTCGAGCTTAAAGTAGGCTACCACTTCAATAAGTAGGCTACCAATAACAACCGCGTCACTATTCTGTCACAAAGCAGTGTGCTATTTGTCTACAACAAGCATCGCTGAAAGTAATAACCCGTGAGGACTGCACCTTTTGACTGCTTGACCGTGTTGTAACTTTTTCATGGGAGACACCTATTAAAGACAGATAAAGATATTACTAATTTCAGTCTTACCAGAATGGAAGACAGTAGAAATGAAGATAACCAACAAGGAGACACGTTCAGAAGCATACTCCTAATCATGTCAAGGTTTTGGTTACCATATTTCTGCAATTAGGCTACATCTTTAAAAAGTCACTGCATCTTCCCGTCCCAAGACTTTGTATTCATTCTCAGAGATCATCCTAAAATTTGTAACGAAAACGATGCACTCCTTTATGTGCATAACGCCGTGCATAGCATAACGTGATATTTTTTATCGTGTTATAAAAACAGGTCGGAAATGATTGAGAGTGTGTGTGGCTGCTTCTGTGAGCGGAGGGGGCACACATATAAAATATCATGTCAACATTGCCCTCAGTAAAGTGGAAAAAACTGTAAACTGTAAAAACTTTCAAAAGGGCACTTTTTTGGACATTAAGGAAGAGGGGCACGTGCTTAAGCACCACCTGTCTCTATCTGTGCACCCCAGTGACTGTAGACCTATAAGTATTGTGGAGTTTAAGCACTTTAAGCATTGTGAAGTTGTGTCTCAGTAACAAATGATTTACAGTTTCAAACCCTCACACATTAATTGAAACCCTGTTCTGCTTGTAGCCTAGCGTGGGCCCGCCCATACTTCCTGTGACGCTACATTGAATTTCGCGAACTAGTCAGTCTGGCGAAGCTGCCGATTTAGCACTTCCATTCCCAAAAAAGTGTGAACCAATGAGAAACAAGCTTTCCCCCCAACGCCAGTGAGGCATCTGATAGATGCAGGTTAAACCCGCCTCTCAGAAGGCGGGTATTATAGTAGATTCGCCAGACTAAGCTCCTACGAGCTTATTTTTCGCGTAAGCCAGGCTACTTGTAGCCAACTGTCCAACCACAATAAATAAATAAAACAAACAATTGTGTTAAAACCCGCTAACTGTCCCTATTTATGCACATATTTTGGACATATTTCGAGTCATGATTAATCATGATTAATACATTTTTAGGCTGTGATTAATCTGGTTAAAAAAAAGTAGCATTTGACAGCCCTAATAATAATTTTAATAAAAGGCTATTTTGCTATATATTTAAACATTGAGGATTTCTTTTCAAAAATGTCTAAAAATCTTGTCTCGTCCCGCCTCATGGGAAAAGCGTCTCGTCACACCTCTATCAGTTAAGGCAATTGGAGTTTCACTTTTCATCCAGAAAGCTTCGTCAGTTCTGACAGATGAATTAACATTAACAGGAGCTAATATTTCTTATAACCCCTTATCATGAGATCAAGGATAAGAAGAATCACCCACTAACATAATTAGTCTATGGGCTAGGAGGGGTCCACATGCACCCCCCCCCCCCCACACACACACACACACATTATTCTTTCAATACTACAGTGGTATTTTCTTGTAGCCCTGGCCTCAAAGTTTAAAGAAATAATGTTAACAAAAGATGGGCTCATTGTCACTGTACTCATTACACAATTTCTAAACATCTAAAAAAAAAATACATTGAAAAAAGGGCAAATCAATCCACGTAAACGGCATCTCTGTTAAACCAAGTTTCTCTGTCTCTGTTCACTATTAACTCACAATGAAAGAATTATAAAATACAAAAAATGTATGTCTGCATGATCTGTATCCCACATGCCTCGGCCCAGATCTACATTATTGATATTTACGATTTTCAAGATACTAGCCTATTGATATCGATATGCTTCGCTATTTTTCTTACAATCAGCAGAATAACAAGACTACAAGGGAAATACATCACTTTTAGGGTTGGGCGATATTTTTAATGTACCAGTATACCAGTATATATACTTCCAATGATAAGAAAAGGCCTTACACCAGTATAAATAATAATTAAAACGTAAAAGGAGTTCATGACACATTTTTGTGTGCGAAGCGTCACCGTCTATGCGCGTTGCACACGTGAAACACGTGAAACAGTGGTAGCGGAGTGTTCAGAGCAGAGAAGACAACAAAACAGCATGGCTGAAGGCGGAGAGGAAGCCGAGATAAATCTCTACAATGAGGTGGGGTGGAGGAGGAGGCATCAACTAGCTTGGTCTGTTTCTGATATTCTGGGTTCGTTGAGAAATAGGCTAGTCTACAATCTGCCACTCTGATAATGGAATAACACTTCACAGTTCACGAGCTTGTTATTTTTCTGTGACTAAACGAACGGTTTCTGATAGATCAAAATGAACATAAACCAGCAGGTTAAAACAGCGGTTAATGTATCAGTTGCTTGACAAGTAAGGACCATGAACAATTTTTTTTACCTGACAACGCTCTGAATAAACAAACGACAATTCTATCCACACTCAGAAAAGTTTTAAAGGAGAGTGTATTCGGAGAGCTTGGTTTGAGTGTCAATTTAAGAACGCACCCTCTGTAAAAGACCCAATTTACGTTCTGGAGGCTCGTGAATGGTGTTTAAGTTTTATTGCAGGAGCGTCGTCCGCATGTGCACCACGTCTGGGCCACCTATTGAATAGGCCTGCACAATTTGTTACCAATAAAGGTGCACTTTACAATTTAAGAGGAGTGTATTTAATTAAATGAGCTAAGTTTTGTCGTTTTTAATACCAGGCTCTGTTGAATTTAATCATATCGCCATACCGTGATACATACCAGCAAATATCGTGATACATGCTAAGGTCCATATCGCCCAACCCTAATCACTTTATTATTCAACATTCTAACTCAAACCTTACACTGTGTAGCCTTTTAGGTGATTTTTTAGCAAAAATAGATTCATTAGGAGACTCTGTGGTGTAGCGGACACTGTGGTAGCAACTAGCTAGCTGTTGCTTCATCTGCATTTCAGTTATTACTATAGCATATATTGATATATGCTATTTTTTTTAAATATACGTACACACACACACACACACACACACACACACAAGACAATAGACAATTTACAATAGGCAACAAACATAGACTATCAATATTATATACAGGTAATACATATACATAATAGTGCAATACTAAGATGAGTGTATTGGGGGATATGGTGGGGAGAGGGGGGGGGGGCAATACAAGCCCTGTCAATCCCTGGACGGATGGAAAGGGCAGGATAGACAAGAATTAGAATAATAATAGTGCAGGTAATATGTAGTTTGAGTGTGGAGGTGGGCAGGGTCCATGTAATAATGAGATTGAATGATGATCTGGATGGATGTGGCTGGCTCAACTACCGTTCAGGAGTAAAATGGCAGTGGGGAAGAAGTCTTGTCGTTTTTGCATGTAGGGCTCTGTAGCACCTGCCAAAGGGGAGGAGGATAAAGAATTATGTTCTCTGCCCGCTTCCTGGACCTGTTAGAGTACAGGTCCTGGAGGGGGGGCAGGAGGGGGCACCAATGACCTTTTCAGCTGCCTTGACTGTGTGTTGAAGTCTGCTTTTGTCTTGTTTTGTCGCTGATCCAAACCAGATGGTGATGGATGAGCAGAGGATGGATTCAACGGTGGCTGAGATAGACCATGCTTCCACAGCTGCCATAGGAAATACTTCCTCTGCTGTGCTTTTTTGAGGATGGAGTTGATGTTTGCTTCCCACTTAAGATCCTGGGAAATTATGGATCCCAAGAACTTTAATGAGCCCACATTTGAGACATATCTGTTGGATATGTTAAGGGAAGGCAGCACTGTGGGGTGCTTCCTAAAGTCCACCACCATCTCAACAGTCTCTAGAGTGTTAAGCTCTAGGTTGTGTTGACACCAGCCTCTCAACCTTCCGCCTTTATGCAGACTCATCCCTATCCTGAATGAGCCCAATGACAGTGGAGTCATCTGCAAATTTCAGGGGTTTGACAGTTGGGTCCATGGAGGTGCAGTTATTTGTGTAGAACAGCAGTGGGTAAAGTATGCACCCCTGCGGGCACCAGTGCTGATTGTCATTGATCCAGATGTGGTATTTCTGAGGCACACATGCTGGCTCCTGTTTGTCAGAAGGCTGGAAATCCATTGACATATAGAAGGAGATACAGTGAGCTGATAGAGTTTGGCAGTAAGTATTTCTGGTATGAAGTCCACAAACAGTAGGTTCACTGATCTTTTTGCTCTATAGGCAAACTGCAGGGGGTGCAGCTGGTGGCTTGTAGTGCTTTTCTAGTGGGATATTAATGGGAATTTCCTGAACAATCTTGAACAATCTGGAACACCCAAGATATTCATAGTGTTCGGCTTCAGTCAAGGGATGTTCCCAAGTCTGGTCATTCAAGCCCATAATTAATGAACTCGAAGACTGTGAATGGGGGTGAAAAAGCTCATCACGCATTGACGATGAAGAACTTGCTGTGGATCTTAATTCACCTCCACAAACAAAGTACAGAACAAACTGATCCTGGGTGGGGAGGGTATATATCTCTTACTGGCAATGTGCCTCAGAAGGCGACAACCATCGCATACTATTCTGTGATAACGTTCCCCATCATTGACAACAGGACAGTGAAAGAATGTCTCTGTGTGTCTGAGGAAGCTTCATATGAGGTTGGGAAGCAATATATCATCACCACATTTGATCTTAGAGTCTGCATGAAGGCATACCCTCTTGTGTGGAACAGCCCAGCACGGTATGAACTTTGAGGAAATATCAGAGTTTATTTGTTGCATTGCACAAATCACCGGTGATTTTCAGTACCGACATGTACAATGATGACTCCATTAAAACATTTAATGAAAAAGAAGGTTGTGGGGAAAAGCTTATTGTTCATGGAGGAAAGACTATACGTCCAAAAAACTGGAAAGGCTTTCTGATGAATGATGAAAACAAAGAGCACCTGATATTGGTAATGTTGGACACATGGAGCAGTGATTCTTTCTCCCAAATGTTTCATGGTCATGATGTCACCTTGATTTGTCAGGGAAAAGCATATACTTTTTGCTCTGATGGCAAATCAACTGTGACGGAAGAGGTTGCCTCACTAGAATCTACACAGGAAGAAACTGATTCCAGTGTGATACTCTATTGTTTGTATTCAAAGGAAAGGGGGTTCAAGATACATGTGTTCAAAGTCCTGTTTAACCATGTTAAACAGATGAAGGGGCTGGAAGGTTTTTTTAGATGGGGAACGGAAACAAAAGGCGTTGCATTATTACCAAAGCCGCACTGTCTCTCTCGCTTTTGATTTGCAATGCTTACCTTGGTCTGCATGCTTTTACTGGCTGTGATAGCAGTTGAGCCCTCGAGGAAAAAGGAAAGGTGAAACACATTCACCTTGTTCAAAAACATTGCCATTTTTAGGAGCTGTTCACAAAGCTGGGTGAATCCTGGACAGTTTGGCAGAACATGCAAAATAGAAAGGAGGAATTCACTTGTGTGGAAAAGCAGGGATCAAAGAGGTTAATGACCTCCAATATTCTCTTCTGCAGGTTAACTGTGGTGGGTCAAATACAAACCTTTCCATAGCCAATCCCTTTGATCTAAGTACACTTCCATCATGCAGTACCTGTTTGCAGGAGCATGTGAAACATGTCAAGTTGGCATATAGAAACGGGCTTATATTGTTAAACCTACATGTAGTATTACAAATCAAACTGAAGGGCATGGTTGAACACTTGATGAAAATCGAGTGATGGGGCCTAGATGGACTGATGCTGACATCATGGCAGTTGTACTCGAGTTGAACTGATATTCTTGAGAGGACAGAAAGGAATGATGACGGTGAGGAGAGTGAGGAAGATTAATTCTGTTATGAAGAAGGCGTTTCCTCTGATAGTGATTCTGACTTGTAGATGATGACTTTTGTACAGTATGCTTGGAAAAATTGGAAATGGAAAAATTCATACAATATATGAAGTTTACTGGGTCTACAGAGCTATAGATGTGTGAGATAAGATTAGTGAAAATAGTTATCTTTGGATGCTGGTGAATAAATACCCTTTTGTATAAACTAATTGAAACTCCTGTTTCAATTAATTATCATTCAGTATTATTTGAAAACTAAAATAACACTGTGTTCTGATCAAACTATCAAACGACCTTTAATTTCAACTGACTGTAAATTAAAAAAAGAAAAGAAAAACTTAATGGTGAACATGTGTGTCTCCTTATGGGCAAAAAAATATTTCCTGATCCCCACAACTTGAACAGTTCTGAGAATGTTATTGAATATATAAAGAATGTATAGGTTAATACACAACAAAACAACAGATTATTGCAAATACTTGTGATAACTACATTTGAATATGATAACTAGTAACAGTGTCTGATTTGAGATCTTTCCAATCGGTTCAGTGGAAATTAGTTAATTTCTCAATTGGTTCTGCAGAAATCACTTAATTCTTAAACTGGTTCTGTGGAAATTGGTTTATTTTAAAATCAGTTTAGTGGAAATTAGTTTTATTAATTTTAAACTTTGAGGCCAGGGCTACAAGAAAATACCACTGTAACTCTAGTATTGAAAGAATAATGTGGATCTCTCCTTGCGATGCCCATTGTCCATATCGTATTTTATGAACATTTCCTATTTGGCTGCAATTTTAAGGTCATTGTATGGATTATTTTACACTAAATGCATATCTAACTCTTTTATTATAAAACTATTCAAGAGCTTCATAATTATGTATAATATGTTACATATAAAAAACATATCAATAGGCTAGTTTCTTGCAAATCGTACATATCAATCATGTAGCTCTGGGCCGAGAGGCATGCAGACATACATTTTATGTGTTTTATAATTCTTTCATTGTGAGTTAATAGTGAACAGAGACAGAGAAACTTAGTTTAGCAGATATGCCGCTTACATGGATTGATTTGCCCTTTTTTCAATCGTTTTGTTTAGGTGTTTAGAAATTGTGTACTGAGTGCAGTGAAAATGAGCTCATTTTTTGTTAACATTATTTCTTTTAAACATTGAGGCCAGGGCTACAAGACAATACCACTGTAGTATTGAAGGAATTATGTGGATCTCTCCTTGCCATGCCCATTGTCCATATCGTATTTTATGAATATTTCCTATTTGGCTGTAATTACAAGGTCATTATATGGATTGTTTCCCACTAAATACAAATTTCACCCTTGTATATTACTATAAAAATTATAGTAATATAAATAGTTATATAAATTTAACCATATTGTAAAAACTATTCAAGAGCTTCATTATGATGTATATGTTCATATTGACCACTCTATGCAGATGCTATGGGCAATTTAATTATCCCCTATGTCTTAAAATCTGTACTTTTTTTACACATTTCGGTACATATTAAAAAGTGAGCTGCCACGCAGAGTTGGAATGAGTTGATTTCCTGTTAACATGATTTTTCTTAAACTTTAGGACCAGGGCTACAAGAAAATACCCATGAAGTTTAGTCATGGGGGGAGGGGTGCATGTGGACCCCTCCTAGCCCATAGACTAAATTAGCATAGTCAATGTGTGAGTACCAAAGGATCAAGGATAACATGAATCACTCATAACATAACATAGCTCCTGGTTCCAACATCAGTCAGAATAGACAAAGCTTTCTGGATGGAAAGTGAAACGTTTTCAAGCTCAAAAAGAGGTCCAGTTGAACACTATGAACACTATGTCTACCACAACCTGGATGAACGAGAATCTGCACAGATTCATTAATTGTAATCAAGTTAAAATGTTCAATTGTTTAGGCCAAAATGCCCAGCCCTGCCATAGAGCCTCAGTAGCTCTTCTCCTGAGTTTGGTCGGACCAATCATTATTTGCTCTATCCCTGTCAAAGTGACAAACTGACAAAGTGTCGGCCATGGGCAGTTTGGCAGACTACGGCTACTGACTACATTCCTTGGACTGAGCCTGACTATCGTGCAGACATCATTGTATGTCTTACCTGGCTCTGTCGATCACAGGGGTGATGCACAGGAAAGGGATAAAGACTTTCAAACTGGTCAGGTGGAAATAAGATACACCTCTTATGACCTTTAATCTGTGCAAAGAAGTTTTGCTGCTCATCATAATGCGCTGGTGTAACATTGCCTATGGAGAAAAAAAACATTTCTCAATAGTTCTCCAAGACTGCAATGTGTTTATTTCTTCTTTTTCCTTGGAAACCATGAATTTTCATTTTCATACATTCCAACCTTTTTTGGGAATATGTTACATGTCAAAGATACACAAAAATGTGTTTAAGGTATCAAACATTCATACAACATGGCCTTGGTAAAATATACACATAAAACAAGAAATATACCTTCCATGCCTATGAGCAAAAGGTTGGAAGTTAACTGTCCCCAATTCCGCTTGGCCTGCTGCTTATTAATCCAATTCCAATTGAAACCTAAGAAATCTACAACAATATTTCTTCCAACAGTGTCATTTAAGGTCTGCTGCAAGTAAACTCTAAAAACAGAGACAAAACATGGTAAATGTACAAATGTCAAATTTCTAAAGAATTTAATATAATAAATAGGTCATCAACATTGCAGACATTATCATATAATATAATGATCTACTAATGATCTATCTAATGATGTACTTCTAAAATGCCAATAAGTGCTGCCATACACTATGACTGGTCAGTGTGACAACAACAACAAAAAAATCCCTCTTTTTAATTACCCAATTGCTATTGTGGATAATTCTATTGTATTAGAAAAACATATATACTAGAAATGGATTCTATCATACCGTGCAAGACAGAGCACAACAGAAATTACACCTTATAAATCATAACATGAAAATATTTGGTTTATTTCATACCTTTCCTTTCCTCCATGTTGTTCAGTCTGCTGCATCTTGTCGACAAATTCAGAAAATTTCATGTCAACTCTTTGGGACTTAGGTACAAACTTCTCAAAATTAGCCATCTTCTTTTCATCATAATACAAGAATTTATGGTTTTCAGCAATATAGACAGAGAAATCGCCATTCCCTATGTTGTCCTGCAGATAGTTCACATCCCACTTCAGCGCAGGATATACCAAGTTGGTATCCGTAAGAACAACAGGTTCCTAAAAAGGTGGAAGTGAAAGGTTTTGTTAGAATCAACAAGGGAGATTTTTAAAAACACTACTTTCCCTATTATTAATTTATATTTATTGTTATGCTGAAACGGTGATGACTTCTAAATTTATGTTATTTTCCTCTTTTTTTTTATTTTTACTAGCCAAGCCTAAACATTTTTCTGCATGAATTGCCCACAAAATGTGATCTGGACTTGTGTAACTTTATGTAACCTCATGTAAGTATGACTACACACAATGTGCTTAAGCCATCCCACACATTCAATTACTATATTTTAGGTCTATAAAATATGAAGCATCCAAAAGCCTGTATGTAAAAGTAAATAACTGGTTTAATTTCAGCACGTTGTGTTTTGTTGGTAAACAAAACTGGCCTAATATTAAGAGGCAGCGTATTCCACAATAGGCCATAGTTTGGAAAAAGCAGTTATCATAGCATTTTAGACAACTTTGAAGCTCTGAAGTTGCTTATCAGAGGACTTCAGAGTTCTGGTGTGAACATACAATACTTTGCTAATGTATAAAGAAGCTTGCCCATTTATTTTGTTTTCTGTTTACATCTCAAAGCAGATGCTTTTAAGCATCAAAGCCTACATTATACTTGACCTGAGCACTGAACAAAACATGTCACATAGTTCATCCCTAGCTTCTGTGTTATTTGTTGGGGGGCAAGGTGCCCCAATTGGTTTGCTTTCAGTTTTCAAAGCCTGGGTATCATAAAAAGATTTATGGACAATGAAACGTTAGCAAATCATAAGGACATTATTTTTCAACTGAGCAGCTGTTGGTTACGTGAGTGTGTAATGGTGCTTGTCTGTAGTAATTTCTATTTTTGTTTCCTGAAGTTTTTTTTTTTACCTAAAACTAAAGACAAAGACGAAAGATAAAGCTAGTGACTAAGCCCTAGGCTAACTGCCTTTTGCTGCTAACTCTACTATCCACCGTTACCGTCTGTAACTGTTTATATTGTGACCTCTGTGCTCTGTGGACCTCTTGGTTGCCTTACTATGCTATATTAACAGCCAACATAAAGTATTGACATAATATGGTGCCATTTCATATGGGCTTGCCCAAAATTGTTTGTATTGGACATTGGCGTTAGGTTGCAAAGGCTTGCCTGTGCTGCATTTTTGGTGAGCCATATTCATCATGCTCGTTTTGTGGCTGTCATACTACAGCAATTAGGCTACATAAATCAAAGCTTGCACTCAGTTTTTTTCTTTTTCTCTCAATCTCTCTCATGCCAAATGTGTATGCAACATTTGTGGAGTTATAGCCCTGCACCTTCACACAACTTGCACATTCAATAGTGTTGGCCAAATGAGCATATTTGATATAACTTCATTTAATACCATATCATTTTTGTATGATTTGAAATCAGGTGTGACCATAGTGAACCACTCAGTTTGGATCTGCCCGCGCAGCACTGCCTATTTGTACCTTCATGTAAACCTAAAATTTACAATTTAGCCTATATCTTGGATTATTATAATTAAATACCATATCATTTTTGTATGATTTGAAATCAGGTGTGACCATAGTGAACCACTCAGTTGGGATCTGCCCGTGCAGCACTGCCTATTTGTACATTCATGTAAACCTAAAATTTACAATTTAGCCTATATCTTGGATTATTATAATTTAAACATCCATTTTTATAAGGAGTATTTAGATCCAGAGGCAAAGGTGAGGTTGTTATTGTAAATATAACTGCTTATTAATTTAAAAAAAAAAAAACAAAAAAAAAAACTCCTGTGCACTGTGACATTCTTTAAAATGACATGATGGGGAAAATGAAGATGAAGCTAGACTAGAAAGTTGACAAACCGTTTCTGAGCACTGAAATTAATAGTATAGGCTTTTCCTACTTTGACATCCAGTCGTATTTTACATGGAACTGTCCAACTGACTCCCTCACCCCCATTTTGACCTACTGTCAAACCTCGAAAAAAAGTGACAAGTGCTACGTGACTGAAGGAACGTACACACTCCGCAAACACGTGGGCGGTCGGTCTAGATGCAAGGTGCCTTGCATTTCACTGCGCCACCGCTTCAAACTGTAATACAATACAAACGAGTATTCATAGCAATTAAAAACACTTGTGCCAATCAGTCATTTGCACGTATTTTACAATATAGCAGCGAATAATTTAAGTGTTATTTTGCAGCTTGTTGATAGATGTTTTGGTATGCAATATTTGTGCGTTTCTGCGCAATGACAAGTTTTGTTTTCTGTAGGCTACTGTTATTTCAATGCCCGTGGCGGCTGTTTTTCACTGCAGAGTCACCCCCACAATCAGGCTACTTCCTGCAATCCACTGCCGAAACGCATGCCAGCTGGAGTCTTCGCATGTGCGTGTGGTTGGTAATCCAACACTTAACTAAATAGCATCTGATGCCATGACACAGCACCCGTGTTAGTTGCTCCCAACTCAATTGTTTAACCAATGGTGTGACTATTAAACTCTGTCCTTATGCATTTTCCATTAAGGTCCGTTGTTTTAAAACATGATGCATTTACCAAGTCAGTATTTCGGTAATGTTAACACAGAGGCCAGAACCTCCTGAATGTCTTATGTCAGCAAATGTCGGCTTACTAATGCAGTCTGTGAAAGTTGTAACGTTAACGTTACTTGTTGTAATGCTTAACGTTAACACGTTGACGTTAAATCTTTATTTTCCTTTGTTCCAAGTTACTTGGTGACAAAAAGTAAACAAGATTATGATGCCACATACACTTGGCTAAAATTACAACCTTGTCAGCAGTTTACATCAAGTCTACCGTCAAAATAATTTCAAGATATGTCAATACATTTACTTGGCTTTAGATTTAAGTTTGCAAATATTAGCATGTTCCATTGAGATTCTTCCAAACCTCTACATCATTGTTACCAACAATATAACAAAGTTATCTATGCGTGGATATGTACATATATCCCCTATCATTGAACAACAACTTTAATACGTTTTATGAGCAAAGTTCTCGGTGATGGACGTTATGCTAACGTGAGTTTAACGTTAGCCAAATTAAAGAAGAGATCTGGAATGCTAGCCGGTGATTTAGCATGCTAACACCAGTCATTGTATCAGACGACGTAACTGTTAGCCATCGTAGCTTCAATGGTCACAGTACCTCATTATTTATGAGCATTTCGGCCCTTGGGTCCGTATGCGACAATCTGGGAATAGGTCTCGTTTGAAATGGGTACTTTCGCAGTTGACTCTCTGTCCAGCTCGAACTGTGGATCTCAGAAAAGGTTGTACCCCCATTGGTCCCGGTCGGATCAGCTTCAACTACCGTCGCTGCTGCCATGTCTGCCCAAGTAGGCTAACTTAAATCATTTAGAATTGCAGAATGCGTTTTGCTTTCTCGTTCTGTCAGTTATCAGACAACAAGCTGTTTTTAGATTAGCCTGCTAGTTACGGCGGCTGTCTCGCCAGATGATGAGTAGAAATGTGACGTTACAGAGCTTCGACTGTGGCTACTTGACTTGACTGCCCAACGTAAACACAGAAATGACAGATGAAGTTATCTCCAGAACCCAAACAACGGTAGCTCAGCCCCTGGCATGATTTCGAGACCAACCCGAACAGCGACATCTTGCGTTTGGTAGACATAACTGGAATACGATAGGCCTAAGCACTCAACAATTAGGCCATTTCTGAGTAGTAGCCTATGGTGTTTAGTGGTTTGTAACCTTGTTAGTCTGGAATCTATGGTATCCATGAAAAATCTAGTTCCAATCCAGATCTCAGTCACCAACAGGATGGGATAGTAAAAGACTGTGTGTGCTGCATTCCCAAATTTTGTTTTAGTTAATTGCACAAAGTTAGTCTAATTTGTATGGTGGCCGACAGGTGCAAACGACGTGCAACTTATGAAAACACGTGCAAATCAACAAAACACGTGCAAATAGACAAAACACCTACAAATAGACAAAACACAAACGACTTAGGAAAACATCTTCATCTTAATTTGACAACAGGTGAACATCATTTAGAAAATGTGCTGTATTTCAGAAACGCGCTCCGAAACTCAAAACACATGCAGATTAGAAAACACACCCCGAACTCAAAACACATGCAGATCAGAAAACACGTCCCGAAACTCAAAACAAAACGGAAGTTTCCAGTGGGACACTTAAAAGTGACGAACACCTCTGAACAGATTGTGAAAACTGGTGGTGATCTGAGGTGTGATCACAATTAAAATGCAATGCAATGAAATAAACCCAAATACTTACATTTCAGATTACTACCGCTAGCTATCTCTGTCACACGTACACCCCTGTTCCTTTTCACCATCTGTCCAGAGGTGTTCATCACTTTTAAGTGTCCCACTGGAAACTTCAGTTTTGTTCGGAATTTCGGGGTGTGTTTTCTGATCTGCATGTGTTTTGAGTTTCGGAGTGCTTTTCTGAAATGCAGCGCGTTTTCTAAATGATGTTCATGTGTTGTCAAATTAAGATGAAGATGTTTTCCTAAGTCGTTTGTGTTTTGTCTATTTGCAGGTGTTTTGTTGATTTGCATTTGTGTTTTGTCTATTTGCACGTGTTTTGTTGATTTGCATGTGTTTTCATAAGTTGCACGTCGTTTGCACCTGTCGGCCACCGTAAATTTGACATCGGAAATGGGATATGAATAAGTCAACTGCAGATTTAAAATTGCAGTGTTTCAGAAGTTTCAACAGAAGAGAATTTTCTCTAAAACTCCAAAAACTCTTCTGAGCTGCTCTGGGGTGCGTTTCCCAAAAGCATCGTTGCTAACCATTTAGCAACTAAGTTGGTTGGCTATGGGCAATTGCATTGCAACCAACAAAGTTGCTTACTTGGTTAGCAACGATGCTTTTGGGAAACGCACCCCGGATTAGGATTCAAAGGTTTATTTTTGTCACGTACACACATTGGCTAACCTACAGTGAAATGTAGACTCAACTCTGTGGCTCTGGGGAAAGAAGTTAGAAGAAGTTAAAGGAATTATCCGGAGTGAAACAACACGTAGCTCAGTTGATTCACGTTGCTAAGTGCTATCCATAGGTATAAGAACGACAGATTTTCATGCACGGTAGACCGAGTAACGAAACGGCAGCCAGCGCTAACTGCTTAGGGCATGTCAGTTTCGTTTTCATATGCCCAATATGCTTTGCGTTAGCGGGCAATTCGTGAATTCGGTCTACGTTGTACCTACTGCTGTCATTCTGATACCTATAGACACCATTCGACAGCCTCAGTCAACAGAGCTACGGGTTGATTCACTCCGGATAATCCCTTTAAAGTCACACCAGGTTTTTTCCCACCACAGATCATTGTTCCACTTTCACACCTTCCAGTCATCACATTTTCAATAACTGCATATACATCACTATGCCTATGGCTGAACATCCAGCTGCTGCCATGCAACCTCTCTTTATTCCATTTTCTGCTTATGCAGTCTTCAGTGCCAGGCGTAACAAACACAAAAGTAAGTTTTTAAGATTAACCCAATCTCAGGCAGAAAGCTCAGAGGTGGATGGTAAATGGACGTAGGGACTGATTCCACCAGATGTCGCTGTTGAGCAATGCAGGACTTGATCAGGAATTCAACAGTGGTTCTCAACCTTTTTTCAACAAATGCCCCATTAGGTCCACATGACATCCCTTGCATGATGTCCCCCAGCCACATACACACATCACCGTTACACCACACATATACTCTTAGATAGTGATAGGAGTACATACAGTATGTACAATAGAGTTGTTATATTTCTAATGTAAATCAATGACTATTGACTAAGTGGCAAGACATCCAAATATATTTTTAAATCACACATTTTTCTCATGTTTATATGTGTAAAAAGCTGTCTTGCCTAAACTAATCTAATATGTCTGTTTCAGTCCATGTGTCAAGAATAGGGATAGATACCAATAGGAATAAGGAATGTCAAGAATAGGGATAGATACCAATAGGAATGAGGAATGTCAAGAATAGGATGTCTATAGGAATGTCAAAAATAGGGATAGACACCAATAGGAATGAGGAATGTCAAGAATAGAATGTCTAGCCTATAGGAATGTCAAAAATAGGGATAGATAGCAATAGTCACTGACATTGACTTTGAGGTAGAAAGGCACCAGGTTTGCGATCCATACTTACACAGTGGCTGAGACAGAGATGAAAAAAATTACTTTAACTGTCTTTGTAACAAAACATGACTCAGTGACAGGAGTCAGATTTGCATTCAGAGCATTTGGGTTAAGAACCTGCTACTGTAGTTTATGGACACTGAACTTGAAAGCATAAGCTTTCTTTATCTTACATGCAGACACACAAGATTTAGGCCTACTCTAACAGGGACAAGCACACACTCATAGGCTGGGGAGCAGGCTTGGAATTAGGATTGGACTTTGATTTAGAGATTTACACCAACTATAGGACACCTTCAAATTCACACATACACTCAAGCACAACCTCACCCTCACAGAGCCCACCACACAAACTCTTACACACACTCACAAGATTCTATCGAGCCTTTATAAAAGTACAGCATGATCAGACTTTGTGCCCTCTAGTAGCTGCTTTATGCACTTGATGCTATATTTAATTACTTTGTTCACTGTCTTGTGCAGCAGGGTCGTAGAGGATTGAGAAAGTGAATTGAGAATGACCCCAATTCCAATTGAATTCTTAAAATTAGAATTGAAATTCAAATAGCTGTACAGTTAAAATATCATGAAATTCAAAGAAATGCATTATACACAATTAAAGTTCATTTCACATAAAAACTATAAGATTTGATGTGATTATTTGATTTGATGATTTCATAAACGTCATACTGTAAGCCTACTTTTTACCACAATTTTGAAGTGTTAAATTATAATTCCTAAAAAATAATAAGACACCATTTTTGGGATACCTTGCATGCTTTATCCAAGTTTTTGAAAATAAACAAACATTTTATATTTTGATTGGAGTAAATCCTAATGAAAAAAAAAACTAGATCCAGAGCTGGTTTACTAATTATTGAATTTTTAGGAAATGCCGATGTGTCTGTATTCGGCAGAGAAATATATGTAAGTGTCATATTCTTAAATGAAATGTGATAATGAATTTCTGTAAATTGCATTAAATTCAATTTAACTTCCTGTAATTCCAAATCCAAATAGATTCAGCATTTTGGACGGTGGAGCCAATTGAAATGTATTAATTTCATTCAGAAATTTGCACAACCCTGATGTACAGGAGCTGACCCATCTGAGAACATGTTTAAATACATGAACGCCCTCCTAAATCTATATTCTCTTCTTTTATGCAAAATACTGGCACTGGAGCTATTGAGCTACATTTTCACATATGCACTCTAACAATAGACATAACCAAATCACTACTTTTGAAATGCTGAAATGGCTCAACATAGCATGCCAATATTAAAGATCTTACACATGAGCTCAATCATTGAGATGCACATAGAATCAAAAACTAGGTAAACATTCTTTTAAATACACTGCATGCACAGCAAAAATTGTATCAATCTTCAAGTTCTTGTGTATTTTAGAAAGGGTGATGGATGTGTCTAACCAAGTTGCACTGGTACTGTATGCTCAAAGCCACTCAGTTTGACACTCAAACCAAGAATGTATTGCTTTAATCAACTGGAATTCTATGCCTCTGACATTATCAATTCTTATTCAGGCCAGTATCATTGTTAATTTAAATTATTCGTTTTTGTTAAATGAATGTGTCTTGGAGTCTTTGAAAGCAAAATCCAAAACCTGCATGTCTCCTTATGACTCAATATAGACTACATAATAAGGTTTTGTGCCAATACTAAAATTGATACTTTTCAGTCAATTCCTACCCCTCTTTACAAAAGTTAGATCAAGCCTTAGTTTTGTGTCAGCCAGGTTTAACCCGCTGTTAACTGGCTGTTCTTTTCCTGATTGTGCAGGCATCCTGGACACCCTAAAATCATTATAGTGATTGTACATCAGTTCCACCCTTTTCAGTGGGAGCTGTAGACTATCCTTGAAGAGCAGGATAAGAGTTTTCAATAGTATAAGCATGAGAAAAGGAACAAGTGGTCCAAACCAACCCTCTTTTTTTGCTCTGACTTAGTGATTACCTCTGCTGTTATGGCACATTAGCATCCACCACGCCCACCCCGCCACCTCCAAAGCCCCCTGTTTCCATCTTGCTTGCTGGAAGGGGGTATCCTTCAAAGCAAAGCCCAAATAATTATTCTTTAGGACCGTGCCTTAAGGCTGGCAAAGATTAAAGGGAATGCTGGTGGCCCCATTTGTGATGTTCTTCCACCTTGTTTTATCTTATATGAGCAAAGGTTGAGCAAAAAAAAGAATGAGATCTTGGGAAATCATCAAATTATTATAATATTATATAATTCTTATAGAATTAACCAATTTGTATTCACTGTTTGGAGTTGCCATGGGTTGTGAATTGTCATAGCTCGAAACAATTGTTGACTGTTGGCATGTGTTATTGTATCACTGTTCCTGTTATAGGTGGGATATTACTGAGTTAGATCTTAACCATTTATAATGTTAATGTTAAGTATAGACCTCTCTGTCTGTCTTTGCAGGCTTGTGTTTAAATGCTTTTTGGACATGCCATGCACAAATGAAATACAAATCCTATTCCATAAGAAACAACTTCTATACTGATGAAATATTAATGATCAATGATTGATGTAACAATAATGTACTAATAATTACTATTAAAGAAGAACCCTCACCATTGGTTGTGTTTATTTACATCTTTAACTACATTTTCTTTCCCCAAAATCTGACATACCTCAGGGGAGGTCTGAGTCTGTAGAACAGCAAAAGAGCTGGTTAGGAAGGCCCTCTTGAGAAGACATGCTCTTTATCCTGTGCACTTCATGTGGAGTGCCACCTCCGACAGCCCTGGCTCATGTCTGAGTGCAAATTGTAAGTGGCAAGGCCAACATTCTACTCATGACCCTTCTTAGATCTGGATGTAGACGACACGGAAGTTCAGCCACAGGGTCACACATCACAATATCTTCAATGAAGGTTCTGCTCATGACTCAACTCACATTTTCCAAACAACCCATTTTTCAAAACCTCATAGAATCAACACATTTTTTAAACCCTCATAGATTCTTTTCAGTACAATTAGCAGTTATGATGTCCATTATCAATGCATTGAATTAATGATGTAATGGACACTTGTTTCTATATTGCTGGCCTACTTCCCTGTCGCCAACTCCTCCTGCAATCAACCTCTCTGAAGGCCTGTGTCAGGCCCATTCCTTCCATGCCATCAACCCCGTCTCAAAATGGACCAACCCTACCCCCATGGTCAAACTTAATCCCTGATGGTAACATTATTGAGATGCTCTGCCAAAACCATGGATAAATTCTGGTCACTTCTGGTAACCACAGACTAATTTCCTGCATTAACCCAGTAGTTGGAATGTCATCTTGATCTGTGGGTCTGCCCAACAAGCACAAAGGAGCTTTTCCTTGCCCCTGTTGCTCAAAGGTGGTCCTTGTTAATGTCTGTAAAACAAGACCTTTTTTGTAATTCCACTGTAGACTGTAATATAATTGCATTTCTGTGGGATGAAGATATTATTAATGTCATGATAAATAGTTGTATGTGATAGTTGTATGTATAGTTATATGTGAACCTTTATATTGATTACATTTTGTGTCTTTTTACTGTATTAATAGTTTTTAGTTGTCTGGACTTCTTCAAGCACTGGTCTTTATCTTATATCTGTTTAAATAAAACAACATAATGTTTTAAGAATGGCTTCAAGCCCAGTGTCAGGTTGTGGTTCTGATCATTATTTTTAAAATAAGATGTCAATGAGGGCCTTTTTTGACACTCTGTGATGAAAAGGGTGGTGCAGAAATGAACTGCCCCAAACCCAATGAGCCTTTAATCTCTTTGATGTTGCATCACATTTGGAGGGCCTCTGTTTTTAGTTGCTGTGTGCTACTGTAGGGTTGGCACTTTTTACAGGTGGGTCGGTTGCTGGCAAGTATTTGTTTATAAAACCCACTTGTTTTGGTACAATACTTGAACTAACTTCTATTCAGCAAACAGTGTGAATCCATGCAAAGCCTTTTCCCAAAGTTCTTTTGAAGCTGACAGGCTATTGAAAGAGGAGAGGGGGATTAGCTTCTCTAGCAGCAACGCATTTCCGAGGGAGCTGATTAGCTGGGCATTCATTGTTAAATCGAGCAAAGGAAGCCCTAGAGGAGTGAAAAGAGCCAAATAGGTGGGCCAGGAATAAAACAGCCACAGGAAGCCCTGTGCAGGCAACACCAAGTTTTCCCAACATTTTTTTTTCTTTTCCCATGATGGCAGAGTGAAAAAGGAGATTAGCATACAGAATTAGAGTCAGGATGATTTGAGGGCAACTAGGTTCATGTTTATCCTCTGTCTCGACAGAGTTAATTAAAACAGTATTAAACAGTAAAGAAGCAAGCAAGAGCCAAGTCTTTGAGAGTTCTTTAAAGATTACAATGACATAAAAGAAGGCATTTGTAAATGTGAAATTGAGAAAGGTGTGAAAAAGGAAGACTATAATTATACATTTCTTCCCTAATTGTTTCTCTGCCCCAGGGTTATCTGATAGTAAAATGAACAATGCACACATTATTTTGAACAGATGACACAGATGATCCGTACATCTGTTTAACGTGCTTTAAAAAAACACGTATTTATTTTGTTTAATTCCAAACTGTAAAGCATCTGCTTAATAAAAGGTTAAAAAACAAGCATAATTGCTGTGTGAATAGTTTTTAACTCCAGGAATAGTATTGAATAACAGATTAATTTAATTGTTTTGGATGTTTTGGTCTTATATAAGATCTAAAAATGAATTAAAACAAAACAAACTATTACAGACTGTGCAATAAATTAACAAAGTGCTTGATTTTATTTACAATTAAATACAGATGTGGTGGGATATGTGACATACTTCTTCACACTGTTTTCCTACCACATGAATCATAGGCTCTGGTTGAAAAAAACTTGAATTCTTCTTTATATGAAATGGAAGCATTTTTATTTATCTGGTCCATCATCGTTTATTTGTGTGATCCTATTGAAGTATTCCATATATAGGGAGAATTCCCAGAATTCTAGAAGTGTTCCCATATTTCAAATGTAATTTGGGTCTTAGAGAAGTACAAAAATAGCATTTAAATATATTCAGATAGCTGTATCTATACACATCTAATTTGCAATGTCTCTTGTATTTATGCAAAGCTCTC
This sequence comes from Limnothrissa miodon, assembly GCA_017657215.1. Taxonomy (NCBI): domain Eukaryota; kingdom Metazoa; phylum Chordata; class Actinopteri; order Clupeiformes; family Clupeidae; genus Limnothrissa; species Limnothrissa miodon. The sequence goes on along the minus strand of JAGFZM010000009.1, from coordinate 1,216,077 downwards.
CAATACTGTAAGTCTAAGGGTTATATTATCCAATTCCTTATGACAAAACTTCCTTTCGTCAAACAACTGTGTGAAATATGCAGGGGATATCATTAAGGAGACAAAATGGACCTCAGTGGCTATAGACCTTTTGTACTTCTTAGTGTGTTTTTCGGAGCCTGAGACTTTTCCTTTGGCTGCTGCTCCCACTCATGGCCTTCCTTCCTTTCTTCACGCAGTAGTATTTGGTGACAGTCTTACGGCACTGATCACATTTGACAGCGCAGCACCAGTGGAACTTGCAGTTGCAGCTGGACACCATCTCAGCCCTGCGCTCCTCAACAGCCAAGCCACACTCACCACAGAGACGCTTGCAGCTACGCTTCTCCCACTTGCTCAGGTTCTTCCCCTTTTTGATGCACTCACGGCCCTCAGTGCCAGGCAGCCCTAGGGTCTTGTTCTCCAGGCAGTAGTCAGGCGAGTCCTCCAGGTGGACCAGCTCTTTGCGGGAGATGGAGCTGAAGGTCTCCGCGATAGCCCTGCGGCTGGCTGCACTGTTGCCAGCCCCCCTCAGCAGGTCCACCTTCAGAGCTTTCTGATATTTCTCCTTCAAATAGTTTCCCACCTCCCTGAACTCAGGAAGCTGCAGCCAGCATGTCTGAGTGGTGCAGCTACCAGAGACACCATGGCATTTACACGTCCTCTGCATGGTACCCTTAACAGCCTGGTTGGGCCAAACACAGTATTTTAGTACAAGTACAAAGTTAGCACTGCATGTAAATACATCTCTATTCTCATTCCACTGAGTGAATGTGTGCCATCTACTTTAATCAGGTTTTTCTGTTATATCAATGTTTGATTTTTAGTTGTGTGCATTTTGCTTTCCAAAGACGCCTTCCAACTGAGCGTATGGCTAGAAACTGAAAAAGAGAATGAATTGAAGACGTGAAAGAGGACCAAGTTCAAGGTTCAATTCTCCACTTCTCCAGCTTTTGTGCCTGCTCAATATATACTGACTTTGGTCGTTATAAGCAGCTGTCACATGAAAAAGGACATTTCTTTTCATAGACTAAAGCATTTTCACTGAAGGTGAGTAAGTATCAAGGATTCACATTGAGTGGCATTGTTATGCTGTGCAAAGGGGCGTATTTATTTAGTATAACCATTGTCAACATGTTTTCAACTAAGAGTGGACCCAATTGAAATTCCATTGAAGAGGAAATTAGAAAAGGTCTCTTTCTGGCATTTTTTTCTGTTACAATGATGCTCCAGGTGCCATGGGGATCTGACAAAAAATGTTAAGGCTGTGCCGGCAGCAAAAACAAAGGCCACTTCAGCTGCATAGCCATGATCCCCTGGGTTTCTCAAGTGAAACAAAGGCCAACATAAATGTAAGAACCTTATTGCAAGAATAAAACTAAACACTTGTTTGGGAACAACATTCTACAGAAGCTTTGCTATGTGTGGCCCCTTAGGTCTTCTAATTAAGCTTGCACCACTGATCCCAAGAATCTTGAGTCGAGGTCTCATCATAAAAGACATTGAGGAGCCGTAAATAGGCCCTTCTGGTACAGCGCACACACTGTGATTGGGACGAGTGGCACCTTGCTTATAACGGACTGAAGACTGAATAAAACCCTTGGGTGGTAGGATAGAATTCAGAGCAAAAAACACAATGATTCAAAGGACACTATACATTCTGTTGGTGGCCAAGTAAGATTCCCGAGACTATGGCCCCACCTCTGACCAAGCTCTTACAGCTATTACACGCCTTTCCCTCAAATCACCTCCCTGATATTCACATCAGTCTATGAAGCCAGTGGACAGCCGACCTTCTTGCCAGAGCTAGATTTTGACAAATAAAAAAATTACCCTGCGTCCAGCTTCATTGTTGTGTAGATTCATTGCTGCTCGGGCATCTTGTCCTGTCTCCAAGGCATCAACAAACTGTTTGGAGATGGCCTCTCCAAAACTGACATTATCACTGCAACCTCCCCACAGCCAGCCCTGGCCTCCTGCACATCAGTGCCAGACACAAACAATTCCAATTATTATTATTTTTTATTTGGTTTTAGATTAAACCTTAGACACAGAGTATCAAAAGACAATTTACTTCTCTAATATACTAGTCCCATGTGTGATGATGACTGACTTGCTTACCTCGTTGGCCATTTCTTGTGTCATCACAGCCACAGTTGTCAAAGTCGCCAAGGCTGCAGTTTCGTGTAAGGGTGTACATAACTCCTGCTGAGCTTATTGCATGAACAAATGCTGTTTCCCTGTTTGCTGTGAAAGGGATTTGTTAACACCAGAATTATTTTATAATTATATATATTAATGCATGAAAATTTACATTTACATTTTTCAAGTCTCCTCACTGAAAACTTTCAATGTTTCAAGCATAGTGTAGTTAACCTGAATTAAAAGAGCGCCAGCCAAAGACGAGAAGGTTTCCAATTAGAGGGCAGGTCAGCTCTAGACTGGGACAGGTTCCCTTTGGCCTCTGTGGCACTCAAGGAATGCCCTCCACAAAGAGCCCGAGGGAGCCCTTTGACCTGAAGCCCTTATCTTCTGACCAAGCGTCAGTTCTTCCTCCACACCTCTCTGATAGCTCTTCCTAGTCCTAATTTCCCTAAGGGAATTAACCAGCAATATCCAGAAGACTGAAGAGTCCAGTTTTGTTGTTGTCTGAAAACAGTATCAGTCTCTTCGACATATGCGATTGTATTAACCTGACGGTTTTTTTTACATTTGTTCAAACAAATACACAACAAATTCATATCAAAAAATTTCACCATAATTCAGTTTTCTTGGAGTGGTGGTTTTTCAGTATGGCTGTGACCAAATAGGCCAATGACTTCACTTGTAGTAGCTTAAACTTTGAATAAAAGCAATCCCTGAGAGACAGCATTCAATTTGGCCAATAAAGTGAGTGAGGCAATGGCATGATAATCCTGCATGCAGAGCTTAGGTGCATATTAATGGCAGCGCATGTGTTTGTCTGCTCTTTTCTCACCGCTCCTCAGGCCACTGTGAGTGGCCAGCTGAAGAGCTCTCTCTGGACAGTTCCAGCGCTCCCAGGCAAATTGATACTTGCACTCGTCTGTCCCACTCTGGGCGCCTGCAGCAACACTGCTAGAGTAGATGAGATAGGCCTGAAAGGAGGAACAAGGGAAATCACAAGAGTCCTCTGAGTTTGAAGAACATAGCTTTGTTAGAGATACTGTTTGTTGCCTTTTCTTAAAAAAAAAAAAAAACACGAAAGAAAACACTGGCAATGAATAACATAATACAACAGGCACTGCTCAAACAAAGAGAATATGATTGTTTTTATTCTATTTTTATTTTCTTCTAATTTTACCTTTCCTTTCTTTTTTGTCACATCCATTTTCTTCATTTAAAAATTTAGCTTACTTACTTTGTTTATGGTGCACATTTACAAAACTAAATTATAGAGCACAATTCAGTTTTAAGGATTTTTTTTATTGCCATCTAATTCTCCACATATCAGGATTTCTAGTTCATCTTGAGTGACAGGTTGCTTGTTCAGCCTGAGAGATATATCCTAATATGTCTCAAGTGGCCTTGGATGGATTGAACCTCAAGCTCATTCAATGGTGTCTGGCTTACTAATGATGACCCCGCACCAGAGAACACACAGCTTGCCACTCTACAGCTCCCAACTTAAGACTCTAGGGAATGATCTCAAGTATGCTCAGTGACAGAGACCATGTCCAGTCCTGCCCTTGCAAGCCAAAATGTGAATTACGTTCCAGATGATGTTTTTGGTCTCTTACAATTTGGACACATAGGTGGTTAATGGGTGAGGCTGGGATCAAGCTCAAAGGAAATCTAAACTCAAAAGTGTGAAGCAACCTGAGGGATGTACTTTAGATAAAGATCATCACAGAAGATCAAAAGAAAGTTTGTCTTACCTTTGGGCCAGTCATCAGAAAATTATTCACTGACCTGGAAGACAGAGCAGCCCATTAGTAGAAAAATGTTTCTCAGCCATCCTTAAACAGCTACAGCAACAGCCATGCAAAACACCAGTCTTTTGTTATTGCCAATCATTTTGCATTTCATTTGATTTTTTCATATCCATTTCTTGTGGCCCAAGTTTAGTGGATGACTCACAAATATGCTATGTTATCCTCTTAGTTTACTGACAACTTTCCACACAACAAAAGGCAAATGTGACAAAAAAAGCCAAGTAACACGTTATTTAGCATATTATAATTTGAGTTAAATATCAATGAAATATCAATAAAATGTAAAATCATTTATAATTACTTAATGAAAGCATAGCCTACCGCCAACAGATTAAATTAAATTTCATTAAATTATGACAGACTTCCAACAAATTGAAACCTGCTGTGTAATTGTAACGTAAAGAAAACAGAAGTAACGTACAGAATCAGGAGAGTTTATTTTAGGCCAACTTACCAGGTGCAGCAGGACCTCATGTGAGTCATCAGAATGAAAATGTAGTAGTAGACTTCCAAATGCATGAGCATCCTGAGATTTAAGGAATTCGAATTCTATGTGCGGTAAAGCCGAATGCTCTGCAAGAAGGATAGGCTATATACCTACATGCAGATCTCAGGAAGCTGAGGGGCTCATGTGGGAATCGAGGGGGGTTCTGAAATGGAGCTGCTCTCATCCCAACAAGAGATTATCTGCTTAATTAAAGATTTTCCCCTTCTTACTCCTTCAGCCAATCAGGTCTATTATAGCAAAGAGAGGTTGAAATGATCAAAAGGGCACCCTGGGTTTCTAGAAGAGAAATAGCTGGAAAGCATTCGTTCCCTGTTAACAGTTCAATTAAAATGGCATGAAACCGGAATTTTTAGGCCTGTCTATATTCTTTTACTAAACCGATGTAGGCCTGCTCAACAAATAAGCTATTATCCGCAATATCAGCAACATCTGAAACACAGTTGATGTATTTTACAACAAATTTGTGGGGAACAAAATATTAAATTGATCAATTAGACCCCCTCGTCATGATGTAGGATACTTATTCAACTGTATTTTGGCAAATTAATATGTAGCCTAATTTTGGTTCCAAACATTCCATTTAATTTTTTGCAGTGCCTGCTTTTTGGCGTTAAATCTTGCATGCGCACAGAGCCGTATAGCCTAGGCGACAACTTCTTGAGCGACATCCAATTTCGTGTTCATAACGGCACATTTTGCACATATTAAAAGGCTCAATATAACATAGTATGCTGGAAATCTTTCATTCTTCCTCTTAGCCTATTATTGTTGTTGTTGTTGATGATGATGATGTTATTTGCACTAGCAATGTAGCCTATTGTAGCCTACTTGCACTGGCACTTTTTTAATAGGTTATGATAGCCTACTATAACACCTTTCTGCATTTTCCCCACTTCGCTCCTTTCAACTTGGTTAACATGGCTAACTTCACAATAGCACACAATTAACATCTTTTTGTTGTAGGCTATATTGTTTCTAATTATTCATCTAAGTCTCGAAGTTGGGATATTGCAACACGACACAACCACAGCCACTACAACTTCAACTCGACAAATTTGTTTCTTTGCATATCTAATCTAGATTAAATATCAAATGGCCTAACAATGCTATTTGCCTTTTTGTGGTAGCCCACTCTCTGACCTTTTACTACGTTCGAGCATTTTGTTTCTTTGAGATTCGCCTTTCACTTGTGTGCAAATTAGGTTTAAGAGAAAGTTATTTGCGAGCTTCTGCGGGATGTTTTTGGATTAAGTCTTTCAGATTCACCGTTTGACAAAAAAATCTAACGCAGATCCGCAGTAACCACGGGGATCACGGCATTCAAATTTCAATTCATTTAAAAGGATTTTCCAAAACTTCACAAGTCTGGTATCACTTGGCCTACATTTACACTTCAGACCCTGTTGCCAGAAGTGCCCCGTTTTTGTTGTTCCTATGCACATCTAACGAAGACCACACATTTGAATATGAAGTGTTATGTTGATTGCACTACAGTGAACTCCAAACAAAAATTTAATTTAAAAAAAAATCTAATACTTTTCTCGAATGGCTTTACGGGCAAAATGATAGGTCTCCAGTTAAAAAAAAAAATTACTTGTCAAATGAGGCCTTTGCACTGCCCCTTCCTTCGCCTCAGCCGACATATTTGGTGGTCATACCAAGACAAATAGAACACAATTGATATGTGTAGGCTACTGTTTACAACAGTGTGGAAACTTTACAACTTTACAAACAACCCATGAAGAGGACAATAATGAGGCAACTCTGATGCACTCAGAGGACAAACACGTCCAGGCTATTAGGCTAAATGCTGGAGTCTTCCAGCATATCCATGAATGGTCCAATGGGCCAGTAGCTGAGGATATACTGTCAATTGCCGTTTCAATTCAAATTTATCTACCACAAGATGGAGACAAGTTACCAAGTGAAACAGTAAAAGCACATTTAAGGTGGAGAAATTTATTGAGGATAAATAGTTAATAGTATAATAGCAAAAAGTCACAGCACAAGTTTTACAGATTTACATGTAAAAATTGTTTATTTTTGGTAGCCTACTAACAGTGAACACAATCCTTCAAAATGTGCCAGTTATTAAGGCATTCAGAAACCCAAGGCCAACACTATAAAAAATAGGCTCTTACAGAAAAAAAAAATACAAAAAAGTCACACCTCTGTAACTAACCATTCACCATCACTTCGTCAGAATTACAATGTGGTCCATAAAATGAAAGGTTGTGATGTAGATTTACATCATTACCTCAACAAAAGCATCATCCTTTCTGTGCTGGCCTTTGCCTGCACCGTAAGACATTTGGTAAAGTAGAAGTAATTTGGCCTGAGTTGTTACCACTATTAAAATATTCAGGTATGTACGTATTTTGATAAGGCATCAAAAAGAGCTTTGTGCAGACATGTTCTTGTATTGACAAAAATCAACCTTTTTCATGTTTATTTCTGGGACAAACTACATCCCATTGTGAAACAGTCAAATGTGTGTATAATTCAGATTACAGAAACATTTCATTGTATTCAAATATCCTATTCTTGATTTTTGACTTGACTATCATGTCTAAGTGGTATAATGCACTAAGCCGGTTCAGATCTGATAAGTTTGTGCTGTGCTTGAATCAGATACATTCCAGATTGAGAGGTATGTATTATGCAATGAATCAATATATCTTAATTTGCCACCCATAACAAACAGACTAAGAGCACCAGGTAAATTGCATGAATATGCATGCAACATATTCTTCCTTTGAATAACACATGTTTGTTAACTGGTGCCTTGGCTGAATAAAGGAAAATACATATATCAATTACATAGTATCGAACGAAAATCCTTGTCTAGTCCTTCCTTATTCATGGATGATTAATGAAAATCCAAACGAGTATCACACCATTATTGAAAAAGGGTAATAAATGACACTATACGCAAAGCTTCACCATGTTAAGCTTCACATGCAAAGCTACTGATCAGCTATCTCAGTCTGACATCTCAAAGTGCCACAAAAGTAATTAATAGCACATATATGTTAATGTGTATATTGCATAGCAGTGGAATGACATAAATAAACAAGTTCCACTTGAATGCTTAATGAGAAAGTGCTATTTCCACAAAGTGAAACTGACACATCAGTGTCACTTCCCAATAGTTCTTAAAAGTCTTTCCAGAGCTAGACACGCAAGAGCCACTTGCACTATCAACCTTAATATCAATAGCAATATCAATTATAATAATCCTATTACCAGTATTAGTGTTCAGGGCTCACAACTTTTAACCCACAAAAGATTTGGAGACATTACTATGCATTTTTGCAAATTGTTCACAAACTCCCTGAATCTATATTCCCATGGGTTTGGCCTGTTTTGCATAGGAGCTTTGAAATCTGTGAATTGCTCAACCAGTCTTATGACTGCCATCCCCGGTGCGCTGAATACGAGTTGTGACTACCTCAGGGGATGCACGCTTGCAGTCCTTGGCCAGGCCTAAGTAGCACATGAGGTCAATAAAGCTAGTGGTGATGTTCAGCTTGCTGCCAAACTCACTTGTTGCATAGTCATAAGGAAACGTGTGATGGTAGTTGTGAAAGCCCTCCCCTGAAAATCAAATAGAAAAAAAATACCATAGGTTATTCTAAAAGTATTAATCTTTAAACAAACACAATTTTTACTGTTAGACTTAACTGGCTTGTATAAGTTGTTCCAGTGTGAATGCAACATTTTTCAAAATTGATTCTGGGAAAGACCCCCCCCCCCCCCCCTTTTGTATGTCCACCATAAGCCTGTGATGCCCAGACTCCATATCCTAAACTAACACATGAAATATGAATGTCATACCTATTGCACTGAAGGCCACAAATTTGTTCTCCCTGGGATTGATGTGGTGGTCATAGGGCCTCATTCCCCACATATGGGCCGCACTATTCACCAACCATGTGGCATTCAGCACAATGGTATACCTCAGGAGTCCTGGGACAAAGTAGCCCACCCAAAGAGATTCACCCCAAAGGTACCAAGGCACAAACATGGGAATGGCAAAGCACAACAACAGCACCGAGAGCTTATAGTGCCTTAAGAACAGAAGAGAAGAGAACAGAAGAAAAAGAAGTCAGACATTTCACAAGTATATAAGGAATTATAGCCATGTGTTGATGCATGAATTAGGAATATTCACTGTTCAAATAGAAGTGTTACATAAAAATGATAGTTTAAACACTGCAGTATACAGACCTAAGCACATTAGCCTATAGACTTGACTTCCCCTTTTACTGGCACTATTTTCATGAAAAGACAACACTGAGGAACATTTGTGATAAAATCTGAGATTCCTATCAAAAACGTGCATCTATTCAAACTGGTCTATACAACCCTGAGTATGACGACAATACACCAGGAAGAAGCTCAGTGCACATTTCATGTACATCTGCAGTAAAACCATTAGTCCCCATTTGTCTTAATGAATTATGTTTTGATGACTGCTGACATCAGCCATGCTAATCCCCTACCAAGAGAGGTTTAGACCCAGACAGTATAGATCAACACAGGACAGGGGCCAACAGCACAGGCAATGTGACAAAGCACTGGCCTCTGAATGCTTGTAGCTTGATCTCTGCCCTGGCATGGCTGTGATAAGCCTTATCTGTGAATCAGAATGTGAGGTGCATGCTGACCCAGACAACCATTGCCTCCTCTGTGAGGGAAAAATCAGGATCGCACATGCATTCTCTCACTTGAAGAACTCCATACACAACATCTCTTACAAATACTGTTTAAATTTCCTTTCAGATTTCTGCTATGCTTAAACCATACTCACCTTTTTTGGAACATGACAACTGCATCTGATTTGAGATCGTGAAGGTCCAGCTTGCGACCCTTCTCAATCACATCTGGATGCTTCCGGACTAAGAGCCAACCAACATGTGCAAAGAAGAAGCCCCTAACCGCATTGTGAGGGTCTGCATCAGTCTCTGAGAACTTGTGGTGCACTCTGTGGTCCCTGGCCCACTCATAGATGTCATTCTGAATGATCAAGCACATCAGACATGTAAAAGAGATTTGTTAAATCAAATCAATTACTACATCTAACTCTTGCAATTATTAGGTGTACTGATATAGTTCGTGGACACATCTGCTCCTCTATATCCTTGTTAGCATTTAAAGTTGAGCTGAACTTGAATTACCTGAAAGGCCATTGAATTCCCCAAAGCCAGGAAGATGCGCAAGGGCAGAGAGGCTTTGTATGACCTGTGACTCCAGAGTCGATGAGCCCCAGCCGTTACTCCTAGAGCGCTGATCATAAAGCACACAACCGCTGCAGGGGGGGGTGAGGGGAGAAGCGCTCGCATGTTACACAAATGAATGTTCTCAACATGTTTCTCTATGCACTGAATGTCTCTCTATGTGTGGTCAAACATTGCTTTGAGTACTCAAGGCCTCCGACCAGTGAAGAAGGCCACACTGTTGTGGGCTTGTCGAGCTCACAATGGAAAGCCTATTGCTATGGGCAATTGTTCATTGTTCTCAGCTTGAAATATTATGCAGTTCAGCAATGCAAAAATGTATGAAACTGTGGGACACGGTTTTGACAGGATGATTTCTGACACTCCCTTCCCATTTCATCTAAAGCACGCTTACTATTTAAAAGTATAAAATAAAAACAATTGTAAGCTACATGTAAATGTATGGCCACCGTGTTCATTTAAACTAGATTTAATTTGAACAGCATCAAACTAGCTCTAACAGTGCAAAACTGGCCAAAACCTGTTACTCAATTAAGCTATGTTTGTTCCGAGAAATAAACATCACAAGATTGCATTCTGCTAAAACGAATGTAACCTAACTTTTTCAGTGTGGAAAACGTCAGAAAAAACTTATTGCTGATGATGGCAGGTCATCTATTTCATCTAGGCTATTATAACTTTATTACTCAGCATAATTGCCGACTGATGTGCAGCAGGCTTTAAAGCTTCGAAAGTAACGTAAAAACAAAACATTGAATCGCCTATTAAGTAGCTTACTTACCCCAAAGTAAAGTGAGCACGGAAGCAGATGGTGCAATGACCAGTCCATACAGCGCTCCTGTGTGCAATAATGACATTAAAACTACATTTCTCCACACTATTTGTCGTGGAAGTTTTGGACCGTCTTTCTCCTTGTAAGTATCGTCAAATACATCCTCGATGGTCCTGGTTTCAGCCATTGTCTCTCCGTTCGGGTTGAAGTCTGGATTTCTCGTCATCATTGCAGCCTACTCTGTGGAAGCAGCAAAGGACAGCATATTAGGTTATAGACGTGAAATGCAACAGCTAGACGAGCGCTGTCAAGAAAAACGGAGAGTAAGCTATTACAATGCCCATGGAAACGGGTGGGTCTTTCCCCTCCCAGGAACAACCACACAACGGCACAAACTGTAAAACGACCATAGCCCAGTGTTATGACAGTAGGCAATGCAGATAGGTCTACCTTTGACCGATGCTCGGTTTAATGTTACAATTTAACAGTGAAGGCACAGTGACGGAGAACAATAATACAGTCCTTGTTGAAGAATTCTGCCTAACGTTACCTCCGATTCTCTCCCCAGACGTCGATTTTAAAGATGGCGATTGGTGGAAGCGTTATGGATGCCACCTTGCCCTGTCAGTTTCATTGGTCGCCTGCTTATCTGATGTTCATGTTTTGAATTTGGCAGCATCTCTCGGACGACTGCATCGGCGTATCGTCTATTTATCCATTACATAATGTGTATTCACATAATACGCAATATGTGCTGTTCCAAAAGATTTCGCCAGTAATTTTGGAGAAGGCATTCGCAAAAACGTCTCATGATAAAGTGTTTCCACATAGCCTGTGGACTTTTCTCTCTTTTTTTTGGCTATTTGCAATCACTGGTAAATGAATGTTTTATGTTGTGATATAGCTTCTTAGGTCTAGCCTACTGTATATTATCAAAGAACATGGCTTCAAAATTTGGAGCAGGACTTACTCGACTATCATGCAGAATGGCACACGTGGTAAAGGACATTTTATAGTGTTAGTTTAAAATTATATATCAAATTCATCAAATCAAATTTGATGCAGTTAACTTACAATTAAGGGGCTATAATGAAAATATAACATTGTGTGTAGTAGACCCTTTGATATGAGTTTAAAACACAGTCACACAATGCTTAAAAGAATTAAACCAAATCCCTGTGTCTCTTCTTTCTACCTTAACCTATAATTACCTATTATTAGCCAACTGTGTACTCAAGCACATTTTTCCTTGGACTCATCTCTACCAGTTGCATCACTGGTATTTCCACCTCTCCTGATGTGTTGTGAAATTAAATAACTCACTCATTTGGATGAGTGGACACTGCACTCTAGTAATATGAATTTAAAGGTTTAAATAAAATGTAATAAAATAGTAATAACAAAGTAGTCATTCCGTGGAAACAGAATTCCATGCTCACCCCACACTCATTACTTACTCACGTCAGTACTCCAATCTATGAAATCCTGGCACGCCATATCAAATCTGCCCCCCAATTGGTCTTTTTAGCTAAACGTTTAGCATTCTTCTTATACTGAAAGTACAAAAGTTTGCAGCCAGTGATAAACTGGCTACAGTAGATTAAAACTGTGCCACCAATTCTGAAAAGGTGTGTGTGTATGTGTGTTGAGAACACAAATATGTAACATGGAAAATACTGAATTTTTAAACTCTTCTTGAATGGTAATGCAAGTCCAGAATGAATGGGGGCCTATGGAACTGCACTAACAAAATTTCAACATTTCTTTTTTTATTTTGAAAGCAAAGTAATTTTTGGATTTGCCAATTTACCCCTTATGGTGAATTGCAAACAAATTAATAATGGAAGAGAGTATAGAGTGGAGGAGTTCTCTGTAGACGGGCTCTGGGAAATCAGTTTGATTGAAAGTCACTCCTTGGTTTGCATAACTCTGGTTGGTATTCTATTTGTTTAACATGTTTTGCTGTACTGAGCATAAATACCCAAGTACATGTAATACATCAGGCTATATCATGTCTAATAGTTATATTTAGTAAATTACACCAGCCTCTCTTAGACTTATTCATTGAATAAAAAAGAGAAAACATGAATATACTCGTGTATTTATTCCTCAGTTAATAAGGATTTAGCTAATACATTCCCACCAGAGAGGAGAAGCATGATGCTCACTCAAATAAGATACAACCTATGCAGCTTGAAACTTGGAAACTTTAGTGAAGGTCTTAGCTTATTTGTGGCTAATGATTGTATCAGTAGTGTAACAGTCCACCATTGCCGAAAACTTGATCAACATCAACCTACCCCTTTTCACCATTTGTTATCTTAATCACTTGACTGTTCAGGTTGTTTTTTCCCTGACTAAGCACAATAAAATGCTGAACAATCAGTTTATATTTCTGACAGCAGCCATTGTTGGCAAAAACATTCTGGCAAATATTGCTATTAAAATCAATTTCATTAGTTATCCCTATGGCAGCATGAGACTAAAATAAGCATGCACATTATATAAAGATGTCTATCTCTTTGTAAACCCACAATAAGAATTTCATTTTCAAGTAGCTATGCATAAGCTAATATAAGAGAATTTTTAATAGGGGGAGACCGATCACTCTCAGAATCCTTCCGGGTGCGACGAGAGGGCGCTCCCGAGCAAGTGAATTAGCTAAATGCTAGCATGTTACTCGGAAAGCGGCCCATCCTATGAAAAGCAGAAGGGACATGAGTGACTTTTTATTTAATTTCTAGTGGAAAATCTAAACTCAGGTAGCTACTACCACAACGTACATTAACAAAATTAAGTTGTCAACTATGACAACAACGGGTTTTAGCCACTTAGCACCATAGGCCACAATTCATTTTTCATTTGCAGCAACAGCAAAACTAGTGGAATTTCAATAGATTGACGGCAAGTTAATAGAGATTGGACCGGCTCCCCGTAAACGGGCTCTGCTAATATGTTGTAATATTTTAATTATAGAACATGACTGAAATCCTTGGTCGAATTGTTTTACATTGTACAATGATGCCCTCTGGTAGTGTGGGGTGGGATAGTTGGAATCAATGTACCATAAAAGGTCTTAGGTTTTGTCAGGTGGTCAAATCAGGTGCATCTAATTGACTGCTTCAGCATCTGGCTCCCTTAAAACTATAGATTAACTTTTTAGCAAACAAACATGCAGCTCCAATTCTTCAAATTCTTCAACACTACTGGAAAACAGTAATTATTATTTTATTTGAAAAAAGGAACAGCATACTGTAGTCTCATGGCATCCGACATGATGGATAAGAGATTTTTTACTTCATGTATACTTATTCTTTGTGTCTATCCTGTTCTTTGTGTATGTCTTAAAATTCCCATCAACCTCATCTCTCAAATACAAGAATGAGCTCACAGTGCAAAGTGTGTGGAAACATGTCAACAGGAATGGCTACCCTGGGTATGAATGACTTTCCAGTGAGCTTCTTCTGCATAGACCTGCAGCAGAGGTCTCGGAAGTTCCTCATTGCCTCTCCTTCAGGTTTGCAAGATACATACACAAGTCTGTGAATGCTAGGATGGTTACGGAGGGCTCGGATTACTCGATAATGAAGTCCAGCCCTGGATGGATTTACAACTGCAGTGAGTCCACCTTCAGACCCAAGAGATAATAAAAGCTCTGGGAGAACAGTTTCAGCCTTCCCAACTATGAACTCACAGTTAGGCACAGCATTAAGCATAGCGTTGTATTTTGCATCCTCTACTGCTTGCTCAATAATCTCAATGCCAATAACTTTTTTAACCCTGGAGGACAAGGAAATCCCGATTGCACCTGTTCCACAACAGACATCCAGCAAAATGTCACTGGTAGAGGTATGACTGAGATCCCCTACAGTCCGATAAAGAGACTCTGCTGCTGCCCTGTTGACTTGAAAGAATGCATCTGCAGAAATACGGAACTTATAGCCCAGTATTTCCTCATGGATGTGTGGCTGCCCATGAAGAAGCTGGTAGGGGGACACCTGGTGGCTACAATGGGTCATAGTGCTCTCTTGAAAGTACAAGGAGTCCAGATTACAAACAGACCCTGGGCCTTTAGTAAAGTACTCCCTGAGAGCATCTTTGTGAACACAAATCTCTTCAGTGGTTAAGCATTGAGGGTGAAAGTAAACAATGGCCATGGTGTTACCTGCTGCATTAGTCCTCACTGTAATCTCTCGCCAGTTACCTCCATCATGGAATAAAATACAAGGCTGTAAGGGCGACTGCTGGATAAAATTTTCATAGCACCTGGCAACCAATTTGTGCTTTTCAGGCATGTTCAAAAGGTTATCCCCATTAACACAGACAATGTTTCCTCTTTTCCCAGTGCCTATGAAAAATCCAACCGTCTTTGGGTTTCCATCCACTCCTTTATTGACAGAGAATGTTGATTTGTTGCGGTAATAATTTTTCACTGGAGATGGTATTATAGGCAAAAGAGGTATAGGGAGAATAGTAGACTGGCCAGACATCTCAGCTATTTGTTTTGAAAGTTCAAACAAAATTCTGTGCTGCTGGTCCTGTTTCACTTGTAGCTGTTCCTCATAATTCATCCTCCATAAAGGGGTCACTGTATCAGCGAGTCTCTCCTCCCATGACAGACCTAATTCTAACTGTCTAACTGTGTAATCTTTAGATCGTGCACGTTTTCTTTTATTTTGTGCAAGCGGCGGGGAGCCCCTTGCAATCCATCGTACATATCCATTAGGCGAATGCTTTCGAAGACAGTTGAAAACAGAACATGTCAAACGAATTCGAGGGCTATGCACGAATTTAAAAATCGCAAACACAGTTTGCATGTTACCACGAAAAAACAATGAACCGGCCATGGATTCATTTGTACCTTCACTGCCCTCAAAAAAGTTAAGTCTTTACAGACCCTTATATGAAATTGCTCTGCCCTCAAGACCCAGTAAACTTGTCCATTTTTGATGACGTTTCATGCTACTGGTGTACCGTCATTCCATAGTGCCCCTTAACCAGTAAACAGTTTCTGTCGCGATCTATGGTCGCGATGGACTCAAATAAGGACGAAGCAGAGCGCTGCATAGAAATATCAATTGCGGCGTTGAAGAATAATGATCTAGATAAAGCTCGGAGGTTTCTTGAGAAGGCACAGAAACTGTTTCCTACCAGCAAAGCGGAATGTAAGTAATGACATTACGGAAATAGGGGTTTAGAGGGATTGCTGCTTTATCTTGCGCAGGCGCAGCTACGGTAACGTTACTCGACCTTTACATTTTACTCAAGTTTAGTTGACCAACATTATAAATAATATATTTGAGTTTAAAATGTTTAGTGACTTCAAATATATTATTTAGAAATGGAATGCTCTTGTGTATTGTGTATCGTGGTGTGGTGGGCATGTTCAAGTCCATACGGATTGTTTGCTAACCTTAGCAAGCTAACCCTAAATTACTAAATTAAGATCCTGTTCTCTGTATGTGGACAACATGGTTTGGAAACGATAATGATGGCTTGCACATATAACGTGGAGCGATGCCGTAATCTGGAGTCAATGTTTATTTTTTTTATGATACCCTGTGCAGTTAGGCTAATTAACGTTAACAGTGAGTCCGTTCGTTACAGCTTTACTTGAATCAATCGAACAGAATGGTGGACCTTCCAGTCAGGAGAACAGCTGCGGGGACAGTGGTGAGACAGGAGTGAGACACAGAAGCCATGTAACGGACCCAAACAATTCCGGGGAAAGTGCCACAGACTCAGCCAAAGCATACACTTCAGAACAGCTTGATGCTGTTAAGAGGTAAAGTTCGTGTAGCTTCTTCATCTGTGTGTGTTTTTTGTTATTGACCTTTTTGAAATATGTAGTAACAATAGGTAATATGAAATAGTTTGCTATATAGTGAAACCTTTATCTCTGTTGACCATGTGTTATTCATATAAATTTTGACTTCGACTTGATAAGTACAAAAGCCATTTGTTAACCCGGTTTCAAACTTCCTATGCTGGACAAGACCGTATGATATGTACAACTCTATTGGATTTTAAATGAAAAAGGAAACTAAGCCATAAATTTGATCATTGTAAGAAAACTATTATAAGAAAAGTCGCACCTTAATGCCTATTTCATGTGACTAAACCTAAGGTCTAAAGAATGGTCCATAACATCACTAGATGTACTCAATTGTTAAAGTAGGATTTGTATACTATGATTCTGTCAGTAACACACTAATAATTTGCTTTACTTGGCTGCTGATTCTGGGCAGTGCTGCTGCTGGACTGGGCAGCTGATGCTGGGGTGTGATGCTGCTGAAACTGTGGCTGGGCTGGGCTGAGCTGCTGATACTAGGATATGCTAGGGTGTTCTTCAAGTGCTCCCTGCAATGTTTAAATTTTTTTTTTTACATTAATTCACCTTCAGCTTTTCAACTCAAGAAACGGCATTCAGAGACTAGGGTACTCCTGATCTTCAGAATTTTACTGTAGACTGTCTCGTGTGTTGAGCGAAACACTACTGACAAATCTCAGTCACGTCTTTCTTCATGCTCAGTTTTCATACACTGTATCCAATTTAGCATTATGATGATTAAAAAGACTTAAGAGAAAAATGGTATCTGACATGTAATCTACTTTAGTAGTTTACAAGCCACTTGGCTTACCCCTAGCATTTCTCCTTTGAGTATGTTAACTATGTAATGTATAAGTTTAAGTTACGTGCCATAAACTAAATGGCAAACATGAAAGCTCATCTTTTGGGGTTTTTGGGAATTAACCTATGATTGGATGATTGCTGGTGATGAACAAGAGATAGCGGTGATGAAGGAGGTTGAGGATGGAGGTTGAAACCAAGACCTCCTGTGAAAGAAATGAATTGGAAAGCAAAATAAATTCATTTATCTAGGGTTGCAAACCAGCCAGCAATTCCAAGGAAACTCAGCATCAGCCCATATGTTACGTGTCCAATATCTCTCTTGTTGCAAGGGTCATGATATGTCATATTCATAGTCTGTTTGTGTTTATGTTGCTTCCTGCAGAATAAAGAGTTGTAAAAATTACTATGAAATCCTTGGAGTAAGCAAAGAGGCATCAGAAGATGATCTGAAGAAAGCATACAGAAAACTTGCCTTGAAATTCCATCCAGACAAGAACCATGCCCCAGGAGCCACTGAAGCTTTTAAAGGTGAAGCCCACTTTTAAGTTTTACTTGGTCATGCTTTTTTTCTATGAAATAGTTTTTGTTTCTTTAAAATCATTCTTATTGGTTCTTTCTATTTGGTGAAGCCATTGGGAATGCTTATGCGGTACTCAGTAATGCAGAGAAAAGAAAGAACTATGACGTGTATGGAGAGGAAAAAGCACATTCATCCAGACATGGACATTCACATCATCACTTTGAAGCAGACATTTCTCCTGAGGACTTGTTCAATATGTTCTTTGGAGGTGGCTTTCCATCAGGTGTGTTTGCAATCTGAAATCATGCATTTTTATGGTAACTTATAAAAGTGTATGGTAATTTTTCATTTTACGTTGACATTTGCATAGTTGTAAATGTTTAAAGGACACTCCTACCATTATCACATGGCATCACTATTTTTGTTTTAGGCAATGTTCATGTTTATAGTAATGGAAGGATGCGGTACGGCCATCACAGGACAGACAGAAGAGAACAACAGAGAGAGGTTGGTAGTTCTAGTTTGGAATTATAAGTGCTGGGCAAATACACCACATTCTATTGGTATTATTGAATTAACTAGGACTGGGCCATATGGCATAAATTTGATCACAGTATATTTTCTCATGTTAACCATAATGCACTAAATATAATGGAAAATGTAATTGTCAGCTTGATTAATTGCCAAGACCTAAGGATTAGGGAGATTTCACACATGGTCAAAGGTGGGTTTATTCAATAAACTGTATGTAAAAGCCGTAATCATACCGTTTAAGAAGAAATCATGTTTCTTCTTAAACAGTGTGATTACTTTGATGAGTTTTACAAACATCTTTAGGTACTAGCAGAGAGGGTTGAAGTGGAGAGAGTGGTGCCAACTGATAGATTTTACTTACAGATATTTACAACATAAACTGATACTACATTATGTAGACATTACATTTTTGCAGTCGAAAATGAGATCCCCAATTGTTAATAGTGGCCAATTATTTACTTTATTACGTGTCAGTTAGAAACTCTGAATTCCAAAGCTGGTCCAGTTAAGAACCATTGTTTTAAAGCATGATTGTACTGTGGCTAGATTTAAACAGAGGTGTACACTGGGACAAGTTGAGGGCTGGTTCTCACTGTGTAGATTAGATCGATTATACTTTATTCATTGGGTAGGAAATTCAAGATGTAATGCCATCTTGATTTGTCACTTTTTTGATATCCACACTCTTTAATCAAGGAATTGTTTATTTTGTTTTTGTTTATTTTGTTAATTGTTTATTATTGAGTTTATTTGTCACTTTTGTTGAACCACTAATGTAAGATGAGTAGCATTTTGCATTATAATATTATTTTGACAAAGAACAGGAAGGATACATCAATGAAATGGTTAGCCAGTTTATGCTGAGCTCATTCCAGAAACTATGGCTGCTTTGAAGTTGCAATGGAGTGACGTTGTGTATGGGATGGTCTCGGCATGACCAAAACCTTCTATCCTGTATTGTCCGGATGGTGCTACATCCCCATCCCACCTTCAGCTAATGCTATGACGGCATCCAATAAAGTTGTCAATAAAATTAATGAAATTGCATTAAACAGAAATTAAAGCATGTTAGAAATTGGCAGAAAGTCGTCCAGATGTGGCACCTCCAAATACAAACCGGATTCCAAAAAAGTTGGGATACTAAACAAATCGTGAATAAAAACTGAATGCAATGATGCGGAGGTGCCAACTTCTAATAATTTATTCAGAATGGAACATAAATCACGGAACAAAGGTTTAAACTGAGAAAATTTATAATTTTAAGGGAAAAATATGTTGATTCAAAATTTCATGGTGTCAACAAATCCCAAAAAAGTTGGGACAAGGTCTTTTTCACCACTGTGTGGCATCTCCCCTTTTTCTTACAACACTCAACAGACGTCTGGGGACCAAGGAGACCAGTTTCAGTCTCTCCCTGAAATGAGAGAGATGACGTCTGGGTGGGCGCATATGTTGTTCTAGAACCTGAATATATTTTTCTGCATTGATGGTGCCTTTCCAGACATGCAGCTGCCCATGCCACACGCACTCATGCAACTCCATACCATCAGAGATGCGGGCTTCTGAACTGAGCGTTGATAACAACTTGGGTTATCCTTGTCCTCGTTGGTCCGGATGACATGGTGTCCCAGATTTCCAAAAAGAACTTCGAATCGTGACTCGTCTGACCACAGAACAGTCTTCCATTTTGCCACACTCCATTTTAAATGATCCCTTGCCCAGTGAAAACGGCTGAGCTTGTGGATCTTGCTTAGAAATGGCTGCTTCTTTGCACTGTAGAGTTTGAGCTGTCAACGGCGGATGGCACAGTGGATTGTGTTCACTGACAATGGTTTCTGGAAGCATTCCTGAGCCCATTCTGTGATTTCCTTTACAGTAGCATTCCTGTTTGTGGTGCAGTGTCGTTTAAGGGCCTGGAGATCACGGGCATCCAGTATGGTTTTACGCATGGCTTAAAGTTTTCAGTCATATGACTGATTTCAGTCACCCGGAGGCACTAGAGGTCAATAATGTGACTGATGCGTATTAATTGGAAAAGTCAGTGGATTGTCATGAAGTGTTTCATTTGCTAGTAGAAGCTCAAAAGGTCGGAAAACGGTGCTTAATGCCTACACACATTGTTTAAATAAACAAAATAGCAAAGGCTCTGGTGTAGCTGCGAGTGAATAGACTATTCTATGGCAGTATAATCCCCTATCACAAATAATGACACACTCATTTAAATTTCTCCCGGTCTCACACCTGCTTTGCGATTTCTCACGGTTAGGAATTAGGCTATTTTTTTTACCGCACAGAAATTCATTGAAGTTAGAAAAAGAAATGACAGATTCGAAATTAATCAAACTCAATATTGTTACCACTTACCACCTCTTATTCCACAGTGGTAAGGTAGGCAATGAGCTACAACCGGATTTTCGTTCAAACAATTTGTAGCCTATTTAAATAAATAGGCACGACATTTGTCTAACGTAAAACTTAGGGACCGTCTGCAAAGTGCAAAACGCAAACGGATAATGTCAATAACGTCACTACCAAAGAGTGAAGAGACCAAAGGCTTTTGGAATGTTACCAAGGTCGTATCACATCCCTTAGTTTGGTGAAATGTACCTTAGTCTATATTTAAAGGTTTTTTTTTTTGTTACGAATGACATTCAATAACTTTGCTCTTATCAACTGTAGCCTATACCACCAGAATTAAAAAGCACCACTTATTATTGTCATACTACATTCAATTCAATAACTTTGTAACTATAAACTAGATCTACCAAAATCATTCACATCTAGGGTGTCATCATTGTCATACTGCAGCACTGGGTTTGGGGAATGTGCCTATGTCTATTTTTAGACTAGTCTATTTTTATTGGGTATAAAATTCAATAACTTTCTTAGGCTACTATAAAGTGTAGTTCCACCAAAATCACTCTACGCATCTAGGGTGTCAAATGATTTTTTTGACACTTTAACCCATGTTTTACGGCCTTGACCCTTACGCACAGAGATTGTTCCAGATTCTCTGAATCTTCGGATGATGTTATGCACAGTTGATGATAACTGCAAAGTCTTTGCAATTTCTCGCTGGGTAACACCTTTCTGAAATTGCTCCACTATCTTTCTGCGCAACATTGTGGGAATTGGTGATCCTCTACCCATCTTGGCTTCAGAGAGACACTGCCATTCTGAGAATCTCTTTTTATACCCAATCATGTTACCAATTGACCTAATTAGTGTTAATTGGTCTTCCAGCTCTTCGTTATGCTCAAATTTACTTTTTTCCAGCCTCTTATTGCTACTTGTCCCAACTTTTTGGGGATTTGTTGACACCGTGAAATTTTGAATCAACATTTTCCTTTAAAATGATACATTTACTCGGATTAAACTTTTGATCTGTCATCTACGTTCTATTACAAATAAAATATTGACATTTGCCATCTCCACATCATTGCATTCAGTTTTCATTCACAATTTGTTTAGTGTCCCAACTTCTCTGGAATCCGGTTTGTATAAATGTATATGATCTGTATCAATAGAATATGAAATATTAGCGTGCCAGCAATAGAAATGTCTTCAATAGGTTCGTAGTGTCACATCTTCTCCTCCAAATTAATTTTACTATTTTATGATGTTGATTCAAATAGCACTAACCGTCTCCCTCTCTGTATCTGTGAAAAACTATGGGCAAATATGGGTAGGCTATGGGTATGGGTAGACTATTTTTATTTTTTTTTTTATACCCAATGTAGCAAAAATGGCGCATTTTAGCTGATGGAGCGCCACAATGGGTTTTCACATAGGCATTGTTTAAAGCCACTATGTGTAGGATTTATCTTCGTCTTTTATTAAAAATACATTTTTTCTTTTAAAAATATAATGTAAAACGATGGTAATTACCTCCATGAATAAATTATAGTGTTCCCGTAAACTTGGTAATTTTCATTTATATATAGATGTGGCTGGGTACCAAATGAGAATATCCATTTTGCGCTGCCATTTTCAAAATGAGGACCATGGGAAACGAGGACGGTGGGAAGGGAAGTGCTAATACATTTTATTCAAACGTGTGCAGTATACCACTTCGCCGATAGATGGGAGAAATTCTCATACGAAAAAAAATAAAACTTACACAGCATTTGTGGCTTGATGTGCCATCAAAACTATGATGTTGCTTTGCATAGTTAAAACCTGCTCTTAATACCCATTTTCTTTCGACAGGGAGGCCTGGCCCTGTTTGTTCAGCTCATGCCCATCTTTATCCTCATTATTGTCTCTACTCTCAGTCAGATGATGGTTTCATATCCCCCTTATAGCCTCAATCACCGCCCGTAAGTCTTCGCTCACCCACTCGCTTGGGTGGCTCCACTGCCTCATGGATATATTTTCAACTTTAAAATGTTTCTACTTCTAGAACTGAAATTTAGCAGTAGCAGTAACCTAATTCAAGTTAAAGTAGTGTTCCAGCAGTTGTTGTTTTTAAAGCCAACATAAACCTCTTTTCAGGTCAATGGGGCATGTAAACAAGAGACAGACTGACACTCTGAAGGTGCCTTATTATGTGAATGACCAGTTTACAGAGGAGTACACTGGAAAGGACCTTAGGAATATTGAGAGAAGTGTGGAAGAGGATTATATCACTAACTTACGGAACAACTGTTGGAAAGAGAAACAACACAGTAAGTCATTAAATTTGATTCGCCACTCAGTGACTAAAGAAGAATCCGTGTCCACCATTTGCTTAGGTTTTCTGCATAACAGAAATGAATGTGGGTACTGCATAGTGGTGTAGGCGTCTCTTGCTAGTAACTCACCACCGTCATAAACTAAAATGCCTCTTATCAGGTGGTTAGCTCCTAATATACAAGACTAAGTTTTTGTTATCCTCTTTTTGTAAGTCGCTTTGGATAAAAGCGTCTGCTAAATGCATAAATGTAAAGTAAACCAGTGTCAACATATCCTAACCTTTTCTACAAATAACAACAGAAAGCAGGAGTTCTTTTGTTTACTTTTAGACACTACAGGGCTTTGTAATTAAATTTAAGGTTATGTGACACCCGCTGTGAAGTGATATTACTATACAGTGTTTTGTATTGGCTGTAGTGGCTGCTGATGTACCTTGATTATTGTGTTGAAAGTGCCTTAATCAGCTACCTAGCTGAAACTAACATTTACCTACTCAAGTTTGGCCTAATTTTGGGATCTATTTGATTAGAGACATATAGTCCTACATTCCACTTAGATCCAAAAACTGTTAGGTAAACAAGATAATAATCAACCATGTACAATGGCAGTTCAACCCACGAACATACCAATAAATATCCAAATATATAATTGAATGTCAATAATGGGATATCATTTTTATCAGTAAACTTCTAAAATGGGTGTATACATTTAGTCTTACTAAAATTGAACTACTCATAGTCATGCAGTTAATGTGATGAAAAAGTCCAATTTCTCCATTTAACAAACTGAGGTTAGCTGAGCTATTGACTGGCCTGAAGTGGCCATTCTATCCAGTGATTTGTCTCTTCCACAGTAACTTCTCTGCTGGAGTTGCTATCCCTAGCTGCCCTGGTCTAGAAGCTTTAACGCATCCTAGAGCTGGTGGATCAGAATTTGCATTTGGGCTTGGAATTAATAAACTCTGGGATGGTAGAGTCATTAGTGGGGTCTTTCTGTTCCATTTTAATTGGGCAGAATAGAGTTAATGTGTTTCTCTTTGCTTACTGAAAGCCTGGCAGTACAGTCTTGTCTTCATGCATGGTGGTACAGCCCTGAGCATCAGCTACATTCTTTGAGTGTTTGTGATTATTATCTAAGCTGATGGATCGAGCATGTGTACACAGTTATGTTATCTTTGGTTTTGAGTGCTAATCTAACCAATAATACTATGGTTGACAGATGAATGGAGGAATACTGCCTATTGGAAATTGCATTGCAGTGGTGTGTGCAGTCATGACTTTATGGTATATTTTTCAGAGGAGGGCCTTCTCTATCGGGCACGCTATTTTGGGGACTCTGACCTTTACCAAAGAGCCCAGAAAATGGGCACTCCCAGCTGTTCAAAGCTCTCAGACATTCAGGTTTTGCTACACGGATAAATACTGCCAATATAAATAAAGGTAGGTATGTTACAGGTTATCACACCACCTTTCTATACTGTTTGCACCTGAAATGGTTTTCAAGCACTTTCTGTAGGCAACTGGGTAATTAATGTGACCCATTGTCACTTTATGAGGGCTTCCTGAGATCTTCCTGATCTACCCAGCTTGGAACCGATGAAACTTTTGTTGGTTATGTTGCCTATACTCAGTACCTTGAACTGGATTATGAGAATTTTTACATATAACTGAAGTGGTTTGTGAAAGGTCTCATTCCATCGTATTTTCATTAATTTTGTGGTGGTCTCTTGTCTAAAATAATGTCATGAGAGTTGGTTTCGACAAAAAATATGCTGTGGTTGTCTTGTTTCAAGATATTTTAGTTAGGTGAAAACGAGAGCAGGGATAGCTTGAGAGGATTCTTATGAATATTAATGATATGCAAATGTATCGCCTCTGATTGGCTAACAACACAGTGACGCTCCCTCTAGTGGGTCTGTCTGCTGGCAGCCTAACGTTTTCTTGAGGGCGGGTTAACTGCATAGCTAATGTTCAAATTGACGTACATTTGTACTGCTTTTCCGATTCGCTTGTTTTTCCCGGCAGTTTTCTTTGACAGGCGAATACAGACTACAGGGGTAGAGCATTTTGAAGTTGAGCATAGAAGTACAACTTGGGCTGACCTATGTTAATGTAAAAACATCAAGTCTTAAACGGTTTATTTTGGAAGGAGACCTTTAATAGTTTCTAATTCAGTGTGACTTTTTCTTCACAGATTTATTGTGTTTCCAATCATCAGAGTTGACCTTGTTTGTTTTCAAGCCTTCAATGAGGGGTTGATGCAGTTCACAGAAATCAGTCACTTCAGGTGATGCCCATGAGGAAGCACCTTCATCCCTTGCTTTCATCTTGCTTGCAGTCACACTCTGAAATAGGCAAACTGGTTTCTGCCAAGGAGATTTACAGTAGACGAATGCATAGTGAGCACCAGTCATCTGAGATGGTAAACAAGACTGCAAAAAACAAGCATTTTGATATTACCATTTCTCACTTGAATATGTAGAAAATTTCATTAAAACCGCAATGCCTTCTGGGACAGTGGAGCCAATGAAATAGAATGATTTTTAAGACTTGAGTGCATAGCGTTTTGACTTCACTGAAATTAAATTATTGAATAAATGTTATCTTGTTTAACTGTTAACTGTATGGACAAAGTTGTAGCTCTCTAAAGTTTAAATAACTGCTAAATCAGAAATCTATATTTATTATTAATGAATCATCTAAAACATCTTCCGTTTAGTCTGTTTTGAGTTTCATGAGTATGATCATGTTGCGCCAATCTATGAAGAATTTAGCACAAACTTGAAAAGTATGTTTTATAAAATACATTTTTGTATTAATGGAATGGATGAATCATTGCTTTTACATGTACAGTTTTAGGATAGCCAGTGTTTGGCAAATAAAGAGAACATGTTTGGGTTGTACACAGATAAATGCAGTCCAGTCACCTTATTTCTTTGATAAATGCTGGAAAATGTTTTTGTTTTTAGTCTCCATAACACCCCCACCCCCTATTTCCCTCCCTTCTGGGGCCTATTGCACAAAACTAGGATAAGGGATTAAGCCGGGATATCTTGGCTATACTGACAAATGATTGCTTAATTCAACCAGGATAACCAAGATATCCCGGCTTAATCCCTTATCCTAGTTTTGTGCAATAGGCCCATGGTCTCATGGTCTTGCGAGGCTTGTTTGCAAACTCACATGCTGTATTTGGATACATTGCTATACGATTCCTCCGTGTCTTTTTTTATCCTGTAAGAACAGACACTAGATGGCATCAGTGAGCCATGATGAAGGATCAACAATGCTGCTTGTTGTTTGTTTTCTTGAGCTGTGTCAAGACTTTTCATTGCAGAGGCCGTGTTGGACCTAACCCTAGGTCCATTAAGGTCATGAGTGACAATTTTGGAGTCAGAAGAGGTCATTCAAATGCACAGCATCTTAAAATTGTTGTGCATCCTTGAGTTGTAGACAAAAAACATGACTCATAACAAGAACTGAACATCATCAAGTTTTAAAAGTTTAATTCTCAGACTTGTTTGCTTTTAATTAAATGGCACAGGAGAGGGTGAAGAAAACAGCTGGGTGAGAGAAAATGGGCTATGGGCTTAATTCAGTGACACAAAGGAAGGTATCCACTTTATAACTCCATACACTTCGACATGTGCTTCTTGAACTCAGTAAGGCATCTGTTGTTGATGTTTATTATTAGATATACACACTTGAATCTGTGAGATGTCTGGCCACAGAGAAACATCAAACCAGTAACACCAGGGGTGATGGCATAAACATGGGTAGAAAATGGTTCTTAATTACATTAATGTGTATTATGTTTTTCAACTTGTGTTTAAAATATTTTGTTACGAGCTACATCTTAGTTTTTCACTTTCAAACCATTCGTATTGTGAACAATATGCATTTCAGCTCTATGCAGCTTCTTAATTCACCTCATAGTGCATGCAGAACTGGCTGTATTGTGTTGCAGAGACATGTTTCTTTGGCACAACTTTTTTCAAACTGGTCACATTGCCATGATTTTCAAGTTTTTTTTAATCGGGGCGATTAAAATGACCCCAGACCATATGTTTTGTCAAATGCTTTGCTCATGTTCACGGCAGACATGAATGTGGACATTGGGAAAGCAGTGTTAAATCATTACAGTCATATTTTTGTCACGGTTGGTTACAAGTAGGTATAACCATAGATACACATATAGAATGGCCATTCTGCTGTATATGTATATATATGGGTGTAACCAGTAACCAGTGGGCCACTGCTGTCCCACATGCTCCCACCAGCTGTCATGCATTAGGCCCTGTAAAGAGCTTTCAAGGTGCCTTTATGCTAGACTTTCCTATTTACTGACCCTTTTAGTTAGGGATGGTTTATGGTAAACCACCACTCCTTGTGGTCTAATTGGGAAGGACTGCCTCTGCTGTTACCTCCTGTCTAGGGCTTGATGGTCACTGACCATCCCTGTGGTGGTGTTGGCTTGCCATCACCATACCTTAGTTATGCTGCTATACCTTACTGTTGTCACAAAACCGCTCATCTGTCATGCATTACAATTCTCACTCTGTCTCTCTCCCTTCTCCATTTTCCCCTCCCTATCCATTTAGCCTAGATCTATACATGCATGCACATGCAATATACCATTCACAATCACTGAAATTTGATGATGACTGGCCTAACTCATCATCTTCTATGCCACTACCACCCTGTTGAGTCATCCCTGCCTCCCAATGCCTGATCCTGCGCCACTAACCTCCTGGATGATCTTCAATCCACTCCACAGACCATGTCACTGCCACCCTGCAGAGAGTAACCCCTGCCACCCACCGCCTGATTCTGCATCTCTAACTTCCTGGGTGGACTGCCTCCATCTCCATGGACAACCATGACATGATTGACCCACCTTCCAGTTGGCCATATGTCTTATGATGTGGTTACCCATAGCATTATCATAATAGAGTTTTTCCCTGCCCCTGTGGCTCATTGGTGCTCTTTGCTGTAAAGCGCTATGAGACACGACTTTTGTATAAAGCATGAAAGAGAAAGTGTAAATTATATTTTTTATGGATCATACAATGTTGAAAAAAAAGATGGCATGCATTGTTAATCTAGAAATCCATGTAACTATTACAGTAAAGGGCTGAGATCTGTGTATCTGCCCTTATGTGTCCACTTACAGGCAAGAATATTGTCTTGGGGCTGTTTTCCAAACCACTAGGATCTCCCCTGCCCCTGATACCAAGTGCCAGTACCACATAACACAGTTATTGACCCGACCCGACCTCTGAGATGCCCTTTGAGAACATTTCCCCAAAGGCGCAGGTTTGGTCTCAGCATTGATTATCATGTCCTCCACTTGGCTACAGCAAAATAGTTGGAGCGTGATGAAGGTGGTGGTGGTGATTTGTCCAAACCTTTCTACAGTAGCAGTGGCCCTTTTTATATTATGTAGCTTTCCACCTGCAGTGGGGAGGTACAGAAAAGTTTGTCAACGGAGACTGCAGGCTTGTGTCAATTTAGCCCTACATCACACACATAGGTTTCCATTTATTTTAGCCTAATCACATTTAACATGTATTTTCTTGTTAAATATGTTTATGCTATGTCATTAAAACGCAAATGGGTGAAAATGACCAGCATCCAGACTTTACTGATTTAACATGA
Source organism: Limnothrissa miodon (assembly GCA_017657215.1). NCBI lineage: Eukaryota > Metazoa > Chordata > Actinopteri > Clupeiformes > Clupeidae > Limnothrissa > Limnothrissa miodon. Next base: position 1,187,567 of record JAGFZM010000009.1, on the reverse strand, counting down.
TCACTTCAAAATAAATGATAACTTAGACTTGCATGAACCAGCATAACATGATTAAGCTCGAATTGTAGCATACCGCGCAAGACATTTACAAGCATCCCCTGCGAACATGTTCGGTTTAATCTAATTATCAGCATCCTTTAAGTATCTACACATTCTGACCTAACCTACTGTACACATCGCACACTGGCACAATGAGGCCGAGATGTTGCTTTAGAATTTTTATACAACTTGACATCACACGGATGCCTCCCTCTTTCCCTATCTACTCTCTCCCTCCCTCTCTCTTTTTCTCTCTCGTGAACGGCAGACTATGAGAGAGCATCTTGTAATCAGGTCACATTTCACTGTGGATCAAGCATCCATCCTCTTCATCTAAAACATCGTTAACAGTGCTCGTTAGTGGATCAAGCTACCATCAAGCACCGAACGATAATGGAGTTCATCCACATAGGGTGCTTTCTGCTTGCGGTTTTAATTACGAATGGCTCCGCGCAAGGAGAAGTGAAGACCGCAAAAGATCCCGGAAAAACAGGGAATTTCATGGAAGATGAACAGTGGCTATCCACCATTTCACAATATAGTCGCAAGATCAAACATTGGAATCGTTTCAGAGATGTAAGTTGACCTCATGAATCATAAAGAACAATATGATAGCCTGTTAATATGGATTTGCATGGGTTTACTGAGGCGGTAACATTACCTCACCATATCCAGTGTAGCCTTCATCTCGACAAGTTAATTTGCGCTTCAGAACGGCAACTGCTGAGATGTGGTCAAGCAGAGGAACGTGCGTTTATTTTGTAGATCGTTTTAAGGTGGTTTTCACAGTGTTGACAAATCATCACATTAAGTGTAGCCTATCAAATTAACCAATGGAGAAAGTTTTGACAAGCACTGAGTAAATACAGATATTGGAATGACAAGACTAGTATAGACTATTGAATACCTTTGTATCTGTTAGGCCTAGTAGCATGCTTTTGGTTGTTGAAGAGTGTAGATTGACATAAAAATTGGACGCTGAATTCTGAAGACCTAGTGTTAAAGTGTAGCCTATGCATGTTGAAAACGGTTCGAGTAAAAATGAAATTTACATTGAGACTAATATGCTTAATTGACAAAAACAAAATGGTTTTACAGTTTTGAGAAATATGCAGGATTTTGAGTTTGCAATTAAAATTTTAACAAGACAGATGCATTGTCTTACTAACTCACATTGTCTTATAACACTCATAGTTCTTAATTTTCTGTGGGTCTGATGGATGCCTTAGTGACACTAAAATTGTTAACTAGAGTTGGTAAGAATGTTTTTTGGTTTTTGTATGTTTTAAAGTATGTCTTTGTGATATCTTCCAAGAATGTTTATTTTTTATTATTTTTGTATTCACACATACCAGGCAATATTTTTTTTTTGTAGAATCCGTGGATACATTACATGGCATGCAACCAAATCATAAACATTTTGCCTTAGGTATTCATTTCTGCTATGAATGTCTTATGTCTGTTTTTACTTGCCGCTGAATTTATTCACAACGGCATCACTAGGTCGTTTTAGACTATGCTGTATGTTGTATGCACCTGATCTATTGGGATCACAATGCTCCTATCTTACTTACGAATGGGAAAATAAATCTAAATGCTTTCACATGCAATATATATATATATATATATATTGTTATTTACTTATATGTAATGTTTTTTTATTTCTGCATACTCTCCTTTCTCCTTTCTTAGTTATTGTTAAATTGTATTGGTTTCTGATATGGATGCACATATCTTACAATAATTATTCATCTTTATTATTCATAAAAAATATTGTAGCAGCAGACATAACTGTTATTGTATTTGCAGAAAAAACTTCATTGATTTCTACTCCCTTCTCTCTCCCATCAGCTAACCCCTTGCATGTTAAAACTGACATAATTCTGAGAAAACCTTGACTAAATCTGTCATTTGTTTTGAAAATAAACAACCAACAGAGTTGAGGAATCTCTCTCTCTCTCTCTCTCTCTCTCTCTCTCTCTCTCTCTCTCTCTTTCTCTCTCTGTAGAAGGAGCTCATTTAGAAAACTGTGCTTCTCTGTGGCTAAGGAAGGGTTGTGTGGGCTTGCACCTGTTATTCCTCTACATTTTTAATGAAGCCAAACTGTTTCATGACAATGCTCAAATGCTCTCCTGCTTCCTCAGTCATTATGATCTGATTCAAAATGTAGCATGCAAGAGATTATGGTGAGCAGTTAGCAGTGTTGCTCAAAGGGACAATCCTCTTGCTTGGATTTCTACTTGGGCTTTCATTACAAGACACAGTGTGACAGTGTTTTTTTTTTTCATTTATTCTTTTCTAAATGTTTGTGTAGTAAGTCATGGCATGTGAACCAGGGGAAAGCAGCAGCACCTAAGCAGTCAGGCAAGAGGTCCAAGCCCCATCAACTAATGTTAGGAGTACCCTATCATCACCCTTTGTGTGCAGTGGGGGAGCCTCAGGATGTCACACGCTCCCCTACCATGGCTGCTGACGAGGCCATACCCATGCACTTGCCCCTTGTCCTCTGCGGAACACAGCAGGGCTATTTGACAAGAGCTGCGTGTCAGTGGAGGTGCCATTATCCCTCTAGCATGCATGAACACAGCAGCCAGGAGGTCATTAAGCAATGCAATTTAAGCTGCCCAGTTTGCCTTTAAAGCCGTGGTGTGTTATTTTCAGCCCAGCTCACCCAAGCAAAGTAAAACATAGAGCAAAGTTGTCATTGAGTACTGCCATTGTAGAATGTGTACAGTGCAAATGCTCTGAATGTGACCTTGTTGATGAACAAAGTAAAAAGCTCGCCAGCCCTTGCTGAGGAGACTAGATGTGGAGTCCTGATAAAGTCTGTGGAGATGACATCTAACAAAGACAAGTGAAGCCATTGCTGCAGGGAATTCTTGGCTAACCTCCAACAGCATAGGTGGACTTTAATTGAGTAAAGGGGGAAAATGTCCTTTTATCATCCACTTCAAGGGAACAGCGCTTCCTGTCTGATGGGAGGCTTTATCTTGGTAGTGCAGGTGGAGAGCAGTGGTGGCCATGCTTATTCTGAGACTGCTGCAAAGACACAGCTCACTGGTCTGCCTTAGTAACTTCTTGGGATACCTAAATATTACAGTAAAAGAAACTGCAGACAAAATGTGTCTCTGTCCACGAGTTATTCTGTTATGATTCTGAGGCCATTGGTAGTTGAACTACTCACATAGTTAGATAAATACATAAAATGACAGTGCAGCGTTTTCAGTGCATAAGCTGGAAGAATGTGACCTACAATTGCTGCTACACTGAAAAGCAAATAACCATGTAACAGATTTATAGTCTATAGTATACGTGTGAACAGGGCCTTAGTTTGCTGTGAACTGATTTGGCTCTGTTGACCAAGATCATTTGAAACCAACTGAAGCATTTGTTGATGCATTATAAGAAACGATAATGAGTATGTGATGTGAGCTTTGGGTGCATTGTAATAGCATATAGTATACTGGCATCCTGAGCTCTCAGTCGTTGGATGCATGGCTCCCCACTAGAGTCCAAGGGCAGGTGGTTAGCCTCCTGCAGCTCGCCCTGCTCTTTGAGCTGCAGGAATGAGCTAGTTTAGTGTCCTTGTGGCTAACATGACCTTCTAGAACAAAACTGCCATTGCCCCCCTGGGACAGCTCCTGAGCCTGGTTCCAGGAAAGGGCTGTAAAGTTCAGCAGAGGGTCGGTTGGTGATCGCAAGCACAGAACATAACATACATAACATACAGTAATGTGGTTAAAGGTCCAATGTGTAGAAATGTTGCAAACCTACTATTTAGGGCCAATCCTATTTCTAATTTCTACCCCTACCCCTTCCCCTACCCCTTCCCCCTGCCCCTTGAAGCAGAGCAACAAGGGGTAGGGTTTGAAAGTCAACCCCTACGAATTGGGACACCCCTTCAATAATCGCATACATCATTAGTACTCTCCGGTAGCTATTACGTTGGCAACACTTTTTTAGCACGGACGCACGCAATTCGTTCACAACTCAATGCTCCAACCGATCCCTCAAGTCACAAATAACGTTGCACTACTCATTGTATTAGTGATTTTTTTCGTGTGCATTTTATGGAGAAAAGGACCATTACACATTGGAATAACGTTAAACTTAAGACAATACAACGGTTATCAAACATTTTAAACCATCAATAGTGGAGAAAATACTAACATTTGTGAACTTTTCTGGAGATTTGCAAGGCATTCTGGGAAATTTCTCATACCCCTCCGTTCGGAGTGTGCCTCTGAAAAATCTCCGTTTGGAGGGGTATATAGCCCTACCACTTACCCCTACCCCTCTGTCTTAACGGAAATTGGTACACCCCTACCCCTACACGTGAACGCGCAAAACGGAGGGGTAGGGGAAAGGGGTAGAGCGAAGGGGTGAAATGGGATTGGGCCTTAGCCTTGTGCCACGCAGTTCAAAGTATGTATTACAGCTACAGCATGCTACTAATCTTGCTAATGTATTTCAAGATGGCGAATGCCTTAGTAGCGACACCAGCCATTCAAGCCTAGTAAATCGACCATTTAGAATACTTGAAGTTAATGGTGGTGGTAAATATTTATGAAAAAGCATATCTTTGTGAAGGGGTAACATAGACTTAGATTAGAACAACTAAAAATGCTACACATTGTGCCTTTAATGGTGAGATATTTCTCCCTGTGCTTCAATAGACTGCCACTCATAAAGCATCTTCTGAGCGAAAGAGTTTAGTCAGGAATGCATGTAGTTTGATGTTCAGTTTAATTACAACATGTTTTTCAATGGGTAATAAAAAGAGGTTCATAAAATACTCTCTTTACTCTCATGAAGTAAAAAAAAAATATTCACAGTATTCAAAATCAGGGCTGTGTTTTTTTATTGCTATGGAAACATGCGCGGAAAGAACACAAATGTTCGTGCTTGAGTCTTGTCAAGTTGCTCTGAAATAGAGTAAGGATGCAAGAAATGACACAAGGGACATTGCTTAACTTACGTAGTATGTGTAGTATGATAAAAATCATTCACTTGTTCTCTGTGTGATAAACACGTTGCAATTAAGATAATATGGCATCTCGAGGGGTCAGTGTTCCAGATGTTGCTGCAGGATTAGTAATGATTCTATCATGTGTTAGGAGTGTTGATAATAGCCTTTGTGTTATACTTTGCTTTTCTAAAGTTAGAATAAAATAGCATTAATGTCGACAATGTCAGTCATTAGCTAGATTTTGCAATCCTATGGTATACAGTATGCATACAATGTCCATACTGTACTCTGTTTACACACTTGTTTAGCTTACAGAAAAGAAGTGTGGAAGCTTAAGCAAAGATGTATAGAGTGTATAGTATAGGACAGGTCATTTAAATGAGCAGCCACTTATGCACTGACTCAGTGGAAAAGCAACAGCCTTCGGTGGGCACGAGTGTCCTGCTCCCCTTCAATGGCTTCTGCTCTGGGCTCAGCTGGGCTGGGGGCCAGAGCTGAGGCTGGCACTGCCAGTTTGGGCTCAGCATAATGTCACTACATCTGCTGTCTGTGGATATAATGATCATGCACTGCATGCACTACATTCAGTGAGACACCCATTCACTCCACTCTATGTACTATACACTGTGTTGAGCATAGTTCTCATACACTATGTTAGGAATATTCCTAACACTATGTTAGGAATATCCACTGTGATCTATCTAATTCCGATTACTGTGCTAAGTGTAGTTCTCATGAATGGTTGTGAATGTACTCCCCAATACTGTGCTTAAAGTAATAGAGTTCTCATCCACTGTGCTGAGTGTTAGAATGATCTGATCCAATTAGTGAATGCAAGTTTATTTACAAATGCTTGATTCCATGCCAATCAAGAAATTGATTACAGTACTTCCATGAAAGATCTTTAATTAAGATGTCAGTACATGCATCTCTTTTATGAGCAAACCTAATTGCAGGTGTCATTTTATGGATTCCTCTTTTCTCTTTTCTTTTTTTCCTCGTTCTCAATTCTGCTACAGCTGTGATAATGTATATTCCAGTGTTGTATTTCTTATGATCTTAGCAAAATGGGTGTACAATTTTAAAAGCTTCATTGTGGATGCTAACATATGTCAAACTAGCATTTTATTCACTGTTTTTCATTTCTCATGAATGACGAGATGTATGTTATAGGTGCAAAGCACAGTGTTTGCAAGATCAGAATAAGTGCCTGCAGTTCCAGGGAAGGTCTTTCAGAGACTAGCCACTGTGGTTATTACAGTTAACTTTAAACACTGTATCATGAGACCTATATTGATATGTGCTAACAATACCAAAATCCACAGGTAGTATAGAAATAAATCAAGAAGAGAGGACGTTCATGACATGTTAGAGTAAAGCTAACCACTCATCTCTCTCTTCCCTTTTTACCGCGTGTGCCTGCCACCGCTCCAGGAAGTGGAGGTCAGTAACTATGTGCTTTTTCGACATGTGTTATGTTTCGCATGCTAAGCCGCAGGCACAGCTCGGCTCCTTACAATGCTTCACATTTTGTTCAATAGCCGCTGAATGTCAGTGTCTCTTGCTTTTCTCCCCCCAGGATGACTACATTCGATCATGGGATGCAGGTCAGGTTTCAAATGAAAGTAAGTCCATTGTGTGTTGGCAATTCATCCATGTTTACCATCATGTGTGTTCTGCGTGCTCAGAATCTGTCCTCGTTTTCATCAAAGAACGAAACCCCTGATTGCTTGCCAAAGGATTTAAAATGCAAACAATTGGAAGCCTCTTTGCCTTATGGAGGCCTACAAAAAGAGAGACAGGGTAGATAGCACATGCTGGGGGAAGGGTGTGCCACAGATGATGGGACCCCAGTAGTGTCCTGCAGTGCACATCAGAGGTGAGGACTGGAGTGGTTTGGCATACAGAAAGTGAGGACTGTTGGCCAATCTGACTCCCTTAATTGCAGCTGTGATCAACAACCATAATAAGCTGTGATTAACAACAATAATAAGGTGTCAAGTCAGAAGGAATATTTCTTTCCATCACACTTCATTATTTTCTTGATTGGCTTTGTTGTTATCATTGGAGATTTGTGAATAGGCAAACAACATGTGTGTATCATTCTAACGTAACAGGAATGCATAATATGCAGATATAGTTACAGGTTCAATTGTATCCTGAGATTTCACTGTCAAATTCATCAGCAAAGATCTGCAGATCTGGATAATCAGGGGCCAGCTCTGCCGAGGTCCTGCCAGCCCTAAGGGCACGAATTAGACTAGAGCAGGGCGACATTGTCATTCTTCCTGTGAAATAGAAATCCACGTAGACCACAGGAGACAAAAGGCATGTGTGTGTGTGTGTGTTGTAAGTTTAAAAAGTTGGGGGGAGGGGGGGGGGGGGCTCTATGTTGCTGCATGTTTACATTTTAAGATAGCTCAAAATGAACCACACTGTAATAAAGAGTTTTTGTTTCTCTTTTAACATTTCCAGGCATGTTCACCAGTCCCAGTAGTAGCTTACCTTTACTGTCTGTTTCTAGAAGAGTTTCCTTGTGATGAACCCCTGCAGGAATTCACTGGATGGGAGCCATTGGGATGCAGTATTTTAATAGCATTGACCTCCATCAGCACTCCACACAAGGAGACCCATTCACCTTAGCCCATTGATTCGGCCTCTTCCTCATGACAGACTTAATGAGGCAGCAGAGGAGGGCAGCTGAAAGATTTGTCACCTTCAGACATGACTAAACGAGTGTGATTTCTGCACTTTGAAGTCTGCCCACCAACACCAGTAGCCTCTGGGCCTTGTTAGCAGCATCCTGTGTTGCAAGACTAGGTGGTGCTTCTGCCATCTTACAGCAGCTAATGCAGTGGGACACTTTAGCACCTTAGGCTAATGAGTGGCTTGAACACTACAGTAAACACTAAACTTTTTTTATTATTATTTTAATTGTATGATTTTGTTAGTAAGTTAGACTCCCAGCATTTAATACCCCAACAAATTGATCTGTTGTGCCATCTGCCATGGCAACATGGCATAGAATATGAATGGGTAACAGGTTGGCCCTTATTACTAGTCCTGTCCTACTGTAATGTCACCCCCCTCAGTGCCTCATAGCTAGTGTGGTTTTAGGAACCAGATGTGTGATGCATCCACTGTGTAGTGTGACATCAGCTGGAAGAATGCTGAAAATGTAGCTTGTCCCAAATACACACACACACAAAGCTTCACAGATCCTCACCAAAGCTCATTATGTTGGCTTTAAGGGTGTTTATCAGACTGATGCAATAGCATGCCCATTCTCTGGTCATGCAATAAGCCTCAGCACTGCATGGGAAAGACCCTCCATATCTAATGAGCTGTCAGTCAACTATGGTCAATAGCTGGAGCAAATTTTATAGGAGCAGCACTGAGGCTTTTCAACCAGCTTCACCTTTAGCATTTTTAAGGTGCCATTGAGGCCAGCACTTCTCTCTGACAACAGCACAACCTTGGTGATGGCATGTAAACAGTGAGTGAAGGAGCTGATGAGGCGAGGTTGGTGGCGGACATGGAATCTGTGGGGATTTTCACCTCCCATCAGCCAGATTTGGCACGAGCGCAGCATAGAGGGGGCCTAATTATGTGTCTGATGAGAGGCAGGCAGCGCGGCATACACGTTTTACGAGATGCACTCTGGAGACAGAGAGAGAGGGAGAGCCAGCTGCACTGGGAGAGTGATGAGAGGGGCTCTCTGTTTTCAAAAGGCATGATGGAGAACACAAATCACTTCCCTGAAATGCTCAGCGCCTGGAGATAGCTATGCTGCTGCTGGTGGTGGTACCAAGCCTGTTGCTATGGAAACGACATCACACTGTTTTACGTTAATCCTCTTGAGACTGTTATGTTAATAGCTTGTGCTTTTACACAATGTCATTGTGCTCAGCCATGAAGCATCCTGAGTTGTTTACAGTCAGAGAGGTTAATTTACAAAGCTGTCTCATTTGGAGAGGATGCTCTGACTGTCAGTGAAATCCAGCAGGTGTCTGTACATGTGCTGTGCATGTGGTTGTCATAAAGCATATATAGCCTTTTGTGTGCTTCTTCCTTGACTAGCAGACAAGATAAAAACTCAGATAATGAAGTATTGCTGAGGATAAAACTGGACCTTCCCAATCGTATTATGCAAGAGTTTTAAATGAATAAAGCACAAATATCAGAGCTGCTGTTCACAGTATTTTTCCAGTAGGATTTATATTCCAAATCAGATTTTCACTTTGAAGGTTTGCCATTTTGGATAATCCTGTCATTTCTGCAGTAATACTGAATTGTTTTGTGTGATTCAAATGGCTGTTGACAGTCAACAACTGCCCATTTGTCACATATTGTTTATTTCACAAGTGATTTGTTTCTGTAAGCAAACACTGACCTCGGGTCAGTCCTTTTCACATAGTGAATTGAGTGTTAATGGTTAGATGTGGTAGTCAGGCCTCTCCTTCCTTCACTGCACTGACTGCTCAACACTCAACATCTCACAGCAAGCCCTCCCTCCCCCTGGTACCACTGGTGTAAAGATTTGCACATTTGAGTTGAGCTATCACACAAGCGCACACACACACACACGCTGCCAGGGGAACATATTAAGCATCTTTGCTGTGGAATGAGGGAGAGGAGTGGGATGTAACGAGCAGCATGGCTACTGCTGACATATCAGACATATCAGACAGGCAGGGAGGGGGAGGGAGAAGAACCACCAGGAGGACTCCTTAATAGAAAGAGAACGGATTGTTTTTCTTCAAACTACATTTCTCTCTCTGTCTTCCTCTCTCTCTCTCTCTCTCTCTCTCTCTCTCTGCCTCTCCTCCCATCCCTAGATGTGGACACCACAAAGGACCCGTGTCAGAAGATGAAATGTAGCCAGAACAAGGTGTGTGTGGCTCAGGGCTCCCTGCGTGCTGTGTGTGTGAATCGTAAGAAGCTGGAGCACAGGTGAGAGTCCTCCACAGCTCAGGATTATTAACACACTAACACATTAGCGCTTGGTGCTGTCCACCTCAGCCATCCATTTAGTCAATTACATTTCACCCCTACTGCACCTAGAAAATGGCTTCTGTTAACCCCTAACTAACACTCCCCCGTCCAAGGCGCTTCAAGAGCACGGGAAGGGGGAGGGAGTGCTGAGCTCACTCTCCAGGCTGATTTATTTGCACTGATATCTAATTTGGGGCTCCTCCTTGGCTAAAGCATGTTCTCATCCACTCAGCCCTGAGGCCTTCAGGATCCCACACCGCACCAAGAATGCCTCAGGCTCGCTTAAGGGATTCTCTTTATTTGATCATTCCTAATTACATTGCCAATTCATGTAGACTGCTGGCTTCATTTTGACTCGATTTTCACATATAGTTACCCCTCCTCTGTGGAACCTTGTAGGTTGTTTGTGGAGTAGTACCTATAATATTGCTTTCATTTAAATGCACCTAAAAAGTAGTGTAGAATTTGTATATCCCCAATAAAATTTCATTAGATATGTGTTAGCCCTCAAACTGCATCACATATAATGTAATTGTGCATGTACACAAGAATTTAACACACTTAGGTCATCTCTGTAACCACCAACTGATGTGCAGTTTGTGCGAGTGATAGACATAGACAAAGGTCAGATTTGGATTTCCAAAGAATCTGATATGGGTGATCTGGGTGACCCCAGAATAGCTCTATAGCTCTGGAATCCACATTTGGATCCTAAACCACTAGTTCAGAACAGAGGTGTTGTTTATTTGTTGGCTTGTATGTTTTTGATTTTCTCTCTGGTGTGAGCCACAGAATGAGGTTTCCATTGGGGAAGTCTGAGCACAGCTGCAGCCCGTGTCCTGTGTCCACCTCAAGCCCAGTGTGTGGCTCAGACGGACATAACTACGCCTCGCAGGTACAGCAGCACACCTACGTCATCACTGGGTATACTGAGTAGTACACAAAACTACACCTCCCAGAGAAATTGGGAATCCCTTTAAACCTTGCAAATTCATTAACATGAAAGTTTCCTCTTAATCCAACTCTTTTCCTAGACAAGAGTTCTGTAGCTTCCCTATATGTTATGACACCCAACAACAGAATGCCATTGCCTTACAAAGCCATGTTAGCATATGTTATGGCATATGATGATAGCATTTAACCTCTTCATACATACACACACACATACATACATACATTCATACATACATACTTACATACATACATATAAACACTCACCTTGAGCTGTGGTATATGCAGTGGACCACAGAGGCCAACCCCAAACGAGCCCATTTAGTATTTGTGTAGATGTTCTCTTGTACATTATTATGGCCCACAAAAAGGCATTCACCATGTTGACAGGTTTGGCAGCGCTTACAATAGGGATTCAGAGATGCCGAGCTTTTTGTTCTTGCACAGATGGTGTGCAGTCCTGTGTCGAATTAGTCAGGCAGACTGGGCTTCAGCTTGACAGAATGACCGAATGCAATAGGAGTGGGCCTTGGTTTAAGTTCCATCTCCTCTATGACTGGCCTTGTTTAAAGTGTGAAGTGGGGAGGGAAACAGGGCCACAGGGATCTGTGCTCATCAGTCAAGCATGGGCTCTCCTGATGTGAGTGAGCTGCTCCTCGCTGCACTCACCACTATAAATATTTGATCTGTATTGTAGCTGTAGCTCAGTCTACTGCCCTCAGGAGGATTAATGGCTTTCGCTCTAGTCCGGGGCAGGAGTCAGGGGCCGCCAGCACACCTCTACATGGAAACATGGAACATGTTTTCACAATGTGGTCTCTTTTCTCTCTCTCTCTCTCTCTCTCTCTCTCTCTCTCTGTGTGTGTGTGTGTGTGTGTGTGTGAACATGTGTTTGCTTGCAGTGTAAACTGGAACAGCAGGCTTGCCTGACAGGGAAGGATCTGAGGGTGAAGTGTTCTGGTTCGTGTCCATGTGCCAGCCCTGCCCCTCCCACTGATAGAGACAGCAGCAAAGACGGCAAGTGCACAGGCAGCCTGTTTCCTCCAGAAACCTCTTCATGGCCCTCAGCCATTATGGGAGCTTTATTTAGTACCCTCACAAGCATATTGTACTGTGCACAAGTTAAAGGCAGCCCGCAGTTGTTTTGTGCAGTTCCATAAGGACAAAACAATGTTTATGTATATGTCATATTTCTCATTTTCCCGCAATGTTTCAGTGACCATTAATCACTATGGGAAAAGCTGCAGGCCGAGTCATTTTTCCACACTCAGATGAAGGATGGACATGCCTAGCCTGCCATAAGCTGTTCTAGATGTGATCCAGGTGATGTCTGCGCCTTGGTCAGAATGGCATGGCCAAAAAGTTCTATCCAAAGAGTCTCAGTGAGGCATTATGTGTTTACATTTCCAAATTTCCAACGAAAAAAAAAAAGTGAGGTGCCTGTAACTTTTACACAGAACTATATCTCCCTACTTCTTATGAACAGATCACAAGTCAGTATAGTCACAGACCTCTCAATGAATGCTTATTGCTTAAAAAAAATCTGCATAAATATTTAATTGTTTTGTTTCTATGGCTGACTATGGCTAACTCAGCCTTCCCCTGCCTCTCATGTTTTCTCTCCACCTCTGAAAGATCTGAGATCACTAGGGCTGCGAGAGGAGGTGAACTGTAAATGCCACAATGTCCAATTTCATGGAACACGATGGATCCTGACGATGGGAGATTGAACTCACAATACACACAATCACAGCTTAATGGTTAAGCAGATTTGGTGCAATATTAAATTCATAGCTAGTATTTTGGTTGTGATGAGCAGCAGCAGAGCCGTGTGCCAGATTAGGCTGCAGCAGGACATGCTCCTGTTATTTAGTCTCCCCAAAGCCCCCTGCATCCCACATCCCACTTGTACACAGATAGCTTGAAATGGAGTGGGCAACAATGGGACTGTAATTAGCTCGCTCTCTCTCTCTCTCTCTCTCTCTCTCTCTCTCTCTCTCGATTTTGCGTGGTCGTTCACAAATAACTGGAACGTTGAAATGGTGACATTGAAATATCACTGGAAGATTTGTCTGGGTTTTACACTGTGTGTACAAATGCTATAGTATGTTTTTCTGTTTTGATTCTCTGTCTCTCTCTCCCTCCCCCCATCAGAGAGCTGTACGGGTCAGGACCTGGCTGATTTGGGTGATCGGCTGCGGGACTGGTTCCAGCTTCTCCAAGGCAATGCCAAACAGAACTCCACAGGCAGCCCAGCAGCCAGCTCTGGCTCTGGTGAGAACCCCACACACTCAAAGCGCATAGTTCATGCCAGCATCCCTCCTCCTCCTCCTCCTTTTCCTCCTCTTCCTTTGCAGAAGAACTGCAATAGGGTTTCATTCCCATGACAAACACCTGTGCTATGGTTTCCTATAACAGACAGGAGCATGGTGGCCACCTGCAAGGACTCCATTGGCTGGATGTTCTCCAAGTTGGACACTAATGGGGACCTCTACCTGGACCAGGCCGAGCTGGCCGCCATCAACCTGGACAAGTATGAGATCTGCATCCGCCCCTTCTTCAACTCCTGTGACTCCTACCGCGATGGCAGAGTAGCCCTGGCTGAATGGTGCCTGTGCTTCTGGAGAGAGAGTGAGTCCCCGCACAGGGCCAGCCTTGTTGCAACACTGAAAATCAGCAGGCTCCTGTACTTCACACTAGCAGCTAGCAGCACACACCCCTCCACCCCCAGCTACGAGGCTCTTTCTGAAATAGGGATGCTAGCTATGGCTAGAGGAGATTGAGTGGTTGGAGATCTTTCAGGTCCCTTAGTTACCTGTTGTGAGTCGTAGACACAGGCCTAGATTTTGCAGTAGCCTACATGTCCACAAGTCCCCTACCCATCAGTAGAACTCATTCAGCCTCCAGTGGATTTGTCTTAATTGGTTTTCTAAATATACTCAAACAGCCAGTGAGTATAGTTGAACCATATGTGGTATGTTTGGATTACAGTAATCCAGTGCTTTCATTTCCTTCTGCCATAGAGACAGAGAGACAGACAGAGGATAGGGAAAGGGAAGGGATGACATGCGGCACAATCCTCTGACTCCTCTTGATCTCTTATTGTGAGGATTTCTACCGAAACTGCAATCTCTACTCACACAATGAAAAAAACGTTAAGCACTTCTCCCAAGAGATCTTCTTTAAAGTGTGTGTGTGTGTATGTGTGGGTGAATGAGTGTGTGCCTATATGGTTGCTTACATACCTTAGTTCTGTTTGTGTTAATGATAAGTTTATGAGTCTCTCTGTGTGTGTGTGTTTGTGCATGTTTTAATGTGTGCATATGTTAAAAAGAGAGATAGGAAGAGTTTGTCTGTGGGCCCATGCCTCTCAGTGTGATATAAATCTCTGACATGTGCCCCATTCCTGCTCTCTAAGGAGCAGAGCTGACATGGCAGTGTGTCCACAATTACTCTTGGCTCATGTCTGATGTGATTGTGTGTCCAGAGAGTCCCTGTGTCTCTGTCCACCCCCAGGCCCCAGTGATGGACACGGCTCCTGGGCTTGTGTCATGTACCATATTCCCTCAAACCTCTGCTGGTTGGCTACATTACCAGCTCTGAGCAGAAACAACATCCCTGTTTGTTGTTGACAGGCTGCCTGCCTCTGCTCACTGGGGGACTGTGCTGGCCACTAGAGCAGAAATTCTGGCTACATTTCTGATCTGACTTTAGCAGCAGGGGTACAATTGCACAAATGCCTGGTGATGTCTGTGCACATTACTTATATTAACTTATTCTGAATTATTTTCAGTATTCCAGAATTTTTCATTGTAAATTTGAAAGTGAAATCCTATGGATGAAAGAGGGAGTGTTTCCCAGCTCTGAACAGTACAAACTCAACAGTAGAGATTGTTTTTCCGTTCACAGAGCCTCCCTGTCTGGCGGAGCTACAGAGGATCCAAGTACATGAGGGAGCCAAGAGAAAGCCGGGTATGTATGGAGTCCCCAGAGGGACAAACCAAATAGAAGAGAGACCAACCAGAAATATCTAGGGCACCAGAAACACACCTGTGTGTTTGTAATTTAGCATCTGTGTGTGTGTGTGTTTGTGGGGTGGGGGGTAGAGTGCATAAGAGCCCTTGTGCTTCAGAGAGGTAGGAAGAAAAGAGGCCTGGAAAAAAAAGACAAAAGAGAAAGCGGAAACTGAGATAAGCTGCTTGCATGGAAAGGCAAGTGAAAGAGAAGAACGGCACCAAGAGAGAGAACGCGAGACATAGAATGGGCAAAAAGAAGAGATGGGGAGCTGGCACCTCTGGCAGGAGTCACAGGCGGAGGAGTTTCATTAAACAGATGACAAGCACGCGGCCAGGATTAGGCCCTAATCAGGCCTGGGGATTAGAGTGCCACGCTGGCAGCAGCCCCGGCGCTGCATATTTGGCTGGGCTCTGTGCCGGACTCTCCAAGGACATGTCACAGATGCACAGCTCTGCCATTTGCAATGCTTCACGCCACTCACACGCTCAGTCGCGCACTCTCTCTCACTGCCATCACCAGAAGCTCTGATGCTACATGATAGCTTGTGATGCTGTCCATCTTGACGAGCCCCACTCTGTGATGTCTCCCTGACGGGTAGCTTTAGTGTTGGCCATGACCCTTTTCCACTGCATCTGCTTGAGTGAGTGTAGAATCACCCTGTTCTTCTCCCTGAAGGTGATTCTGTGCACATGTCCATCATCAGTATCAGTGGGAGCATGCATGATAAAGCACCTCCTACTACACTAGGTGATCTGCGGCCCTTCATGACTGGGTTTAAATTATGCATATTTATTCATAGACTGGGAGACAGCATGTGTAACACCTCACTGCATTACGTGTATTTGACTTGTATGTACAGGATGATCTGTCAGGGGTCCATGTGCATTAATGTTGTATGTGTGTGTGTAGCCATAAATAACAAATATGAAAATGTGTTTGTGTGGGTTGCTCTGTAAACAGGAACGTACATCCCCAGCTGTGACGAGGACGGCTACTACCGTAAGCTGCAGTGTGAGCAGAGCCGAGGGGAGTGTTGGTGTGTGGACCAGCACGGAGGGGAGCTGATGGGTACCCGCATCCATGGCAACCCAGACTGTGGTAAGACAGGCTGGCCACTGGGCAGCCTCCCCACAGGGGCAAAACAACACCCCCCTTTTTTCTCTGGACAGGGCACCCATCCTAAATATCCATCCCTCTGCAGTCAAACACAGGACCAAGTGCCACATTCAGTTTAGCCAGCTTTATTTGCATTCCAAAAGACTGCTTGTCTCTCTGATAAAGAGGTTCTTTCAAGATTAATTTCAACTGGCTGCACTAAACCTGCAGGTGATGTGAATGAAAGCCTCTGGCTAGCTTTAAAGCTGAGCCTGAAAAGCACCAAATCAAAAGCATGCCTCTTGTTTGCTGTTGGTCCCGTGGTTAATTCATGATGTTTTAGGTATAATTTGTTTAGAGCAAAGGCCTTGCTGTGTTTTCTATTGATATTATATTTTTTTGCTGCAAATGGAACAACCCTGTTTAGCCATATCCTTCACCACCTCTCTCTCTCTCTCTCAAGATGAGGTGGTGGCGTACTCTGGAGATTTTGGCAGTGGGGTGGGTTGGGAGGATGAAGAGGAAAAACAAGCTGAGGAGACTGCTGAAGAGGCTGAGGAAGAGGAGGAGGAAGAGGTGGGGGAAGTTGACGACGGAGGATATATCTGGTAGAAGTGAAATGCCAAATGGCCATTTGACATAAGCAAGCTCTCGATTAGCGAGTGTCAAAAGGACAGCTCTCAATCTGGTGACACAAAACGAAACGAAGGCTGGGAAGTAGTTGTCTGGACATCTTTCTACAGCACTCAAGAGCAGCATGGGTGGGTATGGGAACAGGTCATAGGATAGTTAAAGTGCAAATAGGACATGGGGAAAGAACTCCAATATGTTTGTCTTCTATTCTTGTGAAATTTCATGACTATACAATGTGTTATATGTGCAAGGACTTCTCATGCAGCTGTCTTGCTGTCTCCATCACTGACTCTGACCTCTGCACTTGATTCTTCACTCTTTTGAAGGAGCTATTTGGAAATCTGTAGGATTACATGGCATGCTTTAATTGATTTACAATTATTTCATACAGCACCACTAATGTTGCAAAGTGTTATGGCAAGAGAACTAACCCTAACAGGTTTGCATGCTAAAATTAGTGGATTTCTGGAAAACACAAAACTTTACAATTTTTTTACATGTTCACATGATTGCATTTTTATTATTTTGCCGTCTCTGGGTCAGTTTTAAACTTCCCATGGAACCTTTAAAGGTATCATCAGCAAACGTTTAAGATACCGATTACCGTTTAAGTTCTGATTCCACACCTGAGGTTTTTCCTCAAATTTTAAAATATGTGAAGGCCCTTTCAGTATATGGACTAGATTATTATAACAAAGGAGGACTTCAGATTCTGGACAGTTGTTCTGATCTCATACATATGTGGATACTTAGCCCTTAAAACATATCCCGCTGTGTTTTCAGATTTATCCACCTGATTTCTATTGACATCTTAAACATTATATATTTGTTCACAGACCCAGACTATTCATCATCATATTTGCATTACAATGTACCAAAAGTTTATTGTCATAATGCTCTACAATAAAGAGCCAAATGTCAGTGTGGACTTCTGCATGTTGTCAGTTCAAAAGCCAAGATGGTTTTGCTCAAAATATGAAGTCGCTCTTGCGGTCCTCAGAATATTTACAGTGATGTTCAATTTTGTTTTTCATTCTTTTACCATGTTCTCAAAAATGTTAACAGCCAATCATGCAATTTGACTCATTCAGTAGTACATTTTGAATGTCCTAAGAATGTCCTTGCAGCAAAAGTTTATACACCAATCTAATCCCTCATAGGACAAAGTAAAGAGAAAGACAAAATTTGGGTTGCATTTACATTTATTCAATTTATGAGACAAGATGTTGTTGTTCAAATCTGTTCAAAGTTTATAAAAAAATCGTTTTATTATGATTTATTAATACAGTGTGTGATGAACTTCAAAATGAAAGATGAGATAGGGGTCTAGTGCAGAGGTTAGGGGGACCAAAGGCAAATCCTCACTGAGTCTACTCCCAAACTCCACCACTACTACACAAAACTAAACTGAACTGCTGCAAATTAATGGCTTCATCCTTCTAGACATCCTCATTGTTTCTTGAAAATAGGTTTTTAGTTGGACACAAATTTCACATTCAAACTTTTATGTAATTAGTCAACAAAAACAGAAGGATGTTTGCATTAAAGTATGCTACAAAATCATTACTTCAGTTACTTCTTTTTTCAAGAAAGAAAATTAAACAGGCCCCAAATAGCCAGCTACTGATTTGCTGAGATTCTGTTAATGATCTGACTTTCCGTCTCATGAAGGCTGTAATATGCTTTACAAGATCTGACAGTGTGCCTGATATACATGTCGTCTGCAAAACCATAGTCTCAAGCCCTTATATCAAAGCCCTACAGAAACTAGATGAATTGATTGGACATTAAAGTCTGCCTCATCTATCTGCTTCAGTCCACATCTCTATTTGCTTTCAGGTGGCCAGCAGACTCAACTGTCTGTTTTATGCCCTGATAGCGTGTCCTTATGCAGGTGTGTAATGAAATTAAATATCTGCATACTTGAAGCTTAAAGCCTTGTCATCAGTTGAGAGAATTCTTAGAATAACCTGATATTTCCTACAAAACTGAAGAGAGACCAATAATTTCAGTTTCTTAGATGGTACTTGTACTTTGTGTTGTTTAACAGGTTTAATCACTGGCTGATTACACATGAATGTGAAATGTGATATACTAATTTCACTCAATTACAGAAGATGAACATAAACAAGCACCCCACTACAGAACCTTTTTACAGAGTTTCAAGCATTTTTTAAAAAGGACCTCTGCAAAAAAATTGTTTGTAAGGTTACCAAGGTGTGACATTTACTTTAGCATACTGGCAAAAGTGACTACTCATAGTGAAAGGCAGTAGGACTAAGAACAGCACTGTATTATTGGTGGTGGGGCAAACACCTACTCTCCTGAGCCAGTTAACATACAGCATCCCATTTACAACAATTTTGCACCACCAGCACCACCATTACAGTACATTTGTGTTCCTACTACTTGACACAAAAGAGGTTCAGGTGTAGGTAATACCTAAAAGAACTGTGGACTAGCCTCCTTATGGCATCAACTAATTCCCAAGACAAACTCCACCAATAAAATGTTGTATTAATGTAGTCCTATGCATGAAGTATCGCATTGCTTAGGCACAACCATTAATTTTTGGTCATCTAGAACAGTAAGTTCTTTGACCACATTGCATGTTATCTACTCTAGTACTGATGGGTCTGAAGCTCAGAGATTGATGGATGAAGACAGCATGCCATTGTGTGTGGTGTGATTATGCAAATAATGTTTCTTCATTGTGCTTTAAGTATTTTTTTGTATAGTGACTCGCTCCCAGCTCATGTTGGTTCTACTTGCCCAACAAACAAAACGAAACTTTAAAATTCTATGTAACCCAGTCATATTCATAGTCTACTGTATTTGATAATAAAATATAGTAGAACCATTGCTTGGCAAGTCATTGTATCTATACACACTGCACACAAAATTATGTGCACATAAAAAAGTATGACATCAGTAAGGCATGGGTTTGATAAGAAACGTGCCTTTTGTGTTTGATTTTGATCATTCTTTCTTCATCAAAGATTGAGTGAACACCTGTGGTGGTACAACAACATAAAAAAAAACAAAATGTCCAAAGAACTACCATACATTAAGAAGGCCTGTAGAATTGAGGATGGTTAAGAGTGTGTTACAGCCTGCTTTGAGTAGTCTGCAGTCTCCATATGGTCTTCACCCCTTCATCCACCCTATTGAGCTGCTCAAGCACTGCTGGGTCCCCAGTCACAGCAAATCTAGTTAGCAGGGGCTCCACAACACTCACTGGGATACTAAAATTTAAGTGTGGATATGTCACTTTGGCACTAAAATCATGCGTGTTGCTGGACACAAGACCTGGACAAATGTAACAATTGAATGTGTTAACATCAATAAACACCCTTACGTACATTATCACAGACATATATATTATGTATACACTGCCAGAGCCATTTAGAGCCACATGTGTTCATATAGTACCATCTGCTGGTAGGAGATGGAACCGCTCAGTGACAGTCCCTTTAAAGGAGTCATAGAATGTCAAACCGCATTTACCTTGTTATTGTTGAATTTAGGTAGCCTAAGGTATCCAATAGACCATACAAAACTTCAACACTGTCTCCCGCCTCATCCTACAAGTAAATTTTGAACTAGTTTTCACCGTGCTGAAACGGCCCAATCTGAAAAGAAGTGTGAGGATACGCAACATCGCTAAGATACACCTTTTTCATTTGCATGGTCCAATCAAAGAATGTTTGGAACCATCTCTGGTCCAATTCCTTGTTACTTCGTGAAGGGGGGTGGGAAATACGAATTGTTTCGCTCTAACCCTTTTAAATGAGCCTGTATATAATGCTCTAGCAGTGCTTCTGGGTCACTTTCAGATGCACAAATTTGCATACACTATTATTGGGCCTCAAAGAACAATTTCTGATGGTCAAAAATGTGTTCTATGACTCCTTTAAAACACTTGTTTCTTTAGTTTTGGTGTGTCTTACCAAGGAGCTCTCCTGTGTCAGCACGAAGTACAGCTCCCCCGCTGGCTCCAGCCTGCACGGCACAAGTAGTCTGGAGCATGACCGGCTGGGACTGATAGCTCATCACCCTGGACAAGATCCCTGAGGTCACAGATGGCCCACAGATCCCACCGAAAACACCATAAGCAACCACAATCACGTCTTCACCTGGCCATGACAAGGCAAGTGCAGGGTAAGACAGGGAAAACTTTACAACTTTAAAAATGTTTAAGTAAATTTGCAAGGCGTTTTGCGATATGTAACTTCAATTATGTGATTTGACACTGGTTTCCACCCTCCCTAAACAGGAGGAAAACAGGAGAATACGTCCCATGTATGCATCTCTTAGCAGCGTGAGCTGGTAGGCTGGCTTAATTTCAAAAAGACGAGACATTCAACATTGGCCCAGCGCCAACATCGACTGAGTGAAAACATTAGCCCTGCAGCTCTGAATTAGAAAACCATCCTTAGCCATATTTGAGAAAGTTATTTGAATTCAAAGGAGCAAAGTGAGGCACATATTAGATCACTTGAAGTGCCTGTAGAAGTAGAAAAGTGCTACATATAAATGCAGTGCTTTCACCATTTTACAAAAATCTAACTAATTTCAGAATTTAGATCATTTCACCTTTCTCTGTGTCCAAGTACCAGTGGTGGGTGACTGTTCATGCCAGATGACAGCCAGGCTACATTTAGTGCATACTTAGAAATAGTGGATGATTGGAGACGCAAACAGTGAGTGTAAGGATCCCCATAATATGTGATGGCAATGATCTTGACTGCTAGTGAAATTTACAATTTTATTGTGTTCTTTTAAATATAGTACAAACTGTACAGATTCATAAACTACGACCACCGTAAGAACTTGTGCCTTTTTTATGGGTCCACGAACAGTTACAAGTCTGACAAAATCTCCGCTATGCAGAGCCTGCATCAGAGCCTTTTTAGCGGGAAGTAGAAGAAAAAAAATGACCCTAATCAAAATAAAAGTTCCCTTTACAATTGCAATACATGGAATGACAAGAGATTAGATAAGACACTAGTAAGAAAGAATCAATTAACATGAAATATTTCTAAATGCTTCAGTCAGGTAGCTCAACTAAACAATAACCCTTATATGTCGTTACTTACAGTGAGTGTTGTACGTGTCAAAGGGGGAGGGATGAGGTGCTCCAATGATTATTTCATCCGTAATAAAGGGGAGCACATCGTTTCCCCCCCCCCCCCCCCCCCCCTTCACACAAACAAACTTTATTTTGCCCCATTCTACACAGCTCTCTCCTTTTTATGCACAATAGACAAACATCTGTAGCTTCACTTTTTTTTTTACATCGTATGATTCTTTAATTCCTTGATGACAGCATTTTCATTAACCAAGACAATAACAGGAAAATTGATTACCTGGTTTGAAATAAGAGGAAAACTGTGGTAAAGATTCACATGGGGGATCGGTTTTCAGCTGAATCAAAGCAATGTCATAGGGAGATGATGCTTTAGTTGAGAACACCACATCACCTGCCACAGTATGAAATCTGGTGGGGGAGGGGGGACAATGTACACTTTACAGAAAGCAAATCATCTACAGAGCATAGACCTATGTTTAGAAATGGGATAGGGGTCTAATACTGATAACAAGTGAACATATATAACAAATGCACAGTGTTTAATAGAAAAATCCAATCACTGTGATTAGGTCACTACTGTAAATACTGTATATGGCAAGTAACTGCTTGTTTTCCCACATCATCCTATGGTCCATATTTTTACATTTCTTACTTAGACTGTGAACTCACCTTCCACTTTCATAGAATTTTACTTTAACGGCAGCTTTTCCATTCACCACATGTCTGCAGGTCAAAATCAAACGATGTTTGTAGAGTATGCCTGATCCCCAAAACTGCCCACTCTCCACCAGTGTTACTGTTGGATCTCTGCCCACTCTCTCAGAGAGTAGCAGCCCATGCTTCTTACTGGAAATATTTCCTATAGTTTTCTGGATCCCGTGATGGCCCATGACCGACTGAATGCTTCCGAGTATGACATGAAGTGAACATACTAGAGTCAGCCCAATCCAGTCGCTGGCCTTCCAGCATAAAGGGGACACGATAAGACCGACAAGGTGGTAACCATGTCTTCCATCCTTCACAAAAAGTCCACCGCCTTCGGTGCCAGGTAAGCACCGTGCATCAGTGAGGATGACCGCGTTGTCCTCTCCGAAAAGGTTGCTCACAATACCTTCGCTTAAAGTGCTAATAAAGAGGTCAGAACATTCGGAGCCAAAAGGTGTCCCACAGGCTATGACTGGCCATCCCTTTTTCAAACAATCACCTCCAACATGAGAAACAATGTTACTGCGATTCCAGTGTGGCACTGTTAGTACTGCAAACCAAGACAAAACCTCAAAGCTTTTACTATCGTAGTCTTCGCCTTCTATCAAACTCCATTTATGTGCCTCTTTAAATAAATTTTGAAATGCTGAGCGAAACTCCAGACAATTCACTAACATTAAAAGATCAGCAGATAGATCCGGCCTCCTTCCAACACTCAGCTGGGACTCCGATGAACACTCATTTATTCCAACAGGTTCGTGGTATTCTACGGATATGTCAAGAGTACAACTGCTGCCGGGCAAAATAAAATTCTTGTTAGAGAAAGGCCAACTTCCATCGTTCAAGAATCTAAACAGGAGCCCACTGCAAAGCACAATTCCAGCATTACTGATCACAGTCCCGCTGCAACTCAAACGCTTTCCTGTATCTGGGCTATGCACTGATACAATACAGCAGGTGTTCTCAATAGACTGCATGACGTTTAGCCTACTAGTGAAAGATCTATTGCATACATTTGCTCTTGACAAAAACTTGACGCATTTATAAAGCACAAGCGTACAGGCTAGCTTTACAACATTACACAATATCACAAAAAATAACGGACAAGTTTACTACCTCTACATAGAGCCTGCAAAAAACCTTAACTAAATTGTTCTATGCTTGCAAATTGAACACGAAGTAGTGACTTGCCGTTTCCGGTTTCTTAAAGGCTACGTAATGAGCGCTGTAAAATGAAGGCGTCCTATTGGCTCAACTTCAGTGTAGGCCACTAAAGTCTACAGTTATTGGTCAGATTGCAAACAGCCACAAAGTTACATGTAGCAACAAAATGTCACCTTGTCTCAAAAGTTTCCAAGTTGTTACATTGTGTACAACAAAGTTCAACGATTCGAACTCTATGCACGTCGCAAAGGTCTAAAGAGGAAAACTCACACACCACGCAGCTTCAACTCACACATTGGAAAAAAAAAAAAAAAACCGTAGTCCTGCACTTGAAAGATTAAATATTTATTGTAGGCCATGTACTCTCATATCTGAACTGCTTACAAAAATCAGCTGATAGTCAAAGAGTATGCACAACATTTAACATCACAAAATATATATCAAGACCTTTACCTATGGATGTTCAAACATTTTATTACAGTGTACACTAAGCATGTTTGCTTGTTTAAATATATATATATATATAAAAAAAATCTTGCATCATAAACAAATTGATTATTTTCACCTCATATACTAAGAGCTGCTTAGCATTTACAGCATTTGGAACCAGGGAACAATAAATGAATGTCCTAAATCCTTTCTAGAACACTGGCATAGAATGAGGTCACATCTCGGCACCGACACGGACACCGCATATTAAGTTTAGTTCTCACCTCTGTACTGCTGCGTGTGGCCTTCAGTGCCTTAGTGAGTAATGTCTTCTTCACTTGAGGAAACTAATTCTAACTAGGCTTATACAGTAGGCCTACCACCACCATGATAAATAATAATAAATATTACTATGTACTATGTAATACAGCATGCATTACATAACTGAGACTGTGATGCCATTGTAATTTTCCAACAATTAATATGTGCTTATGACAGTGCAAGGTGATGTAAAGGGTAGATATTTCAAGGAGTTTGTAAAATACACATCTGAAGGCACAGTAAGCTGTCAGGCATGATGCGTTAAGTACAAGCAGGCATAATGGACACAAAGGAAAGTAATCCAGACAGTATGCAGGAGACATGTTCCTCTGTAACTATATGAAAACTTAAAAAATGCCCGCCATGTAAACAGTCTTGGTATGATTTGACCCTGTTAAGAAACCATGGCACTGATGGCTGCATGCTACATAAGAAATTGTTTTTGGCTATGTACACAAGCCATCTATAAACCATAGATGAACCCTTGATCATTCACTGTTCTTCTTAATGATTACCAATAATACTGTTATACATTTGTGTATTTGATATAGCATTAGGCAGGAGGTCCTCCATTCCAAGGAAAATAAATAAGATCCAATGAACATTACCAGCTAAATCTGAGCTTTGTGGAAATATCAATCAATGTACTGAGAAAGCCATCTGAAGCCTTCGCCATATCCCTGTCTTTTCAGCACGCTGCACATAAACACCTCCATTGGCCTTAAGTTCAGTTCTTTCAAGTTGACCTTGCCCTGTAGACACAGACCACAGGCAATGTGAACAGGATTTTAATTGCTTAGATTTAAGATAGACTTCATTTCAAATGTAATTAAATGCCGGCATCTAAAAAAGCACTGTGGGAAACTATTTTTCTTACCTTGCCAGTTGTGTGTCCATAAAGGCCAAACATGCCTCTTAAAGCATCTTCACTTATTGCCTCTGGGCGGTCGATTTTATTCCCCAAAATGAGGATGGGGACATTGGAGATGGTTTCATCAGTTAAAAGGGCCTAATATACACAAATAATACCCTTTAAATACATCTTTAGAGTTCACACCGTTCTACAATATACAGGTTAACAAAAAAATTATTGTGTGCTTACATATACATTTCTATTGTACAAGCAAGAAATAATGTGATTCAAACTGCGTTTCATGTAGGAAGGTTATAAGATATTCATCATGAAGGTTCCAAAAAACCTGATATCTGATATCGTGCGATTTCACAACAGGCATGACTCAAACCAGCTATTCCATTTAATTGGAGCCTTCTTAGCACCAGTGAATGAATGCCCAGTTGTACTTTAACATGGGTTTAAAAAATATGAAGATTTGAAGACGAATCACAGCTTTTAGAAATATGTGAATATTAGTTTAACTGTTTTTACTTCAGTTGGCAGAGTTTGTTTAAAACACTATTAGGCAGATGTCAGCTGGGCACCTAAAGTAATGTAACGGCCCTGTGTATAACATGAATCATGTCAACTGTTTAGTTCTTACACATTGAGGTGCTTGCTCAGTATCTTCTCTTCTTTCTATATTCTACCTCGGTTTCATTACTATCTTCTTTTTGTGGTTTTACATGTGTGTTTTGTTTCAAATTATGATGCACTCTGCTCTGCCTCATTTCTCTAATGCATACAGAGGCATTTTATCAAATTCTGTTGATTCTGCCTCCGAAAATAGGTGACGTTGAGAAGGTAGCGAGACTGAGCTGCATAGCAGGTAAAGAAATAGTAAATGAATAAGCAACCTTACATCAAGTTCAATTTTAGCCTCAACTAGACGCTCATGGTCAGCACAATCCACAAGATAGACAATTCCATTGATAGCTGGGAGGTAATTCTTCCATACTCGTCTTGCTGTGGAACATAAATATAGATTTAAAAAGATTTATACTACTACATTACTGTTTTAAGTTCTTGAGTCTAGTACAGCATTATCCTCTAGGCTAAAATATTTTTATTGCCCTAACTTAGTAGAAGCAGTGAAGTACTTTATGTGTGTGTGTGTGTGTGACTGTGTCTGCTCAAATAATTTTATAAAGGTGTTTCTCCAATCTAAGGGTTGCTTCTCACCACCAATTTTTTGTTACTGAAATGAGGATGACACTAATCCTGAAGCTCATCCTAGCTGTACTGTTCTGCCCCTCTCTGTGTCTGCTACAAGCAATCATATTCATACTAGTTTATTTATGCAACCTGTAGTTCATGTAGGTTTTATTTCAATAGTGAGTGCACTGCCACTGAGGAAACATCCAAGTCAACAAAGCACCCACATACAAGGACAGATCAAAAATGTACCTTGCGCATGGCCACCCAGGTCAAATGTTGTGAATGTCATCCCAGCAATAGTCAACTCTTCAGAGGCTATGAGAGTAACAAGATAAAGAATTTCAGGATAAAGCACATCACTTAGCCATTAAGTTGTCATTTTAGTATTTGTTAGAAAACAAGATTGTTCAAAACTTACTCGGATGTAGAGTGGGCACATGCTGGCCAAGTCTATCATCCTTAAGCATGTGCAATAGAGTAGTTTTCCCAGCATTATCCAAGCCAAGGAATACAAGCTTCCCTGTCTTTCTATACAAACCTACATAATATAAGTACACAGTAATTGTCAAAGTCATTCCATGTAATAAAATATACAGAGAACATAGTGGACATTATTAACAAAAAAGTGGTTTACCAAGCAACTGTAGTACATTACTGAATCCTCTATAGAGCCAATCAAGTAGAAAAGACATTTCTGTTGCCGATTCCTGAAATGAAGCCCATAACACGTTTATACACAACTTAGCTAAGCACTTTACATTAAAGCTACAAGGGTACACATTTGGCTACCATATAATTCTCAGGTGCATGCAAATGGTGTTTTCCATTTTTTTAGGCTACTTAGCGTAAATCCATTTACAACAAGGAGGAAATGTCGTAGCCTAATAGGCCTACATAATGGTGATCAGTTATAAAACGTTTTGCATGACTTGGACTACGGATTATACTTTAGGCCATTGGTCTGTTGACCTAGTGCATGTCATTAACAAAGAATGAAAATTTACAGTGCAGATAGCAACTGAATTTCTTTGTGAATGATTTTGCATGCCAATGAACAAACTTGTCGGTCTTGCAACTGACTATTTTTATAGTTAAGTTGTGGTTGCTTGACATTGGACACCGAGGAGATCTATACACAGGCGCAACTGTCACTCAATGGGCACAGGCTCACTTACTTTGGTTCAAGACGCCAATGTCACAAAATCTGTAATGTTTTACTAGTACAGAATAGTACTGTAAAGCACTCAATGGAAAACCAGTTGGCATATACAATAATAAAATTAAAACTGTCTAACCTAACCAAACAAGAAACTCGCCACCAATACAGCCTACTATGGGTTACTGGCACCCTTACGGTCCGTTATTTGTGGCGTTATCTACACCGCACAATGAAACAACTTTGGAAACTTGTCCTGAAAACAAGTTGCCTGCACCATTATTATCGATTAGATCAAAACATCCTCGAATTACACGAGCAAGTCTCGCAGTAGGATAGTGGAATAGCCTAATTAAAAAGGACAAAACCATCCCGGCATGACTTCACAAAAAAGGTCATTTGAGTGACTTAAAACATGTTAAACTATTCTCAATGGCCATTTTAGCCTACAACTAAAATCTTCAGTCTTTCCCCCATTTCTATTTCAACAGCACGTATTAAAGGAAATTAACTTCCATGTTCGTACCTGAGTCTATCAGACTAGCCAGAAAACACCGTCCGAAATTCAGGCTGCCTCTTCTGTTAAGTCAGAATTTGACGGTCAACCGGATCTGCGTAACGGGGTCCAGACTATGCGAGGTTTACGCGAGCCTTGTGAGTTGACAGGTTCGTGTGATTCCAAGTTTAAGTGCTTATGAAACGATAGCGCGTTTAAATTTCAGAATAAGTTGTGAAATTAGTCCGTGTTGTTTGTGTATTGCAGACGCTATAGCCTATGGCATGACGAGCTAAATGAAAGACTCAAAGCAGCAATAGAAAGACGTAGAATTGCCTAGGGTCGCGCGTTGTGTAAACAGTTTTGTGAGCTGAACTAGAACGGTCTACGTAACTATGCTACATCTGTGAAAAGTATTCAAGAATTTGTATTGAGATTTGAAATAAAACGTTTAGTCCCTTCGCTGATAGGAGTTATTGGAGAATCGTTTTATTGCAGGTGATAGAAACCTACGTTTTTGGACTAGTGCATTCACGGGAACCTGGGAAGTGGATTTTCCAATGTTTTGACCTTCTTGACCAGTCAAGAATAGTTGCCCTAAAATCAGAAGCTTCCCACTTCCCCGTTGTCCCATGAACGCACTGGTGTTTTGTTTTTCTTTCTCCCAGATGCAGTTAAGTGGTGCTAATGAACAGAAAAAATAACTTGGTCTTGATCAAAGGAAAGGCTTTATTAAAGCAGTTAAGCGTATCTCTTAAAGAGTGGCAGAATGATCCAGAGTGCATCATCATATACCGGTAAACATAGATTACACAGAAGTTAAATAATATGAAAACTAATATTACACCATTCTTTATTGGTTAGGCTACCATCCCCATTACAGCATCTAAATGATGTTTTATCAATCGTCATGAGTCTACTTTCAAGTACATCTATTGAGAGAAACGTATAGTCCCCCGAAGTGCTGTCTGTTTACTTCTCATAGTA
This sequence comes from Limnothrissa miodon, assembly GCA_017657215.1. Classification (NCBI taxonomy): domain Eukaryota; kingdom Metazoa; phylum Chordata; class Actinopteri; order Clupeiformes; family Clupeidae; genus Limnothrissa; species Limnothrissa miodon. Next base: position 1,158,465 of record JAGFZM010000009.1, on the reverse strand, counting down.
AAACCATTTATCAACTGCAATAAAAAAAAAAACACACATTCAAGTTAGTTCAGTGTATAAATAACACAATATAATACACAGACACATTATACATCAAAACAAGAAACAAAAATAACTAAACAAGAACTTAAGTTTACCAGAACATGGAATGGGTTCTTCTTTTCCACATGGGCAACTCTGTGAGAAGACAGAGCACAGACTGTTTTTACAGAAGTTTAAAATAAATTCATCATGATAATGTGAACTGTGCAACCCTTAAAATTGAACTTTGCAAGATGCACTGGCCATGGCTTCTGAGCATACATCAACTAGCACAGAATAAACAATATAAGCAGTAAACAGGACAACAAAGACCTCCCAAGACATACATGAAGGTAAACTGTGAGTCATTCCAAATTCCCTTTAGATACAACTGGCACTTTTACAATGGATCTGCATTAGAGGTTTACTAACCACCCAGCCGCCCTGCAGTGTTGGTACAGTACTTCGTTTTGCTGACATCTAAGCACATCCTGATGCTTTAGTTTAATTTCAAATGACAAAAAAACTGTACGTATGTATAAGCAATTTCAGAAGCACACACCAAGTAATTTTGAAATGACTTTTAAAGAGGCAATGCAAGAGCCCAAATCCTTAACAAGATCTGGGGGCTTCGCATACTAGATACAAGCTTTAAAGTTAGAACAATTTAGCACTTCATGCACCAGTCCCTTCTCCCCTGTATTATATGCAAGAATGCAATGGCAATTTTGCAGTCTAAATGTGGTGAATCTATTTCCAGGCGTTTATTTGAAAAACTGGTCAAGACATTCCAAGGTGTGTGTGGTTTGATTCCTTAATTCATGTAGGTTTTTAATGTCTTAGTTTGCACTGCACTTCAATGTCAGGTGCATTTGAAAACAGGTCTGTGGATCTAATTTCCTGGGGTGTTTTTAATTAAAAAACTGGTTTACCAATAAAGGTTTACCCTGCAACCACTACTAGAGGTACAACTGGCAGTGATGTCAGTGATGAGAGCTTAACTTAATTTTGAAAAGTAGATGGATTTAATATAGCTGACTTGTTTTTAAATCATAGCTGCTTCAATGAAATAAAAAGGAAGAGGTTAATGTTATGTAGAGGCTGTGGGCAGGGTTGGGGTTATAAAAAGGGCTGAATGATCTTACAGCATCAACAACAGCTTTGGCTTCATTACTTGTGCAACAGTGGGGACTCCCATCTCCAGAGACGCAGGTGTTTTTGCTGTAATTAAGGACAAAAATAGAATCAACACATCTGTGGAAAGACATTATGAGAAATGATCAGTGATGCGGGGGTTGATCCAAGGATCACCCGCAGTTATGGGTCAGCATAAAATATTTTTAATGACATTTGGGTCGCGGTCGGTCGGGTCATTTGAAATAAAGATGCCGATTAAACTTCGGTAACCTCTTGGTCACACGTACGATTTCCTGATGACAAGTTTCCATTAATTTTCAATGACAGTGGGCGATGGGCTACAAGTGGGGGCGATTTGCCTCTCGTCGTCGGGTGGGCGGGATTAAAAATAGAAAGCCAGGCTATTTTATGCAAATGTTGGACGATAACTCTGATGATGACAATGACGCTGATTTTTCATAACTGTCAATCCGGGTGAAGGGGGCTTTGAGGTCGTGCAAATTCAGGAGAAAAAATCAACATACGGACAACTGTAGAGAGACGCAGGATTATGGATATATCTCGGGAGCTTCGCATTTTTCATAATATTCATTTGAGGCAAAAAATAAACATTTTAAAACAATAAAATCGCACTGTTATGACTGGATATTTCTTTTTAACATAGATTGTTCGTAGCTCACAGGTTTGTATGAGTCGCCATAGAAACGCCCACAGGCAACAATCGCCCAAGTGATCAGATTGCATTGTAGTCTGTATGTATGACCATAGGGTAATTTATACAGTGAACAATTTTCTCTTTTAAAAACAAATACTTAATTGACTGAATAACTGACACAAAAATGCAGCACACAAATGCAGATGGAAGTGGTAAGAGAGAAGATTAAAACTTACTGTAGCCTATTTCTGCCTCAGGTTTCTGTTATAGTATCAAGAGTAGGCCTACTTGTGAATATTTTTATTTGTAGGCTATGGATAGGCAATGCACAATTGTAGCCTTGGATTTTGGCTACGTTTTGGTCCGTTAATAGTTTCTTAACATATTCTATGCCTGCATTTTGTGCTTGTGAGAGCTTCAATTAGGCTACCGTATACCTGCATAAATGCATTATTTACATTACGCTATGCTTACTGAATTGCTTGGTACCTGCTCTCCAGTCACTGCTGTCGGAAGCGCATCCATTATAGTTTTATATACATTTTATAGTATTTTTAATATACAAAAAAATGCACAAATGATACATTTGCAAAATCAAGCCTTGTGACATATGTAGGACAATAATCTCTATGCTTTGGAGTTGCTTTGATATGATGACAATTTAAATGCATTTTTAATGGTATTTTTAATATATAAAAAAATAAAAACTAATTTGGCAAAATCATGCCTTGTTACATATATAGGACAATGATCTCTATGCTGTGGAGTTGGTTTGATGTCATCAGGTCACATAGTTTAAGAGCATAATGGATTTATATGGATTTTTATAGTATTTTTATTATACAAAAATTTTTATAAATTATAATTTTGCAAAATCAAGGCTTGTGACCAATGTAGGACAATAATCTCTATGCTGTAGAATTGATTTGATGTCATCAGGTCACATAGTTTAGGAGCGTAATGGATTTGTATTTAGTTAAGTTACTTTATTGTCAATTTCTCTACATATACTGGACATACAGAGGAATTGAAATTAAGTTTCTAGCTATCCCACAGTGATGCGCACGGTCAGGAAAGCCAGAGGCCGCTGCGTCTCCACGCGCCGCCTACCCAAATTCGAATTCGAATCATATTTCGAATGTTAAATGAATGTCCAATACAAAAACAACTTAATGACCGTTCCATAACGTTTCAGTGACAGTTCACATACTTTAAATGGCTTTCGTATCATATCCATGATATCCAGCCTTGAAGTTAGCGTCAACACGTTGTCGACATGTTGTCGACTGAGCCATCCCCGAGACTACAATTTTAAGCTTACTTTTAAATGTCTATAAATCAGTAGCCTATAGGCTAATGTCAGTTTTACATAGCCCAACAACACTACAAAGTTAATCAAAAGCATAGACAACTTTTAAAAAAATTGCGGGTCAGGAAGCAGGTCGGGTAAAATATGTTAATAAATATTTTTTGAGGTCCGAGTTGCGGGCGAGTTAGTTGAAAACATTGCGAGTCATCTATACGTTGACCCGCGCATCACTGAGCAATCTATCGATCTATAAAATAGTATTGAATTGTTCAGGACAAAAATTGTGAAACAAATCAGAACATAAGTAGCAGCCATATTTTGCTTTTTTGTGACATCTTTGCACATTTTCACAATTTAATCAGTCAGCTCAATGACAAAGCCAATTGGAATTGTTTTCAAAGTCTTAAAGATTTGCCCAGTAAGTCTGTTTTTTAACCCTGCATTAAACGCCCCAAACCGGTAGAGGAAGCTCTGTAAAGCTAGCTGTGCTGCTGTAATTGTACAGCTATCTGCATTGCTAGCGGAGATGCACTCTCACATGTTGCATGTTCTGTATTCAGTATACAGGGCTGTAGAGCGATTTGCAACACAACAGGCCAGTCTAATAGAAAAAAACTATTTCTAAGTTATAGGGCTCTGCGATTTTGCCAAAAATCACAATTTTGATTTTTTCAAACAATATTGCGATTGCGATTTTATTGCGAGTTTTCACAATAAAAACCACAAGCACCAAATATGTCCCATTAATATACATATTTCTAATTAGGTCTAATTAAATATAGAAAATTAACTACTCATTAATCAGCATATTTTTATTCAAGAGAATATCTTGTTGCGTTGAACCCCAATCCTTGTTTAACATAGTGCAGAGTGTAGCTAACAAACAAGTCTATGCATTAAGTCTATGCAGTTACGAAACAAAAAATAATTGAGCGTCTCTGCGATCTCGAAATTGCGATTTTCAAAATTGCGATTATATTGCAAATGCGATTAATTGTCCAGCCCTACTAAGCGACCACGAAAATGGTTGCATAAACTTACTGAGAGCTTCTTTAAAGGATTCTCAGAGGTATTGAGTTTTCACTTTTCCTTCACTCTGCTGTCCAACTTATCCCAAACCATCTTAATTTGAGTTATGGCGCCTGGAGTATTCTGGAGTATTCCATCAACATCGCTAATGATAGCGCCGTGCAACACTTTTCAGCCAACTCCAACCAGGCTTATCTAATCTTGTCATAGGTGTGTGTGTTGTATAAAAGAAAGCCAAGGATAGGCGAAAGTCGAAAACAAGATAAGGATTTCGAAGAAGGACCGTAAAAGTAGGGTTTATTTTTTCAACAATTCTGAACAAAAGCTCCTTGTGGAGCTATATGAAGACTACAAAATCCCTCCACTCACTTTTTGTGTGCCTCACAGAGAAATTGGTGCATTATTTATATCATACCAAATCTTTACATGCAGTGAAAACCTAAATAGCTGCCCTGCCTCTATGAGCTGCCAACTGACCACTAGAAATATCAGTTAACACCTGAAATGGAACTGGCGAGGAAAAACGTACACTTACTTTCAAGCAGGAAAATTATGGCCTATGTAAATGTTTTTTTGTAATTACGCAACCTTAGTACAAGGCCCTAGGTCTGCACAATGATGACCCAAATTCAATTTAATTTTTTTTTTAATATATATATATAGAATAGTTTGTAAAGGCAAAGCAGCCAGCAAGTGCTCAGCACCTCTTGAAGACTTGAAAACCTATTCCAGGTGACTGGTGGCTGAGAGAATTCAAAGTGTGCAAACATGCCGCAAAAGAAGGCCAATTTCAATCAAAAATATGAAATATTGTAGTTCAACATTAGGCCACACCAATAAAATTAGTTGGTTCTCGGATTTTTTCAGGAAAAATATGGAGCAAGCGAGCGAAATAAAAATAAAAATAAAAAAATGTTCTGAAGGTAAATTTCACAGTTAATGTTCATTAAAGACATTTACTCATGTGATTAGGAAAAACTAAATGTGGCCTAATTTATTAACTTAACTTTCACACCTCGCAGCACACTTTTTGTCATGCAGGTAAGGCAATGTACAAAAATTCATAATTCTGTCATCTATGTTATGTAAAGGTTTGACGGTTTGTCATTTATTTAAGAGTTTGTGAATTTAAGCACCAAGCAGGCTGGCTGTGGAATTGAGGTATGACATATAATGTAGACTACCTCCTGTAGCCTACGTTTAAACTCATTTTGTCACAGTTCATCACAAGGCATTAGAGCGTCAAAATCGCATTGATTCACCAGATAGCAATTAGATAGTGACTAAAACTCAGTGATCAGCGCAACCGAGATGAATATTCATCAACGTGCAGTCACGTGGATCTAGAAAAGAGACGATTTTTTTGCATGAGAAACAGAAGCGCGTGTGTGTGAGCGCGCGAGGAGTGTGTAGGCACATGCTATTCATTTATTTATTTATTGATTGATTTCGAAACTCTTTGAATGGGTTTTTTTCGCCTCTTAATCAATGAAATATCAAACTCACCTCCACAGAGTTGCACAAGCAGACTGCTCTCGGCACCGTGAGTACAAGTGCACAAAGTTCTCATCCTCTTTCATTTCAATGCACTTGTCAAATGTTTTTCTCTTCTGATCAAATATTCTAATAATTGCAAACACTGGCCTAGCAGAATCCCGTTCCACTGGCATCTTTCCTCATATCATGTCTCTTCTCTTGCGCAATGAAGTGAAAGGCGCAATTTGGTTTTCGACGTCACGTGAACGCAGCATGCTGTTTTTTTTTTTCAGTATTATAGATATCAGCCACGGTGTTTTTTATGTTCGTGTGAGTTCGAATTCAATTTTATTTTCATTTAATTTTGCATTTTTTTCAAGCGGCGAATCCGAGAACCAACTAATTTTATTGGTGTGGCCTTGTCTAGTTTACTACAAAATTCCATATTTGTTTCTTTAAAGCTTGACTGACATTAGTAGCCATACATTGTAAGAAAAAAAAAAAACACTGAATATAAGGGTGTGTCCATAGCGCAATTTAAGAGGTCAAAAATTATTCCTCTTCTTACCAGTTTAGTCCCCCTGCATTAGTCGGCTGAGATATAAGACTCTTCCAAAAGCCATGGGTGCTCTTAATCGTCTCAATAGCAAAGTCCTACAAGTTTACAGCAAAACCAATTGTGTAATACAAATACAAAATAGTAAATGTATATATAACAAAAGTACACACAGGTGAAGGGTATTTTTGAACTAATAAAAAATATCATAAATACAATGAGGACATTATTTCCATTGACTGATTTAATGAATATTCCATTCACTGAAGGCATCAGCCCACAATAGACAGTGGGTTAATGGCTTTAAGCCAACTAGATGAATTATTGTTTTTCTAAAACTGGTATGGTTTCAAGACAGGTCAATGAGAAATGTAGCAAATTATTCATCGATTAATTAGTTTCTCAGCTGAAAAATTTTCCTTTCCTTAAATTTGTGAAATGTTTGCTGATGACAAACCTTGTCCTTAAACTCTCCATTAAAGGCAAACTGATTTTCAGGTTTCCCATCAGGAACTTTGTAGCGTCTAAACCAGTCTACTGTAGCTTCAAGATAGCCGGGTTTCAGCTTTCGAACATCCTCAATATCTGGTGTCCAAAAAAAAAACCACAAATACATCTCTGCATCACAATACATACTGGATATTTCAGTCAAGTTTTTGTAATAAAATAACATTAGATTGCATGAAATTGATGCCAGAGTCATCAAATGATCATTTAAATGCCACTGGTATTCAATATTACTGAAAGGTATAGTTTGGTATTTAAAGGAGAAATCCGGTGTGATTTGGACCTGGACTGTACTGGAAGATGTTGCCGAGTACAAACATATATCCAATGCCCACCTCCGTTCACCCCCAGCATTCCGCATTAAGTCGTTTTTAGCCGAAGCTTTCATTAACCTTACACTGCTAGCTATAGGGGCACAGCTTTACCTATGCAGCTAGATCGCTATTTTTACACCATTAACAAGGTTCAAAGTTACTCCACACTTCACTGGTAGACTTCTGAGGGCCCTGACATTTAAAACGAGACATTGAGAACTTTGAAAGTGTACAGGTACTTTATTAAAAAGACAGTTTATAAGGACAATACCTTCTCAGAATTTCCTGGTCGCCACCATCTTCAAATTAAATCATGATAAGTCGATTGACGAGCTACAACCTTATAAATGTCTTTAGTCAAACTCTTTTAAATTTCATAATTTGTTGGTGCTTTAGACAGTCACCATATATTTTCAGCTGAAATCCAAGCACTTCTACAGAATATAATTTTCAATCTGTTCCTCTGAACGGAGATGAGCATTGGATATAAGTTTGTACTCTGTACCATCTTCCAGTGCAGTCCAGGTCCAAGTCATACCGGATTTCATACTTTTAACACTTTGAGCCCCTTTTACAGGTTGTCTCAAAAGCAATAAAGTTTAAAATAAAAATTGACAATTGCTCCCGTCTCGGCTATTTCGGAAATGTAGAATCGCCTCTGCCTGCTTCAAAATGGCTAGCAATGGGCACAGTCTGTCGGTCCTTAAAACAACCCAAAATTATTGTTTCAAAAATATGTGCGACTCATTGAGTGGTTATTGGTGTTTGCTGGTGTTCCAATCCAAGTATCGTAGTGAAATATAGTTTATTGTGGCAAGCCGTTTGAAAATGAATTAGATATCTTTGATATCCAACTTAAGGTCCATGTACTAGTAGACACTTTGTCCTCACTAGTAAGACAATTTGGCACACTAGAATAACAACTGTGTCTTACTATTAACGTTTTTCCACTACTAGTGCCACTTTTGGACTGCTAGTATCAAATCTTACTATAGTTTATTTTACTGGTGAGCTTCTGCACTGCACATGTAAAGGCTTTAGCTGTACAAGTGTGTATCTGCGCATCACTAGTTTGCAACTAGCACGCCACTAGTATGCAATTACACATCACTAGTGCGTGACCCCACACAACTAGTGCAGCATTTCTGCACACTAGTAGGACACCTTTGACATACTAGTAGAACAGCTACATCTTACTAGTGACGAAAAACTGTGCACTAGTTGACATCTGTGCGCCACTAGTTTAGAAATTTATGTCACTAGTAGTATTAGTGGCACACAGATGTCAACTAGTGCACAGTTTTGCCTCACTAGTAAGATGTAGCTGTCAATTTGGGTTAAGCAGGTGTATAGAGTTGGCCTATATGGAGTAACTGACAATGACGGCTGCAATGTTAGCTTAGCAGACACTTTTGAGGATGGTAGCATTAGTTAAACTAACTTCTGTGAAATACTATGTGAAACAATGACCAAATTCAGCCACTGCGAAGTCCAAATTTTAACCAATCAATTTAAACTTTGTAATTTTCTTGTATGCCCCCCATTTCCACTTGACACTAGTTTAGAGGCCACTAGTAACAGTAGTGGGCATTTAGCAGCTACTAGTAGCATTAGTAACACTAGTTGCACTAGTGGGCATTTAGTCAAAGTCAGTTTTATTTGTCAATTTCTTCACATGTACTTGACATACAAAGGAATCGAAATTACGTTTCACACTTGTCCCATGCGTAGACATTGACAACAATAAAGTGCAGATGCACAACAAAAACAATTCTAAACAATAAGGTAATGTTAAGTAAGTAATTTTTAGTGCAACACAAGATTGTAGCAGCAGTAGTAGTAATATATATAGTGGTAAAAAAGAAAACTAAAATATATATATAATAGCAGCAGGTGTGTGCAATTTGCAATGCAGAGGTAGTTATTTTCAGTCAAGAGTGTTGTTTTTAGTTCTTAGTTCAGAGTGTTTGTTTCCTTGTTGGGGAGTGTGTGTGGGTAGGGGGTGAGGTAGAGTCCAATCTGTCTTCCTATACTCCTGCCAGTCTGGTGGGAGCCGGGAGGGGAGAGAGTTGGTGACTTGGTGAGCTGTTGGTGAGCCTGGTGGTGCGGGAGCGGAGACTTCTGTATCTCTTTCCAGAGGGCAGGAGGCTGAACAGACCGTGTGCAGGGTGGGTTGCATCGTTGACAATTGTGATGGCTTTACGCGTGAGGCGGGTGGTGTAGATGTCTTGCAGGGAGGGGAGTGGTCCACCAACTATCCTCTCAGCTGTTCTCACAATGCGTTGTAGAGCTTTTCTGTTGTAGTCAGTGCAACTACCGCTCCACACAGTGATGCAGCTGGAAAGGATGCTTTCAATGGTTCCTCTGTAGAATGTGGTCAGGATGTGTGGTGGGGCACTTGCCCGCTTGAGTTTGCGCAGGAAGTAGAGGCGCTGTTGTGCTTTCTTGGCCAGTGATGTGGTGTTGGTAGTCCAGGAGAGGTACTCACTGATGTGCACCCCCAGGAACTTGGTGCGGCTCAACGCCGATGGTCAGTGGGTAACATTGGTCTTGCTAACATTTAGTAGGAGGTTGTTGTCTCTGCACCACGTGGTCAGGAGCTCAACCTCTATCCTGTAGTGATGAGCCCCACCAGCGTTGTGTCGTCCGCAAACTTCACAAGGTGGTTGGAGCTGTAGGTTGGTGTGGAGTCATGTGTCAGCAGGGTGAAGAGCAGCGGACTGAGCACACAGCCTTGTGGAGCCCCCGTGCTCAGGGTGATGCTGTTTGAGACATTGTTGCCCACGCGCACCGCTTGAGGCCTCTGGCTGAGGAACTTCAGCAGCCAGTTGCAGAGGGAGGTGCTGAGGCTCAGTTTGTCCAGTTTGCAGATGAGTTGTTGTGGTATTATGGTGTTGAATGCTGAACTGAAGTCTATGAACAGCATTCTCACATATGAGTCTTTCTTGTCCAGGTGAGTTAGGGCTGGGTGGAGGGCAGAGCAGATTGCATCCTCTGTGGATCGTTTTGCTCTGTATGCG